>JAVJGJ010000057.1:13069811-13093961 GCA_035590215.1 Microhierax caerulescens
TTCTCTCTTTGTATCTGCCAGAAATTAGGACACCAGAGAAGGAGATTGGTCTAAGTTCTAATTCAGTCTGCTTTTAATGATTCTGTCTTTAGGGTTTTTTTTCTTCTTAAACACATGGCTATTGGATCCGTTAATGTTGTGTAGTAAAAGCTCATGGTATTTTCAAAGAACACGAAGAAAAAAAAACATGCCAAAACCTCTCCTGCTTTTTGGCATTTGCACTGCAAAATAGACTGTTATAATCACCACGATAAATTGCTAACTGCTGAGATGCATTCCTGTGCTTAGGAATGCTGATTAATAGGCTCTTCTGACTTGCAGAGTGATTTTTCTGCATGTTAGCAAAAACATATACTGTCTTTTGCTCTGTCAACTCTGTAGATGCCAGTACCCATGAAGAGAAGGAGAGCTAGAATGTTGTTTATGTGATGCTGTCCTTTTTCTCCCTGTCCTTCAGGCATGCAGTTAGGACTTGGTTATGCTGCCCAATGGGAGATCCTGTTGAAACTAACCAGATTCTTCACATGACTAAGGGGTTCTTTATGAAAAAATGACTGGAATTAGCTCCCTACCGTGGAAACTATTTGGAAATTAGTTGTCCTATTCCAGAATAATTAGTGTGATTTGGAAATTCTAATGATTCTGGAATTAAGTAATTTTTATTTGGAAATAGTAGATGTGGTGTGTCCTGATTTTTGTATTTATTTGGTTTTAAGTCTTTTTGTAAAAGGTATTGCTAGAGAGAGAATGGTGATGCCAGGAGACAAAGCTCCTCTTAATCACATCTCCCTTTCATCTGACATTCCCAATAAAGGGGACTAGCACCCTGATGAGCCAGCTTCGGATTTTATTGTTGGTTTATGGAAGGAGGGATTTCAGTGTCTCGTTTTAGTCAGAAATAGTCAGTTACATTTGGTCACAAATATTAAAAAGAAAGATTAAGACATTAAGGGAGTGAAAATTTTAAGCTTCGGAGCTTTAGGAGCATACTGCAGAGTATTGTTCTGATTGACATGGGCAGGGCATGTACAGACTGTGTTTGGGGAGGTCACAGTCCTGTCATCTTCGAGTTTTCCCCTATTCCCAGCTTAGCTTTTCTTCTCCTTGAGATGCAGGTTGCTGTTTCTTACCTTTTCCCTATACAATGAGTCATGTTCATGAGGATTAATAGATGGTTGCAGTTACTTAGTTTGAGTTACATCACTCAGTGTATTAATTTCTACATCAGTCTGGGTATAGCCTCCTTCAGAATCTATAAACGTCTTTTCTTAATCAGATCATTGCTGGTGTTGTTTCAAAGTGGTGGTGAGAGCTCAGTCTAGCTGAGGTTTAATATTTGATACCTCTGTTCTGCTTTAGGTGTTACCACTTGTTCAATGTTTGGAAGGTTACTTGACTTCTGAGCTCTGTGTTTAATGAAAAGGAGATTAATATAATTTTCATAGCTGAATTTGTTTGTAAGTCATCATCCCTGGCATACTGTTGATTAAATTCTCAACAAGCCAAAAATATTCAAAAAACAAAGCAAAGGGGTAGAACTTATGCAGACTATAAAAATCATGAAATATATGTGTCTTTTGTCCCATAACATTATCTTGTGTGCGTATGGTAGAGACGTGATTGATTATTTTTTTTTTCTGTGGAAAATTTGAAGGACAAAATGTAAAAACTTACTAGAAATTGTTTTGTGGATGAACATATGCAAAGCTATTGTTTGCTATAGCAGAAGGGAAAAATAAGCATAGCAGTGGGCCCCAATACCTGAAATACCAGGATTTATATGTAAGTTTTCAAGCTGTGGCCTATGTTTAGCTTGTGTGATGTTTCAGCATTTCAAAATTGAAGCAGGTTCCTTATGTTTGTGAGTAATTTTATGTTCAGAATCTGATAAACCTTGCTTAATATTTGAATGTTAATGACCATGTCCTATCATGTAAAATAAAGCATGGATTACACCTCTCTCCTGATCTCTCAGGTTTTGAATAGCATACTTTCCTTCTGCATGTGAGTTACAAAGTCTTCACTGTCTTTGGACAGTCTTTAATGATACCTTTAGAACAGCTGTGGACTATCTTCTGTTTACATGGAGCGTTAACTGTGAAATGTGACAGTTGCTCTTGACTATATTTAATGCCAGGTAATTTGGCATAAAAGTCAACAAATACTCTGCAGAGGTATAAAGCCTCTTGGCTGCTACTGATGATTGCTGAAGAAACTGAGGAAAGTAAGTCTTCGCTAGGAAGAAACGAGTGTTTCCCGATTTAGCATGAAAACCTTAGTGAAAATAATGTAGTTGAAATGAAAGAATATGAGGAAGTCAGAAGTCAAGTGTTTACCTTAATCTCATCGTTCATGTGAGAAGTACTAACTTTCTTGTCTTCATTTGATTTTATCTTATATTAGTTAACTCAAGCTAATAATCCATCTTCTTATTCCCTGTTGTATGCCAAGACAAAGCAGCTAATCTCTCCAAAAAAGGATAGAAGAATGAAAAGAATTACCAATATCCATCATTTTGATAAAGACTGGAGAGGCTCATGAGAGCTGAGCCCCACAACTCCAGATGCTTATTAAATACAGTAAACGTATTTGAAACTCAAAAATTGTTGTCTTGATGAAAGCAGAAAAAAAATGATCATGTCTGATGCACAATGCATCAGTCTTGCATCAGAGGACCCAGGGTTGGTTGTGCTTTTATAGTAGGCTTATCTGGTAGTGTAAAAGTAACAGACAGTAGTGGAGTAGTGTAGAAAATGTTTGTGATAGTATTTAATTTTATTCTAGTTAAGCTAAACTACTGTTTCCTCTCTGCAGGTGCTAACCGGATTGTTTTGGAAGACTCTAATATCTTGCAGCCTGTGGGACTAACCGTATTTGAAAACTGGCTGTATTGGATTGACAGGCAACAGCAGATGATTGAAAAGATTGATATGACTGGTCGAGAAGGACGTACAAAGGTCCAAGCCCGTATTGCACAACTCAGTGACATCCATGCTGTGAAAGAGCTCAATATTCAGGAATACAGTAAGTGCAATCCCTGTTTGCAAGTGCAGACAGTGCCTGTTGGGCTCAAGCCAAGGAGTGGCCGCAGCAAGATGAGCCTGTTTTGCCTTGCCACTGATTGATGCCAGTGCAGATCGAAGGGGCAAGAAATTGGTATCGTTTTGTGTCTGTACATTGCCAGGGTGCAATTAAGTTAGTTTCCTTCAGGCAGTTAGCAATGGACTGGAAATCTTATCACAAACCCAGCATCACATTTTGTTGCTGATGACAACTTTATTAGTAGTTCTGTACAGGCACCTGGCATTTGACATTGTAGACACAGTGGAAACGTCCTGTTATTCCTAGTGGAGGATTTTGTGTATCACACTAGTGAGTCATTATTAGGTGTTTACTCCATTTAGACAAGCGCAGCTCTCAGGGCCTTTTACTTAGCAATAAATGTTTCAAAGGCAAACTCGAAGGCAAGGTGAACATTTTTGTTGGTGACAATTCATATTGAAAGTAAACGACAGAAGAGCAACGTTGCAATGAACAAAGGAAGTGTGTAGTAACAATTTGTGTTGAACACGCCTGCACTTCTACAAGTTTTCTGTTTACCAGGATATATCCTTCCCCCACATCAAAACATGATGGGAGCTTGATGGTTAAAGCAGCAGAGCTGCCATCGTCCTGGAGGAAATAGGCCTGGTTAATAGGCTGTTGTGCATGCCTTGGAGAAATATGTAGAAAAAACGTCTGGGGATGTTTAATTAAAGCATCAGTGCAGACTACTACTAGTTTTGTTTGCTATTAATCTCAGTAAATCTGTCAGGAGTTCCAAGAGAAGTATGTTGTCCTTATTAAACATTAAAATGAAGAGATATATTTATCTAGAGCATGTTAATTTGAGTTACAGAGACCGTGTGGAAGCTTCAGAATTCATAAATTAAAAAAGTTTACTTTTCTAATGGACTTTGATAGAGAAAAAGTAGTGTGGAATCAAAAGCAACTTTTCATATTACTAATGTTACTATTTTTGCTGCAGAGAACTAACTCTGCCTCACACAAGAAGCAAAATACTCTTGACTACTGGTTTAGTAGAACCCCCCGTGATATGATTCTTACCTTGTTTCAGATCATGGGCAGTTACCTATGTGTGTGGTAACTATTGATGTGTGTAAAAGGAAAAAATACACCAAACAAAACACAACTTTTTCTGAGTTGTTTTTAGTAGGGGAAGGAAGTAATGAAGGGAGTCCTATGAGTCCAAAGAAATTACTGAAAGGTCGGAAGAGAGGTGGGGATTTCTTGTCAGCACTCGCCTGTTTTATTTTTTAAATCACAGGACAACATCCTTGTTCTCAAGATAATGGTGGCTGCTCCCACATTTGCATCGTGAAGGGCGACGGCACCACACGCTGCTCTTGCCCAGTCCACCTTGTTCTGCTGCAGGATGAGCTGTCCTGCGGAGGTAAGTCCTTCCCGTGCTTTGTGTCACTGAGCTCTCAGCTTCTGGGTTGGGGGTGTCTCTCCATCTTTCAGGCTGGCTTCTGAGCAGAAAGAATGTGGCAGTGCACAGGTGCTGCTATATGCTTTTACATGGTTACCTCTTTGCCTCTCCTTTAGCTAAATGTGCAGTTACTGAGGAGGAGTAAGAGAAAATAAAAAATTAACTCGTTGACTGTTGAATAAGAATTTCTCTTCATCCTTTCTGCTGAAGACCACCGAATTATTTCAACTTGATTTTTTGATTGTATGATTTTTATGACGTTTTTTCTATCATTCTGTATGTTCTTCTTTTTCAGACAGTAGTAGCTTCTCATTCTGGCATATTACATCATGTCTGTGCCATTTTATTCTTCTCTGTTGTCCTCCTCAAACTCGCCCTGTGCATGTCTTTCTGAACTGGAGTCTCAGAAGGGCAAGTTGCCCCCTCCATGGCGATACAGCCACTATAGTCTACACCCTGTCTCCAAGGGTGGGGTTGAAATGGGGGAGAGAAGAGGCACTTTGGTGCTTGGGTCTCTTTGTGCCACCGTACTGAATGGATTTATTATGCAATCTTCTCGCCATCAAGGCGACGTGTGGTCTCACAATGGAACAAGAGCTAACATAATCCAGATATTTTCTCAGAGCAAATTTAATACCAGGCCAAAAAGGAGGGGGGGCGGGGGGATTAAAAAAAAGGAAAAAAAAATCCACACACACTTACTGCATGAGATTAACAGTTACTGTAGTAAATGTTAAATAACCGCTCACAGCTGTGTTGAGATAGTGGGACTTGACTAGATGGAGCAGTTTTTTTGTCGTTTTAAAAGAATTTTGACTGAACAGAACTGTTGAGGGCACATAACTAGACACTGAGTCACAGTGCATCCATCTGCAGCACATTACATCCTTTTAACATTTTCTATGCAATGACTGTTGAACATTAAAAAAAGTGAGCCGTCAGCTGTGAATACAGTGGTGTTGCTGGAAAGCAGGACTAGAAAAGTGTGTTTACTTTAAAAGACGACTTTAGAAAACCTACCAAGAGAAGGGTGTAAGAAGCCGAAGTGGGAAGGGAGGAAAATAATTGTGTTTTGAGTGTGCATATTTCTCTGTTCCTCTTGTTCTTTGTCTAATGAGCCTGTACCAGTCACACGGGACTCAAGATCTGCACAAATGACTGTGGAGGCAGTGGGGGTAGAAGTTCTCTTATGATCTGGCATGTTTGTTAGCTTGATAAATGAAAGCAGCTGAGCTCTTGTCCTTACCTGTCCTGATCTGCTGTTTGTTCATCTGGATTTTTAATTTTTGTTTGTTTGCTTGATTTTTAAAGAACCGCCAACATGCTCCCCTCAGCAGTTCACCTGTTTCACAGGTGAGATTGATTGCATCCCAGTGGCCTGGCGCTGTGATGGTTTCACTGAATGTGAGGACCACAGTGATGAAAAGAACTGCCCAGTGTGCTCAGACACCCAGTTCCAGTGTGAAAGCGGACAGTGCATAGACAGTGCCCTCCGGTGCAATGGAGAAGCAAATTGCCAGGACAACTCGGATGAGAAGAACTGCGAAGGTACAGGGGATCTTTTGAAGCGTGATGAAAATAGAGCTGTCATGGGAACACTATGATAAATGCCAAAGTTGTTGCTGAGTAGCATTTGAAAGGATCTCAGGTTCTGCTAGGTTTTATACTGGTCTATTAAATGGGAAATTATTTTGCAACTCCATACTTTTGTTTCTCCAAGTATGAAATGGAAGTAACACTAATCTCCTGTACAGTGGTTTAAGCTCTGTTTGTGAAAATTTTAAAAATGGTGTGGTTTTAAGCTCTAAAGAATTGGTAACTGGGAGTGAATTACGAAGTGGAACGAATCCTTGCCATAGTTTTTTGTGTAGTTTGTAAAGGTCTTAAGATTGTTTATTTTATAATATCTGAACAAAACAAAGTTTCTGAGCAAGCAGGAGTAGGAGACAGATGAGATTTCTGGAGACCTCTTCTTCCTGTAGACCCCAGCAAAAGAGAGTACTTAAGCCATCGTTACAGAGGGAAGTGCTATTGCAGAGAGTTAGGTTCTTTTAATTTTAGAAAGGATGGGTTGTGCTGGTGGAATCTCAACTACCCCGCCATTATACAACTTGAAACATGAGCAAACTCCCCCTTGCACCCACTGTGCAAGTAGTGAAGACTTGTAGGGACAACTTGTAAGCTTGAAAGGGTGCCTCTTCTCTATATCCTTTCAGTACATTTTTCTTCTTTGAAGAGACTGTCTAAGGGTCTTTGAATCAAGGCTGAATTTCTTTCCAAAAAATGTGCTCCAGCTCAAATAAAAACATACAGACTGATGCAGAAATTCCTGTGTGATGAAAGGTGATTTTTAGCCAGGTGAGATGCTGACATGAAAATACATTGTGCAAGTCAGCTTCCCAGTTGCCATCCAGCGACTGGAGATATTAGACCAGGGGTTGTTTATCACCTTCAATGTGACCCTGTTATTCAGAGTATTCAAGTTGATTACAGATCAGAAAAGCCTTTAGTTTAACTTCTTAATTCAACTGAAGTCAGAATGATTTCCTGGATTTATGAGAAACAGGAGGCAAAAATACATGTAAACAACAACAGCCAGCACCTTGCCTGCAGCACCTTTTTTCCCAAAGTGGTAGCTTATTTTTTGAGTGTACTGGCAAAGATCCAGTTTTATCTTCCGTCTTTCATTTCCATTTAAAGACATAATGTGAAGTGAAATATATTGTCCTATGATCAAGGAGTTTTCTGGTTTACAGGAAGAGCACAAGGACATTGAGAAACCACATTTATATATCTTAAACAATCTCATCATCATGTTTTGACAGATATATTTTTAATAACTTAATTCTTCTCTCTTATATTTACAGTAAATGCTTAGAGTTGGAGATTCTTAGAGTAATTTTGCAATAACCCTGTCCTGGGATAAGTGTCTGTGTTCTCAGTGGCCTTCTGCTTCTGAGTTATTTTAGACAAGGTAACTTTCATCTTTTAGTGTCCTCATTGTAAATAGGTAGTAAGGACCAGGCACCTGCTGTGTAATATCCTCAACAGAACATTGAATCACTTTTGCTGCGTGGTTGGCATGAGGGACTTTGTGTGCCACTACTTCAAGAAATGAAGCTAAGCTCTCCCAAGATGCTCCTGATTGTAGGCTTTGATGCCTTGTTTTCTTAATCATTTTAAAGAGCAGAAGTCTTTGATACTGACTCTTGGGGTGTGTGGGGGGTCTCTTTCCAGTGCTTTGCTTAACTGATCAGTTCCGCTGTGCCAGTGGGCAGTGCATCGGGAAAAGCAAGAAATGTGATCACAACCTGGACTGCAGTGACAGCTCGGATGAGCAAGGATGCTGTAAGTGTAAAACCTGAGACTAGAGACTTCATTGCAGCATCCAAAATTTGTTTCTTCTCTATGAATTAGATTTGGTTCTGCCAACCAGACTGAATTAATTGTTCCCAAAATGAATGCTCCTGTTTGTAACTCCTGTCATGCAATTAATGCAAAACATGGTGGAGTAGGAATAACAAAAATAACTAGTGATCTGAATGACTAGTTTCTGATGCAGAGCAGGCTACTAATTTTTCCACTTATGTTTTTAAACTTTTAAAATAAAAGGTTTGGTTCACTGTAATCTTTTAGTATGCCGAGTTGATGCAGTGTTAAAAAGCAGCACGAGGCTTTTATATATAAACTGCTCTGCTTTATGGTTTTCTCATCCAGAGAATTAATAGCAGGTGCTTCTAGAATCAGAGAAGCACTGTTTATAGAGTAAACATTCTAAAATTTCTTTTGTATCTTGAAAAGATGTAATCCTGAGCTTGATTTATGATTTGTAACATATGATATCCCCTACCTTGAAATCTCCAGGGCTGTGCAAGAAAACCACTGCCTTTAAAATTCCAACTTGAAGGTTCATTTTCACTGGGTGTGCTTTAAAAGAAATTGTAAATAGGAACATCTCCTCTTGTGTTAGAGATCCATATATCATGGTTGACACACAGATAACTTGAAAATACAAAGCCAGAGTTGGACCCTTGATCTTAAGAAGAAGCAATAGGAGATGTTCTGTCATGCTACCAAGTTATTAGACATTATCACAAATATGTATAGTTATCTTTATTATAGTTCATATATTTTCTGGTTTTGTAACGGAGGATAGAAAATTATCCCACCCAGAGTTGTCTGCAGTTGTCATTATCCCTATTCCAGTATGATCAAAAGTCTGTTTACTTACCTCTGTAACTGTGACAAGCTGGTTAAAGTGTGGGTTTGGTGTTCAAGGAGAAGAAAATGTGTTGAGGAAAAGACTTGTAGTAATGGATAAGATGTAAAACACTGACTAGAACAGGGAAATACTTTAAAGTCTGCTTTTCTTGTCAAATTCATGAAGCACAGGCAGGGGGTTGTCAATTATTCCCAGAAATGTCATTGCTTAGACTTGGTATTGTAGGGAAAGCCACTCATTTTGACTGTTTAATCATTTCAGATACAGATTCCTCATAAGGATGGCACCTCTAAAGCTGATGCTTAGCTACATCTATAACCAACAGTGTGGGTCAGATGTGGAGTAGGTTAGGTATTTAATAAATGGCAGCAAATCCAAAATTCATCATTGGTGCATCACCTCTATGGTTCAGCATAAGTGAATGTTACATGGTTGACAAAAGGGAGTGCCAGTTTGTTACAGAGTGCTAACCTAGATCTTTATACGATAAGGTACAACATGAAAACCAGTTGTCATCATCTTTAGTGACAAGAAAAAACATAACTGGAGTCCCCAGCACAGTGCTATCTGGAGTCATGGCTGCAGGTCTTGTTCATCAAGTTCAAAGGATAGCCCTGCCTGCCAGCATGAAGATCAGGACCTGGTTCAGCAACCCCCCTGCACATGCATGTACTGTTCATTTCCTGCCATTCATGATTCGAAAACCTTTCTGCATGTGTGGAGATCATCTTGTGCACAGGTAGCCCTTATGGGTGCTCAGAGCCTTTAAACAGACCTGTCCCAGTGCCTGTTTGTTTTTCCCATGTATTAATTTGAAAGCTGATGTCTGCCTACAGAAGAGTAGGCTTTTATTTTTCCTGTGTAGAAAGATGTCAGGAAAACTGGTGTTGGTACATGAAGCTGTTGGATTAACTTACACAGTTTGATTTTCCTTCCAGATACAACAGAGGAGCCTGCGCCACAGCCCAACAACACAATAGGGTCCATCATTGGTGTGATCCTTACCGTTTTTGTGGTTGGAGCGATGTACTTCATCTGCCAGAGGGTGCTGTGCCCACGCATGAAGGGAGACGGGGAAACGATGACCAATGATTATGTGGTGCATGGACCAGCTTCTGTACCCCTTGGTTATGTGCCTCACCCAAGCTCTTTGTCAGGGTCTCTTCCTGGTGAGTAAATAAATGGTATGATCATACTGTCCACATATGCACAGGAGATTTCCATTCCAGATGCATAGTTCTTGGAAGCTGTTGGAAGCCAGGGCTGTCAAGGCTTGTCACCATCCTTCTTTATAATAACAAACTGCTATTTTACTTATGCTATTCACAAGCTTTTATATACTTTGCAGAACCATAAGCTCAAATAGATACATGTACTGTGGGAATTCCCTTATTTTGCTACTAAAGAAGCCTCTTTTTGGACTATTACATCATCAGCAAGGTGTCTTGACAGTACAGGGTAAAGTTACACAGTGTTATATTCATGGGATTTTAAACATCATGTAATTATTCTTGTTAAATTTTTAGACTGGGTTTGTGTACTTGTGAAACTTCTTGTAAAGTCTGTAATGACCAGCAAGAATGGTGGTTTCAGCTTATTTCATTTGATGATGAAGTTTTCAACACCAATCCAACCACGTGCTGCTGCTGCTGTTTAAAAAATAAGACCTAACAGCAATGCTGAACTTTATTTATATGCATTGCTTCTGTATATATATTGATTAAATATGTACTGTAACACATAGCTTTGGATCCAGCAGGTTCCAGTCAGAACACAGAGATGCTGTTAGGCTGTTACAGGGTTAAAATAGCACACCAAATTTCTTTGCTTTCTGTAATAACCTGCTTTCATAAAGTGAGTCTTTGAGCAGAATTTTCACCATTATTTTGAGCACAGTGGCATACCTCTCCATTTCCCGCTTGGACTCTGCCAGCATGCTTCAGTCCAGTAGCAAAAGCTCACTTAACAGTGTCGAAATGAAAGAACACAAACTGTCTCTTCTCTTGCACAAATTTCAGTTGCTCAGTTGAGGTGGTCAGAGTCAGTTTCATGTTTTATTCTGAGGCATAGAAATAGTGCCTGAATGCCTGTTCTCTCAAGTCTTTTCCGACCATTCAAGGGAAAGAAATGTTTTCTCTTCACACAGTTCTAGTATAGCCCAGTGCCAAGTCCTGCAGTTGAGTAGCTGGTACACAGAACCAACATGTTTATTCCCTGACGGTCTTCATTCCAGTTATCCATCAAGGAGCACTAAATTTGCTCTTAATACCAAGAAGATCAGTTTTGATTTTAGGAGTTGTGCTTATATTGCTTATCCTCTAAGATATCTTTTTTCAGCTTTCTTTTCTCTGTTTGCTTCAAAAAATTGAATATTGACATACATCTTTGTCCTTCAGGGATGTCTCGAGGTAAATCTGTGATCAGCTCCCTCAGCATTATGGGAGGGAGCAGCGGGCCACCCTATGACAGAGCCCATGTCACTGGAGCCTCTTCCAGTAGTTCTTCAAGTACCAAAGGCACTTACTTTCCTCCAGTAAGTCATTCCATTATTCATAGGCCTTTAATAACTTTCAGGGGAGTGCCAGTTTCTTTCTGAGGATAATTAATTGATAGATAAATGTTTTGGTTTGAATTTTTAGTCTAATAAGCTTGTTTGAACATGGACTGAGTGAATTTGAAAGGCAAGAGAGAGGAGATAGACTTTTTCCAAAACAGTATAGGAAATACCTATTAATTCTAAAAAGTTGTGAGAGAGCTCAGTGCCAGCAAAAGATGTTAGACTGAATATCAGGGGAGATGAAAAATAGCCCTATAAATGTTGAGCAGCTCTAGCAGAGCAATCTCCTTCCATTATACTCTGCCATGTGCCTCTGAAGGTAAAACTATGGTTGGTTCTTTATAGACCTTTCAAGGAATTAGACTGAAGTTTTTGTGTCATGTGTCTTGCAAGTGACAGATAAATAAACAAGTGTCTTGCAACTCCATACTATTCCTCGTGTGCTGCGCTAGATGCTGTACAGAAGTTGGTGCCAGCCCTAGAGGGCTCCCTGTCTCTACTTCTAACATCCATGGTTGTTGTTTTAGATACTTTTATATGAAGTCCACCAAGCCACTGTCGAGTGTTACGTGCCTAGTCAGTGCAGGCTGAAATCTTCAACTGTCTCCTTCCAGTTCCAAGAATCAACTCATCATGTTATGTCTTCAAATTAATCAAAATAACTGTCCGTGCAGTAAGAGCATGCCTGTATAGGGAAGAAATGCTTGCCCTGGACAGCACACTGCAAGTATTATAAACAGCATAATACTTGGGGACTAGAGCTAGCAGGAGCAGACATCTGCCAGTTTGCCTAGGGCAGTGGTATCCCTAGTGACAATCTCGTATTAAACAGTTAGCTTCAACTTTACTTATCAGCTCTGGGTATGTCAAAATAGCAATAGCAGTCAGCGTTTTTTGAGAAGAGCTTAGTAATAGCTTCTATGGGAAGAGTAACAATTGGCATTTCCAGTGTCTGTTAAGGAACTGGGGAATAAACAGAAGAAAAATCCTGTTGGTTGGGAGGGGCTATAATAGCTTAAGGTTTCTATTTAACAGTACTAAAAAGAAAATTTATAACTGATGTTTTCTTGAGTTTCCTTCATATCTTTTTTTTTTTTAGCTGTGGCTTTTTTCTTTTTTTTTTCCCCTTAGATTTTGAACCCACCACCATCACCAGCTACTGAACGTTCACATTATACCATGGAATTTGGTTATTCTTCAAATAGCCCATCCACTCATAGATCCTACAGGTAATTACTATTACAGTACCTTCTGTCAAGATCTCCAGTTAGTGGAGAAAATGCAAAAATAAAGATGACCTCTGCTCTGTAAGAATTGCAGTCAAAGGCCCTAATTCTGCAAGCACTAAAACAGGTGCTTAAATGGATTCACACATACCGTGTCACTGAAGCATGTATACGTGCAACCCTGTTTGAGGTAAATCATACAGTAAGTGGGTTAGTGGTACACCTCTTGGGTATTATTGCTTTAGGAGGAATGACAACATTCATCACAAAACTAGCTAAATCCCAAAAGAGACCTGGTACCATGATTACTTTGTGCCAAACATACTGACCCTGAAGTGCACCATGCTTTTTTTAGGCTTCTGTCATAAATAATTTGTTATGCAGTTATCAAAAATGGTATGTGGAGGAAAGCTGGCAATATAAAAGACCAGTAGGTCAGAAGTAATGTTAATATTACGGCCTAGATAAAGCATAGAAATTCTAATTTGACATATTACAGGTTAATATCTGAAGAAGGTTACTAACCTTTTGTGTATTTTCTCTGACTGATATTTATGGGCATGCAAGCTTTCTCTCTGTTCACTTGAGTGTATCTTTCTTACCTTCCCTGTAAGATGCTAGAGTTCATTATCATTTTATAACTAGTTACCAAAAATAAAGAAAGAGACACTTGCTACCCAAGGGTGTAAAGATTCCCCTCCCAAATCACTAGTAGATCTGGTCAATGAGGAGAGCGTGCTGTGTTTGTCTACTGAAAGAAATGCCTCCCTAACACAGAGCCTTTGGGGGCTTTTGGATAATGAGGTCTCTGGGGCTGAAAAGACATCTCTTCTCCATTAGCAGAAAATATGGCCTCTGTTGTGCAGAAGGTCAGACCAGATGTTTATAATGATGCCTTGCAGCCATATGAAAAATCTTTTAAAATGATGAGTAATTTTCTAATGAAAGAAACCCAAATTTTGGCACCGGCATGAATCATGCTGATCACTGGTTAGCTGATGTGACTTTTAGTATTATAAATGGTCTTAGGGATGTAGCGTAGGGTTGAATGTTTTCCGAGTGCTCCCCCACCCAAAAATAAACCCTGGCCTCGCTGCTTCTGATTTTCCTGTCTTTCCTAACATTCTGACTTGAATATAGAGGAGCTGCATCCCCACCCACCTCCAGCAACTGACTGGTGATGCTGGTAGTTGTAGCTACCAAACACCTCCCTTTCCAATTTGTTTTCTTTAAACTATCTTGGGCTCATGCTCATTTTTGAAGATGTTTTGTGGTAGCAGCCTTTGGGAATTCCATACCAATTACTGCTCTGGTGAGTGATTCTCATGACTGCTATAAATGTGCCAGGCGATTTTCAGGCTCCCTGTATGGCCTTGGAAGTTAATATCCATAAATTGCATAATGGGAACAGAATATCTTCTCCATATAATTGCAATACAAGCTATTGCTGCCCACCCCCCATGCCC
Organism: Microhierax caerulescens; assembly: GCA_035590215.1. Classification (NCBI taxonomy): domain Eukaryota; kingdom Metazoa; phylum Chordata; class Aves; order Falconiformes; family Falconidae; genus Microhierax; species Microhierax caerulescens. Next base: position 13,083,775 of record JAVJGJ010000057.1, read on the forward strand.
TTCCTGCCCTGCTGTCTTAGGAGCAACTTTCTCTACCTCAAGAAAGTCCTTAGGGAGTCTGTTGTCTGTAGATAATTAATAATTAGCATCCCTTCCACTAGTGGCTGTAATTTGACTGACACTGTAGTGCAAAGGTGGACCTTCTGCAGGGGAGTTAGTGAGTTCAATGAGTAAAAGAGAGAGGAGATGCATGTGATGCTGTGTATATACTGCAAGAGAGGTTGAGCTGCTCTCCATTTCCACCTGGGCTTATCTGACACTTGCTTGTTTGTGTGTGGGTCGCTCAAAAGGCACCATCTTTCTATATGCCGACGCTTTTCCCATAAATCTCCCCATTGCAGCTACAGGCCTTACAGCTACCGGCATTTTGCACCTCCCACGACGCCCTGCAGCACAGATGTCTGTGACAGTGACTATGCCCCCAGCCGAAGGGTCACAGCAGCGACGGCCAAGGGCTATACCAGTGACTTGAACTATGATTCAGAGCCCGTCCCCCCGCCACCCACTCCGCGCAGCCAGTACCTGTCAGCGGAGGAGAACTATGAAAGCTGCCCACCTTCCCCCTACACGGAGCGGAGCTACTCTCACCATCTCTACCCACCACCGCCGTCCCCCTGCACGGACTCCTCATGAGGGGTAGCCCCCCCGACCCATTATCTGCCTCCACCGTGAAAGTGTAAATACAAAATGTTCTACTGGGGAGGGGGGAGGGAGCTCTCAGCGAAGGATAAGGTAGGACAGTGTACAGTTAAATGTTATTAAATGGGGTGGAGGAATACTGAAGATATTTGTACAGAAGAAAAAAAAAGGATATTTATATATTTTCTTAAACAGCAACTGCTGCTTGTGCCATAAGAAAAATTTTTGTATAAAAGAACCCAGACATTTGTACAAAAAGTTTTTATTTTTGCAAATGGAACACAAAAACATGCCTTAATCCAGTGAAGTGACTGAGCACATAAGGAAACAGAAGGACCGAGATGTGTTACTTGTCCAGCGAGGTGATATGTGGGGTTTGTCAATACCAAAAATGTTTAAAGTAATTAATAATAAAGAAGTCCGTCTCAGAGCAGCATACCATAGATACTTGGAAGTAGCCAAATAACCTCTATGTTAACTACAGGGGGCCAGCAGCTAAAGTTAAACTTGAAAACGCAGTCAGGACAGATATTAACCTTACACAAAGGGCTTTGTTTTCTACAGGAATAGAGCAATCGTAGCAGTGAATCCAGACAAATAATTACACACTTCTTTAAATACATACACCTCTGTTTTTCCTTAATGCATTTACCAAACTAGGGTGTTTAGAGCTCTCTCCTTGCTTCTGGAATTTCAATGATTTTTGTTAGGTATAGTTTAAAGTTTGCTTTTTTTTTTTCATCCTGTTTAGCTTTTCTCATCTCTTCTGCATCCTTTCTTCCTGCCCATGTCACTTTAAATCATGATATCCTTATTTAAAATACTGCTAGAACTGGGCTGCTGTAAATTCTTTTTTTTTTTTTCCTACTTAGCCTTGTCAGGCAGTTAAGTATCGTGCTATATGTTACCTTCTTCATTTTGCCAACACAGTAGGATTCTGTTTTGTACCAGGTCAGTACGATTTTCACGTAATTGACAAGGGTAATATGCATATACCTGAATGATTTTTAGTCCCTTAAAAAAGAAAACCTTATTTTGACCTAGTGCCCACAAAATGTCAAATATTTTTGTACCACATATAATATAGACAGCATATTTATAAACTATAAATTTAACCATGGATTGTTAGTTTTGCTGTAAATGAATAATATATCCTTGCAGTACTTCCAGTGTATATTGATATCACAGTATACAAATCATATATATAAATATATATATATATTTTTTTTTCCTAGTAAGGAAGCATTTAACTTTCAGTGGAGCAACTGTCCATTAAAAAAATAGATGTTTTGATCATTGGAAGGGGTTCCCGTACTGTATTAACTGCTCATGATTTCTTTGTTAGGTAAAGCCAGTTTTTCTCTGTATGATTTTGACATACCTCCTCTTTTGCGTGGTGTGAGTTTAATACTTTAGTATTAACCGCTGTGAATGTCAAATTTTAAGATACTCTTAACCAAACCATTTTATATTCACATCTCTATTTTTGTATATTATCATATTTAGCCCCTTTTCCTGTCAGCATCACCATGGTGATTTTGACGGGGAGAGTATATAATCAAGTGAAAACATTATTTGTGTAGGTTGAAGGGCAACCTAGGATGATATTAACTCCTCTTTCACTCCAATGCAGTGTTTTGAATTTGCTTTGACTGTAGTGGAGCTCACAGTATACCTGATCTTAGATGGCATTATACGTTCGCACCTTCTATTGACATCAAATCACTGAAAGTGCTCAATGCCTTCAAAGATGTGCCCTTCTGAGCCTGCTCTCTCAAAACAAAGGTACTGAGGAGCTTCTGCCCCCTAGCCTTTGGGTATAGTATGGGTGTCACAACTCTTCAGAGGTGCCATTCAGGTTTTATTGTTCTCTGTTGCTTGTTTCCCAGCCAGTTTCAACTAAAAGAGAATTAATCTGAAAATGTGGCGTGGGCTTCGATTCATGCTGTTGACAGAACTGGTGACAAGTAATTCTTGCTAGTACTGCCACTCGTCTGGAGTGATGGAGCCTCACTTGGTTTCAGCTCCAGTAAAACAGTGGCATTGGGATTCTGGCTATAATAAAGGGTCTTTCTAGTAGTCCAAGATACCTGAGGAAACGTTAAAAAGCCTTGGTGGTCTCCAGGCTATTGCAGTTGATCTCTGGATCTGGCATGCTACTTTTTTTTTCCCAGCTTCATTCTAGGTATCTAGCAATCATGGTAGCTGTTCTTCTGGCCCTTCCATGCTGGTGAAGAAGCTTATTTGTGTTCTCCAGCAGGTTGGATGTCGCGGAGGGTGTTGTGAACTGTAAGAGAACTCGAAACCATTTATATGAAGGGGGGGAGGGTGGGTGTGTTGGGAAGGGGGGATGTTGAGGCTGGCACGCCGATAAGAATTATGAACTTCTCTGTTGTTTACATTTTTTCATGTGCAGCATTCCATGTGGGGTTCACATGTGGAAACTTGCACTAATGAACTCAGAAGAATATTGCATTGTTGTATCTCAGTCCAAGTGCTTGTACTGCGATGGCAATGGTCTCTTCTTGCAAAATACGTTCTTCAGTGTGCCAATTTCTGTTCGAAAAACTCTAAGGTGGTTGAGTTTAAGGAGTGGTATCCTCTTTCTGGTGCAGTTGGACTGCCTCACTGAGGCTTCCTCATGGAGGGGACTTCCCACAGGTAAACTCCTAACTGCGTTAACTACAGCAAGGGTTCTTTAGAAGAAAAATGCTCTCTGCATGTGGGCTCTGCTGCCTGCCTGCTGTGCTAGTTTATGTCCGCACATAACGCAACTGAAGTCAATGGGGTGGACGTATAATTCGGTGTAGGATTTGATCAAGTCTTTTGATACATATGTTTCAGTTTGTGGGTCAGGTATTCTGAGTGATCTGCCTCTTGGAGGTTCACGTGAAAAGGGAGAAAATGGACAGATTACGTTTTCCCACTGAAGATGACCAGCATAGAGAGTAGGTTGTTTCTTGTCTGGACTAACCAAAGAATTTATTTAGTGGGAAGCTGTGATCTGCCTTTGCAAGTACGTGTATTTTCCCAGTAAATCCAGAGTAAAATTTTGGAACAGTTGATGATCAATGAAGTTCCTTTTGGGCAGATCTTCAAATTACAAAAGCATTGGTGCAACTAGTCGGCATACCTGACATCCAGTGGATAAACCCAGCAGATAAACCATATACTGGATTGAACATTGAGAATGAACAACTTCTCTCTGTTCTTCTCTGCCACTGAGCCAGTCATGATTCATATTCTCTCCTTCCTTCAGTGAGGATCATGCTTTCTTGTTTCTCAAATTGACCGAGATGTTAGAACTGTAGATAACACACACACGTCAGTTCAAGAGATCACTGAGGTGGGTTTGCAGCATTAGCATGGCAGTGGTCTCACTGATGTCGGGGAAACTGCTCCTTGTCTTTTAAGCTAAGCACAAATGTCCTTGCAGTATCAGGTACATACACAGTTAGGCATTAACACGAGTATTCATTGTGCATTTTCTCCTCCATGTAGACACCTGGGGAGTGTTCATAGCTGGCTGGCTGGTGATGAGCATGCCAGCTATTTCCAGTCAGAAAAGAAACAGTCCTTTGTAGTTTAAACACAAAACAGAAAGGGACATTACAGCATAGGTTTTGGAAACCACCCTTTGCATGTTCAACAGGAGCTTAGCATGTTGAAATGGCTACGCTAAAGAGACCTAATCTTGCCTCTTAAAATTTTGCCTACCGTGTCATACTGCATGCATGCCTAAGGAGCACTCCTCATGTCTGTACTGCTTTTGAATACAAAAGTAATTATTTGAAAAGAACTTAGGTACAATAAATGGAACATGCGCATAACATTTGCATTTGAAATAAAGGATGGTTTCTGTGAATATAAATTCATGCAACCTGTGCATATACATTAAATGAAATATTTACAGTAATGCAAAACATGCAAATAGGCCAGCTGATATCAAAGGATTCATTTTGCTGTTAGTTGTAACTTTCAGTATTGTAAATTCCAGATTACTGCCATAACATTTCCCCCCCACGTGCATGTACAAGTATATGTGTGCAGGTACATGTATCTTTGAGAATGCAAATCTACCCAAAGCTAATAATTTTGTCTTTCATGCACACACATTCACACTCCCCCACTGGCAGATTCAGCCTCCCTGCCTTTCAGAGCGCTGATGCTGAATGCTGTCCTGCTTTCTCACATAAGCTGGACTTACTGGCCAGGTTGTAGTACAGACAACAAAATAGTTGGTATTTTAAACCCAGATAGTTAATGCTCTGTCATACCAGACAGGAGAGGAAGGACATTTTTTATACTGTTCCCCTAGTTTTGAAGTCCGTTTTGCAGTTGACTAGAACTCTTCTATTTAGCGTAGGTACATAAAAATTAATCTGTTGTAGTCCTAGCATAATTATGAAAATTGCAGCCAAACTGCTTGACACGGCAGGTGCTACAATGCACTGCAAGTGAAGGTATGTGCAGAAAATCCCTATTTATTGCACCGCTGGGCTTTGGTGGTGGTCTGGTCTCCAGTTGTGCATTGCTTCTCTATTTATTATAGCCCATTTTCTAGAAATGGCTTGATCGGTAAGTCTTAAACACAGATACATTTGTTCTGCTTTAAAGCAATTAAGCCTGTGCTTAGATGAAGAAAAGTCCACTGTCTTGAATATTGAGTGTTTCCATTCCTTATTGTTTGGCAAATCTCCCTGAATTAATTGATTACCACCATTCTGGGGGGAACTGCTTGAACTACAGAACTCCCTGGTCATGCATGCTGTTGAAGTGAATGACTTCTTCAAAATATCTCTTAAGAAGTAATCAATCACTTTTTTTTCAAGACGTTGTCTTGAGCATGTTTGTCTCACTGAATTGTTATGGACAGAATCTGCTTTTGAACATGTACTGTGCATGTAGCAGATTACTTGTTACTTCTACAGTAAAAGAACAGCTGGTTCATTGGGTGCAAAAATAATTTGAACATTGTTATTCGGAAATTGCTTTCTTAGCCATGAGATTTTTTAAAATTGCATTTTGGTGGAGTTACTTCTTGAAAGTTAATGTTTAGCTTAATTGGTAGGTGATAAATACGCCTTGAAAATAAGTTAGCAATGACCTCATAGCTTGAAAATGGCTGCAAAACATTCAGTTTTTCTAAAAGAAGTCAGTAGTGATACAGTAGTGATCCAAAATGGGCAACTTCCTTTCCATCTTTAAAAAGAGCAGCTGGTGGATGATGCCAGTATAGCATTTATAGGGACTGGGTGATCCACTCCGGAACTCTGCAGGGCAGGGAAAGTGAACTGTCCATATTCAGTTTGGGCCAGAGATTGTCTTAGTAGCACGCAGGGTGATTGGTGTGATGAAACTATTGGAGAGCAGTCTTGTTCCCCTCTTTTAATGAACAAGGAGCAGCTTTGAAGTTCTGATTAAAATGGCTGTAGCCTTAAGCCAGGCCAGTTAAGAGTCAGCCAGGGAAAACGAAAGTCTCTTTTTGTAAAGAGGATACCACCAGGCTTAAGCTGAATTAGCCTTGTTTGCAAGTGAAGGATCTGGTGCTGCTTTCAGATTTTTAATCTTGTTTTTGTTTTTTGTTTTGTTTGTTCTTTTTTTGTAAGCTTTAATCACTGTTTGTCATTGTCTTAAAGCCAGCTGGTGTCTCTTGTTCATCAACCTTGGTACGATGGTGCTTTGCAAGGATGTATTTATATTATAATGACCAACATTTGGTCAACCCTATTCACTCATTCACTAACTTTTTTTTTTTTTTGTAAAATAAAGTGCTTTACTTGTGAGGTGTATATAAACCTTGTACAAAAATCCTTTCCAATTATTACTATAAACTGAGTTGTAACAAATGAAATGTTGATTTTTATAATAAAACTAAGAGTGAAAAAGGAGAAGTACTTTGCATTTTATTCCAGCATCTGGAGGACAGGTAATTAAAGGTAAAAGTCCATGTGTGTCTTTGCTCTCAATAAAGGCCAGAATGTACTCAATTTTCTGATGCTGTAGGCAGACTCTGCAAACACTGATGCATTCGCCTGAAACGCATTGTTGACTTCAAGCAGTTCTGTTGATTTTTGTTATTCTGCAATGCAACTGGATACATTTTAAAGCTAAAAGTCTCCATTATTGATCACTTAAATTGGTTTACAGGATAATACAAACCGACAATATTACCAAATAAATCCTTATCAGACTAGAAATGCCTGGTGATTATTTTGGAGACTGTTGATCTTTAAATGTCTATCAAACTGTTTTCAGAGAGAAGAGTGTTCAACTTGAAAATGTAAAAGTAATTATCCCACGTGCCATCCTATTGCTGTAAGGAGTAATTGCATAGGAAGCAGTTCTGAGTTTATAAGCTCAGTTTCCTGCTCCACTTGAATCCACTGGTTTTGGAAAAGAACATGGCTTTGTGATAGCGTGGATCTGGCTATACTAAGATTCTTTTACAGGTCCAGTTTTTCTACATGGAGGCATATAGAAAGGACAAGTCACACATCGCTGCCTGCATCAGTAAAATGGGACCCACATTTATCACTCACAAAATGTTGCAAAAACAAATGCTAGTCATTCTCAGCTAGTGTGCCACGGTTATTTTGTTTAAAGGTGCTATATTTATTCTACCTTAGCCATTAGTCTGGAGCTCCTGGGTGCTGTGTTCTTTAAAAATGCCAGCTGTGAATTGCTGCTGGGCTACAGAAGGCTCACCAGCTCTTTTTTCTTTTTTTTTTTTCCTTTTTTTTTTTTCCTTTTCTCTGGTTTTGTTTTTTGGTTTTGGTTGTTTTTTTTTTTTTGTAAATGATGATGGCGACCTTTCTACATAGTCTGTGCAATTGTAATATGGTAGAAATGTGTGTATACCAATCTTGTTTTGGATTCCCTGAATCTTGGTCTTTTCCCAGTACAGCTGTTAAACATCAGGGTGGGTCTCAAATGCAGTTCAAAGTACGTTCCAGAGAGGCAGTATGGACAGACAGCACAAAGAACAGGATCAGTTAAATCTTGGGAAAAATCCAGTACTCCTTAGAGGGAGAGTATAGCTTAGGACACAGAAGCAAGTTGTTTCAGCTGCAGCTCCACCATGTGTCTTATCTGTGCCAGTTATCAAGGCCTCCAGAGATGAGGGAGCTGCTGAAGGATGTTTGCCAGGCACCAAGGGGCAGCAGGCACAGTATGGGACACTGGCATATTATCCATCATCAAAAAAAAATATTCCCTGCCTGTCTGAGAAATGACTGTTTGGAAGTCTGAGAAGAATTGATTTCTTGTGTGTGATTCTGTGTCTTTCCTTGTACATGGGCACATGAGCAGAGGTGACTGCACACACTGGAAACCTGCCATTTGTTTGATACTGGAGGAGGGATAACCACTGCAAGTGGAAAGAACCCTTCATTAAAAGCATAAAAATTACTTTTTTTTTTTTTTTTTTTTTTTTTTAAATCTGCCAGTGTTGGCAGTGCTTCCCTAAGGTGAGAATGTGAAATCACATGCTTGTTCCTGGAGGGGAACTGCTGAACATGTTTAACCTGTTTTCACAGGGGAGATTTTGTAGCTAGCTGAGAAATTTCTGCATGGGAATCAAGGTATGTTTGGTAGAACTGCCTCCTGGAAAGCCAGCACCTGACAAGGGGAAGTTTCGCCTTGTATCAAACCTGCCATGTGCAGCAGGTATTCCTGCATCCCTTTTCCTGGTGCATCTGGTTGGGAACATAAGAGATATGTTGCTGGGCTTAGTGATTTTTTTTATTTTTTTTTTTAAGTAAAACAACAACAAAAACCTCATTTCTCCTGTAGAAACTGTGTTGTTTTCACAAAGAAAGTACTTGGTAGGAAAAGTCTGGTGCTTGGGTGACCAGGCTTGGTGTGGCACAGCAACTCGGACAACTTTGCTTTCACAGCAAGATACCTTTTTCATGAGTTTAGGGGGAATACTCTGCAGAAACTACGCAGTTTGCTTCTCTGAGGACATGTACAGAATATCATTTGGGTCCCAGGAGATGGGGGGATTTCATGTGGTGTTTTTTATTTGCCAATGTTGCCAAAATTCTTAGCCTTGTCTCCTTGCCAAGAAACCAATAACCACTTTCACCTGCAGAGCACCTGGCTGGAGAGGAATGACTGAGTGACCCACCACCAAGCTCTCCCTGCATTGCCCTGAGCACCAAGTTTCAAACCACTGATGGTCCCTGCTGGTGGTTTGCTGGTTCTGATGGCTGCTGGGGTGCTGGGAGCCTGTGGTGAAGCACCCAGCTGTCCCAGGAGGAAAACCCAGAAGCCTCCACCTGCAGCTCAGGTGCTGCAAGAGCTGTTCCCTGTTTCCTGGGCCAATTGTCCATGCAGGGAAAGAGTAGTAGGAAAATGTTGCACAACAGAGATGGCTAATGTGGCTGGAAGGACTACGGGGAGAAAGGAGTGGTATGATGAGGGTGTATTCTTTGTGCTCTGGGCTCCTCAATCCTCTCCAAGATGTGCATGGAGGAGCATTAGGGAAGTAGAGCATAAAAAAAAAAAAAGATGAATAAAGGATGCAGGGTGTATGGTAGGAAAGGTCCTGGAAGCGTGGGGCAATGAGAAGAAAGGATACTATTACAGGTAGCTCTCTAAAGTTGCTCAGGAACACAGCAACTGCTCCTAAGTGTTCCCGTAAGGACCATGTGCCTGGTTGGTGTGACAGGGACCCAGGGGGAATAACCCAGCAAGGATGGGGAGAAGGAACAGGTTGGGCAGTTCAGGACAGTCAGGGGAGTCTGGCAGAAAAGCAGGGAATCCTGTGTTTATTGCACCTCGTCGGTGCTAGGAATGACAGTAAGGGGCCTGACTCCCGTGGGGCCAGACAAGATCCATTAAGGAGGGAGCAGAGGAGACAATTTGAGAGTCCTCTCCTACACCCCCAGTACTCCAGCAGGGAGGAGAGGACACACAAGCACCTGCCCTGTCCCTTGGCCACACACACCTTGGTACAGGATGAGAGTGGGGAAGAAGGGGGTGTGCTGAAGTAGCCAAGAGCAGTCCCTTGCATTCACATCCACAGGGAAAAAATAATGGTGGGAATAACAAAGTGAATGGGGAGACACTGGCCATGTGGCAGAGGGTGGGTGGGAGAAGAGGGTGCCACGGCTGACCGGTGTCCAGCGCTGGATAAGGGCTTGCAGAGAGTCTGACCAGTGTGCGCTGTTTGCTGATTTTGTGGCTTTGGGGACATGCTCGGTTACTCCCTCCCTCTGTTTAAAGGGAGAAAACACCCCTAAAACAAAGAGGTGGTTCTGAAGTGAATCTAGAGAAACCCCAGTGCCGCTGGCTCCCCCGCCTTGCCCGGCACAGGCACCTGCAGGCGGGGGAGCCAGGAAAGGCAGGATTTCATGGCTGAGGGAGCCAGTGACCACAACAAGGTGAGATACTCTATGTTCTTCTCAGGCCTTCCTTGATGTGGCTCACAAGATGGCAGCCACACCGCTTCTGTCCCGAAGAGAACAACAGCAGTATAGAAATCAGCTTCGTGGCTTGATGGGGCAGAAAACATGGCTATGCGGGGCACTTTGTGAGACCAC
>JAVJGJ010000057.1:13094061-13112194 GCA_035590215.1 Microhierax caerulescens
CCTGAGCTGTACCTGTGTCCGGCCTCTTTCCTGCCCTGCGCCTCCCCTGGCCCTCGGTACGTGGAGCCTAATGGAAGCCAGGCCTTGGCCTCCGCGGGCTTTTCATGTGCTTGTGTGGCTCGTTCCTCAGCGGACGCTGCCGTTGTCCTTGCTGTGAAATCACATTTGGCTGCTGTTGAAATGAGCGTGGTGCTGCTGACACACCAGTCTGACTTCAGGTGTGGAGTTAGCAGCAGGTGAATCCTGCAGATAACAATCCGGATTTTAGGCAAACATGCCCTGCACTGAAAAGCCAAGGAAGAAAAGATCTGAAAATGACTCCCACTGTGGACAGGAAGAGAGTTTATAAATGAATTTTTTATTTAAACAGCTCATGAGGTAATAGATGCTTTTAAAAAACCCAGATATCCATTGGTGTGTTTTTCCTAACTTTATGTTTTTCAAGCATGCTCTGTTTGCTGGAGACAGAGTGATTCCTCCCTTGACGCCACTTTCTTCTTTCCATCCTGAGAATGTTTTGAGAAACCCTGTGGCTGCAGTATTGCTGGGTGGATGGCTTAAAGTGGGCTGTTGTTCTGAAGCACAGCTGTTAGGGATTAATTACTTGATGGAAGAAAACCACTTTCAGATGCTTCTAATAAAAAGTTGTTCCACCAGCAGCACTAATAAAGATGACTGATTTTTATTATTTTTTTTTTAAAGAATGCACTTCTCTCGTCCACCCAGTGTGATGCCCATACGTTCTCTCCATACTGTCTCTGCGCTGCATCCACCTCTCCAACCCCCCTGACCTCTGCCTCATCCCCCTTCGTTTTGGCTGTGCAAAAGGCAGCACATCCAGTGCTGGGCTGTGCGCCGGGGCTGATGGCGGCTGGTGCTGAGGAGCTCCTCGGCAGCGTGCTCAGCCTCGCATGGTGGGTGAGGACTGAGGTCCCCCTGTCACCACGTGAGGTGGGTGGGCTCTGGCATTAGCGCTGCAAGAAGCAGGGTGGGAAGGAGGTGGTCAGGGGGAGACAGGGGCAGAGGCTGATGCAGTGGTGGTGGGGAAGGGCAGCAAATGTTCCTCCCGGAGAGGAGGTGGTGGTGAGGCATGTGGGAAGAGAAGCACGCATGCGAGGGGCTGCTCGGTGGTTTCCCAGTGGAGTGGGAAGCCCAGCACTGCTTCTCGGCTAGCACTCCTACATCCCTGCATCCCGGGGTTTCCTGAACAGCTGGGGAAAATTGCTGACATCAGTTAAACTCAAATAACTAAGTAGGAAAGATGTATTCCTTCAAATTTTGAAAAAGGAGGTGAAGGAATACCAATTGTCTCCTCCGTTGGCACCCCCCTGTCTCCCCAAAAGACAAAAATTAGGCTGTTGTAAAGCCAGAATGCGAGAGACAGTTACCTGGTGAACGGCACCAGGTAAGGAAGAGTTGCTCGTGTTTCTTTCAGGTGTCCATAGATCGGTCTGTCAGCGCGGGAGGTGTGGGAACGGGTGGGAAAGGGGCACTGGGTTTTCTGCTGCTTTAGGATACTTGGCTCCTTCTATCACATGAGCATTTTTTTCTCTTCTCATTTGATGTTTGAATCGTCCTTCCACTTCAGGTGGCTCCAGAATGAGAGGGCCAAGAAAGCAGACAAAGGACGTTAACCCTCATGTCCCAGTTGCTTGTTTCCTTGAGTTAATTTTATGTTGGTAATAAAACCTGTGCCTTTCGATAACTGTAATAGACAATGGACAAAGCATCTGTAGAGCTGAGGGGGCTGCTTGGCAATTCAGATTCATCACTTGCTGCAGGATTTCTTCAACATTTGTTTCCAATTTACCTGGCATTTGTCTTGCTTTGTGCACGATTAGCTGCTGTTGCTGTAAGCAGGTACTTGGTGGATTTGGTCTCCTGACTCCAATACGCTGCTGGGAGCCAACTGGAAAGCGTGAAAAAGATTGTTTCAGAAAGAAGGATTTGGGTTGGGTTTTTGTTTTGTGTTTGGTGAGATGCTCTTCTTTATTGCATAGCTGCGTGAGGCCACTTCATATTTGAAATGATCCCTGGCCAGTTCTATGTTATTTTGTGATGTGGAAGAATTGGGGGGAGGGGAATAAGAAAGCACTGCAAGCAAAGATTGCATTAAATATGAAGATCAAATAATGAAGATCCCTCCTTTCTGCCCAAGGTGCTTTGCTACGTGCAAGTCTAAATGTCCTTAGAAGGAATTGGATTTCACACACAGCATCAAGAGTAAGAATCTGCTCCTCTCCCTCTATCTGTTACTGCTGCATTGCAACTGTGATGTTAGTTCTGTATTGAGTGATTTCTACATTGGTTCCTTCAAGATAGAATAGGTTCGGTGATCTGATATATCTTCTACATCTTTGTGGGTTTTTAATGTATTATTGTATAATATATATTATGTATATTGATATACCTAAAAGAGCTCAATGCCTTATTTGTAATTAGAGCTGCCTCCACCTTTTTAATTCCTTTTTTTTCAGGGAAAACCTCAGATACTGGATTTTTGGGTTTGTATATATTTTGATTTTGGTTTGTGCACAAAGAAGCTGATAGCCTGTCCTTCTTGGGAACAACTACAGCAAAATACTCAGCTCTGTAGTAGCTGTGGGAGACCCGGTCTCCACCTGTCCTTGGGCTGTTAGAAAGAGGGACCCCAAGGCCAGAAGGTAATTAGCTGACAGTGTAGAGCGAAGATGCTTGATAATGTCCATACCAAATCCTCATGAATAAACTGCAAACGCACGCGCACAGCACCAACAGCGAGTTTGTTCCCATAATGGTTTTCAGCTGGATTGGCTTGAGCTGCTATCTGCAGATAAAATAATATGATACTTTCCAACCCTTTCTTTTGAAAAACATTAGTAGCGGTGGGGCAAGCAGGCCATTCAACTGGTAACTACAGTGTTTTCCAGATTTCTCTGCTCCACTTCCCCATATGAGAGACCCTGCTGTAAGTGTCCGCAGAGACGTACCGCGTGTTCTCCCGTGCTTTGTCCAAGCAGGAGAAGAGACGGCAGTCTCGAGCCATAACCATCCGCTTGCTTTTCACACTGCTGGAGTTACAGAGCAGCACCTAGGATGGGATGCTGACCCTTCAGGAGCCCAGTGGTAAGCAAAGAGGATGAGCAGTTTGCTCAGTAGCATTTGAGGGAGCAGGGAGAAGAAAGTTATCCCAGGCCCCCCCACTTAGTGCAAAATACAGTTTATGAATCTTAAAACCTTTTTCAAAAGCAGAAAGTAAAAAGGAAACTTAGCCTTCAAAGTGATTGTGAGTCACTCCCCTTCAAAGCATTTCCATGGATTTCTTGAAGTTTCTTTCCAGCGTGTATTCCAAACGTTTTTGTGGGGATGATAAATTCTTCCTGTCTCACATTTAATTTTGGTCCATCAAACTGGCTCTCATTTTGGTTTTTCTTCTGGCACTAAAGGCTAATTTGCCTGCTGTAATTGAATGCAGACACTGCATCTAACACGACAGGCACTACCCACTCAATAATGGGATATTGTCTTTCCCGACTCCTTCTTGCCTTAATTAAAAGCAGAGGGCTGACCTCAGCGCTGAACTCTGCCCTATTCCTTGCTAATACGTTTACACATCGCTTCACACCAAGGCTCGGCAGCGCACACGCAAGTTCCTGGCTGGCCAGCATCCCTGGTTTGTTTGTTTACCATTTCAAGGGTGAGTTTCACTGAACTGGCAGGAGGCTCTTCCCTGCTTTGGTAGGGCTGGACCCTGGCCCCACCAGCTCCCCACCTGCAGGGACATGGGGTGGTACCACTGGGCACAGCCACTGAAAACAGGCACAGATTTGGGCTGGGCAAATGTTTCCATGGGCACCATGTATTTTGTAGCCACATCACCTCCGGCGTGACCTCCAGATGGGCAGGAATCCATTTTCATCAAGAACCCAGGATTTAATAGATATTCTGAGGTCTATTCAACATCTACCCTGGGTTTCAGGCTTGCAGTCATGTGCTTAAAATTATAAGGTTTGGGGTTTTTTTAGCTTGTGTCCTCTTACAGCTAAATCCAGGACTTCACTGCGGGTGCTAAGGTCCCCATCACTTGAACCTGTGCAGGACCTCTCTTGGTCAGCAACCTTCAAAGGTGTCTGTGAGCTGGGAGAGAATGGGAATAGCTACCCCAGGCTGGCTGCAGGGAAAGTGGAACAAATTATGTCCCCCAGGCCTGAGTACCCCGAACTGGGTTACAGGCAGATGCCTTTATCGGATGGACGCCAACCAGGAGGCAGTGAGTGGCTGAAGGGGTGATCCCTGCACAACAGATAAAAGAAGTGGGACAGGGTGGAGGTGAACGCTCCTTGCTCCTGTGGAAAGTGCTGAATGTCCCTTGTGTGACCCCTGGCTTGGGAAAAAACACACGGAAATCATCTGGCCGTGCAGTGTGCTTTTGTTGTAAGTATTTCTACAGAGAAGCATTTTGCTTAGTCTCCAGGTCCTGGAGAGGGTGGGATTGGAGAGCTCAGCTTCCCGTTAAAAGCCTTCACTCTCCCGCTTTTGGAGAGAGAGTAACCAAGTGATCTGCGTTTACCTGAAAGGCTAAAATACAGAAGGCAAGTATGACACCCAGGCTACACAACAGTTCTGAAAACTCCAGAACACCACCTGCAGGGGTTAATCTTTCAGGGTGTTTCTGAGAGAGGTTAAGGTGCTCACTCGGGGCTTTTTGGTGTTGGGATTGGCAAGGCAAAGCACTTGGCTGCTATTAACAGCCATCCATAGCTTTGCCAGGGAAGGTCAGTCACAGGGTCACCCTCATCTTTTCTCTGATGCTTACATGGTGATAATGCCTCATGCAATTCCCGTAGCCCCTGCCCCACAGAAAATCATTCTAACCCAGGTGATCGCAGAAAGGCACCTTTCCCAAGATGCAGACACACAAGTCTGATGAAAGCAAAAAATCCAAGCCAGCTGAAAGCGGCATACGCAGCTACTTTAAATACAGAACATGTGTGTAGTTTTTCTGTACCCCAGTACGGTTCATAACCCTGCCTCTGGCTGGTTCTAGAACCTTGACCCACCAAAAGATTTTAATTTTGCTACTGGCACCTATACTGAGTATTTAGGCACTGCTGGCACCACCAAAGTCTTCCTTCAGGCCTTGCTTAACAAAATAGTCCCGTACTTGCCTGCGTTTCAGACTCTGGCAGAGCCCTCGGTCTGAGCAGCACTGAGCTGCCTGGTACGGGCTGTGCTCCTGCCTGTTTAGCAAACGGGGCTGATCTGGCAGATGCTTCCCTGGATATATCATTTCAGGTTGCAGGGGAGCAGAGAGGATAATACTGGTGGTATTATCCAAGTGGTAGTATTATCCACATCAACAGGGGTTAGAACAGCTAGCTGGCACGCAAGAAAATCCAGGTTCGAATCACTAGGGAAGATAACAAGCATAACCCAAATTTTCCATTGCGCTGCTGCGTGTAATGAATATTTAAAGCAGAACCACTGCAGTGGCAGACAGAAAGTTCCACTTTGGGTGTTTAACTTCTAAAAACTTAAGTCCCCTCTTCCTCCAGCATCCAGTGATGAACTCAGTTGGTTTCCCTTTCAGCATGCTAGCTTTGGCTGGGGAGCATCTGCGCTTCCCCTTAAAGAGCCATGTTTGGCATGGAGCTACCAGGGGTAGAGAGACAAGGGGAACTCAGCGTAGAGATCACATCAGGCAGCAAAGATGCTGACTCCAGCATGAAACCTTTTTGCAGTGCCTGGTTTCTACCACCCCAGGCAGGAAAATGCATTGTCTCTGCATCTGCACAGCAAAAAGCTTTCTGCTTTGGCTGCAGCAGATACACAGTGGAGCAAGTCATGAGACACAGAAGGAACCTTATCTGTCAGTTGACTGGGATGCATTGCAGTAGCTCCAGTCCCAGAACATCCCCTAACCCCACCCCACAACCTGCTTTGCCAGGTATCACACCACAGAGCTAGAATTTCTGTCTGCTTGTGGGGTTTACACTATCCCTGGCAAGGGCGTTGTAGCAGCAGATAACAAACAAACAAGGCAATCAGCTGGGCTGTTTTCTACTTGGTTCTCACACTTCACTTGCACTACAACGCCCCAGATGTGAACTTTTAACCCTGAACTTGTTACAGATCGTGAGCTTTTACAGCAGAAAACTCATCGGCAGTAAATCAGCCTTTCAGGCAATGGTGTCTATTGAGCCATTCCCCTCGGTGCTTCACGGTGATTCATTTTCTGTCCACCTGCTGCTTTTCTCTCTACTCCAGTGTGTGTATCAGTAGTAGCAGTGTGCTACTCACCTGTGGGAAGAAGAGAAAGGAGGCGCAGCTTAAAAAGGGGGAGACCGTGTGATGCTGTGAGAAGGCCCAAGGATGCTTCCATATGCCATCAGTCTATTTTTGAGAAATACTGGACTTGCCAGCATTTCCTGAGAGCTAAAAGAAATCCAGCCCTCTAAGAGCTGAAGCAAAGGTAAGTAAGACAGGTAAAAGGTTTGAGTTTGGGTAAAGACTCCAGACTTGTCTTCTGTTTCCACTCCTACTTACTCACTAGAGCAAGGGACACTGCAGCCAGGAGCCAGCTCCTTTGTGCAACACGTGTGCACACAGACAGTGGGATCTTCTCACTGATGCTTTAGCTGCTCCAGGGAGCAACAGCCAGGTAGGTCCCACTTGCTGCTTGGAGGCCTGGCTCTTGGAGAGTGATGCCAGGCTGGGACAGCAGCTCCCAGGTGCTAATAGGGGCTGCCCCAGTGGACTGGCTCCCTTTAACATAGCACAGAAGGCAGCTGCAGGACACTGCTAGCATCCTTTAAAAAGAAATCCCAGCATCATCTTGTATAGGGCTAAACTGCTGTTGCAACCTTAACAGAGAGTGAAAGAAGCTCATTTTAAAACCAAACTTGCTGATGTAACAAATAGAGTGATGCTGACCTGGGTAGATAGACAATAAGAAAAATCCCAAGTGGCACTTCTTGTTTTAACATAAAGCTCTTTTTTACAGTAACACCCCAAACTGGCACCAGCGTGTCCTACAGCTAAACACAGACAAAGATTTCTTGTGAGAGATTAATGTAAAACAAAGGCATGGACAGTCACCCTTCCTCACAACAACCCTTCCATTTCCACACACCCCCAAAGCACACGCATTTGCCTGCTGCTAGTTTAGTCACCACAGATTAAAAAAAGACAGCAAGGCGAAGACTGGTTGAGCCAGTAGTAGAGCTTTATTAATTCATGCCAGGCAGCAGCAGTGGCAACAGCTCGGTGCTCAGCCTTGCTGGCTGCTCTTGGAATAAACCAAAGCCGTCATTCCAGCAAGGAGGTTACCACAGATCCCTGCCATAAAAGGAGTAGATTGCTCTTAAAACTCTAACTGAGGCAGATGACAAATGTAAAAATGTCTAAATAAGAAACAGCTCACTTGGCTGATTTCCTTTGCTGGCCCCTACTGCTACTGAAAAAAAATCCCTCTTAACAACCCAGAGAAAAATAAGAACCAGCTGAATATTTTTTCTTAGATGGCTAGTTTTCTCATTCCCATTCAAGACAGTCTATTTTGCTGTTGGCTCCACTCTTGGCATGAAACTGGCCCTGAGGTACCAAACTGGGGATGAGGGACAAGTGTGGGTTTAGGGCTGCTCAACCTTCAGCTGGAAAACCACACTCAGAAGCACAGAATTTGCACCTTGCTAAATACAAGACTGTTATTCAAGCACAGAAAATTTAAAAAGTGACTTCCATAAGCTAGAGCCCAACTAATGGCAAACTGGTGTATGCTAGCAGACTGAGTCTAGTCTTAGTGTAATTAAAATGGAATTAGATACAGTTCTGCAGTGCCAAGATGTAGCTCACAAGCCAGCTTTAGAAACCAATCAAATTTGTAATAAAGCAGCAGCCTCCAATGTGTGGGAGGGTACAATGCCTCACAATTTTTTTTCCATAGCAAAAAGATGTTGGAGAAAGAGACAGAAGAAGAACATTTTGAACTTTTGAATAAGTTCTTGCCTCTCCCCCACAAATCATCCCCCTTTGGGGACATCTGATGTGATCAGAAAGAGTGGATGTTCTTAAAACGAAGGGAATCTTAGATTTACAGTCTAGAGATATATCAAGTATTTCCCAGCTCCTTTGAAGAAAGCAAACAAAGGTAAGTCACTTCCACTTTCTCCATCTTTTGTTTCACACATTCATGTCCAAACAGAGGCAGAATTTGCTACACATGAGTTGAAAGTTCAATGTTTATTAGAGAAACAGTTGATCTTTGATAGCATTGCATATTTTCCACATCCATTTAAAACACTTTGTATCACTTTCATTCAAAAATCATTTGAATTTCATTCAAATCTTATTTGTGCAATCTTTGTAGTTAATTACTTGTACACACAGAACGAGCACATGTAATGGAAGGGTATCTTACTGAAAGGCAGAAAGCCTGTTCAGGGAACGTTACCTGGTTGTACTGAAAAGTCACAGAAGCGATGCCATGGTTTTACTGCTTCAGCTGATGTTCCGAGTTCCCTCTTTCTCCACTGGGCATTTGCAGGGGATGGAAATCTAAAAGTAATTAACTAAATGGGCAACAAACCAAGCTTCAAAATCATGAACAGTTTCACTGGCATCTGCCTCTCCTCTAAATGAGGCACTGTTACTCCTTCCACTGCCACGCACACAGATTCAAGAACTCTAATCAGATCATTTGTTTCCAATGGCTGAAGGGCCAGTTCAGTTTATAGAGAAATCCCTGAGATTACACGTAGCATCGGCCTCCTTTTGAATAAGGAGGAAAACTGACACAGCAGGATACATTTTAAATTTCTTGGACTATAAGGCTCTCACAGTGTTTAACGTCCAACTTCCACGTTAATGGACAAAACAATGCTGTAAATGTCATTATCTACTGTGCAGTGCCCTGAAGGGGATTAAAACAGAAGAGTTCAAATTAAAAGCATCTGTAGGTAGATCAGGTCTGTTTTCTTGGGGGAATGGGGAATGCACTGGAGTAAAAAGCCCTTGTTAGCCTTACTCAATCCCTTTCAGAAGTATAAAACCATAGAATCAAAGAATGGTTTGCGTTAGAAGGGACCTTAAAGATCATCTAGTTCCAGCCCTCCTGTCATCAGTACTTTGGGTATCTAATCAGAGAAGGAGGGGGGGTCAGGGGGAGGAGACTGACAACCATATGTCTTCTGACAAGGGACTATGAAACTGATAACAATTGGCACCACTATGAACCACTAGCCTCACTTGGTTGATGATTGATCATAGTCCAGCAGTTCTTGATTGCATACGTTGATATTTTCCTCCAGTTTGCACTTTAACGTCCATCCATAGGAGTAGAAGCAAGCACCTCTACTCAGAAAGGTACCTAAAATCACTGTCCATGGGGCTGAATGCTCCAGGGGAGTTGAAGGTGCCTTCATATTCACTGAACCCTTCTACATCAACACCATCTTTAAGGAAGTGCAATTGTATCCATCAGTTACCCATGCAACAGTCCAACCTTCCATGGGAAAAATAAAAATACGTAGCTACTAATCATTCTGGCATCCAATTGTGGTAAGATCCTGCATGTTCCTTAACTGAAGGCTCCTGCACCCTGTAAAATCAATTCAGTCGTGACTACTCTACTTCTTCCTGATCCAGTGATGTCAAAGCCTTCTCCTGTAACATAGAAAGATAATTTGAAATTATAGAAGCAATAAGGACGTTGATTTTAATTCCAGCTCTGCTGAGGTCAGTCAGTAGGTTTGCCAGTAGGATTTCCTGACCTCACTTGCTATCTATTTCTAATGGACACAGGCTGTACAGCTGCTGAAGGTTTTCATTCATTCCATAAGCACAAAAGGACTAGGATCTCTGATGCAAGTGCCTCCCAGCAAACCCAGGTAAATGAGCTATGAAGGGCAGCAGCTCAGCACCGCTGCTGGCAAAAGAGCACTTTGCACAGCTGACTCTGAAGGAGGGATCTGAAGATAAACAGATGCTTTTGTGTACAGGGAAAGTGGAATCATACCACACTGTAAGGGCAGACTGTATGAACTGCTGAACTACCATGCTGTCTCCAGGACCTACCAACAAACAGCACGCTTCTAGGGAGAAGTATAAGATGAGGGCAAGCGTGGCGTTTCCTGGTGTTTCTCCCAGCCTTCAGCTATTTGTGGTAGAGAGACTGTCTATGCCAGGAATGGTGTTTTATACTCAGTAACCCTCCATGAGTGTCTCCTGTTGATTTTTGGACCTATGTAAACAAAAAACTTGTAGCATAGAAGATGTCTTGTAGCAAGTAATTCCACAGCTGGAATACACACTGTGTTAAAGAATATGCAGTTTGATTTGGTTTGCAACTGCTCTGTGTTAGGACTGTGAAAGTGTGCTGCTTTGAGGTGCCTTTAGGCTATGCAAAAGTCAAGGGAGGCAAAACACATACCCAGCCACCCTGGTCCTGAATCCATGGCTTGAAGTGTTCTCTGAGGTACTTTGATCCAAAGCCCAAGACCAGGTTCATAGGATGGTTGTCCACAGCAGTAAGTCTGGTGGCAACTTCCATTATAAAGGCAACTTTCATGCATTGTACTTGGCCTTCTGGTTCATTTGTTGAGCCTGCTGAGACATCCTCCAGGAACAAATCAGTGATCCTCTTGAAGAAGGTGTAGGACAGCAGGTCTTTAAAATGCTGATAGAAAACTTTGTCCTTTTTGATCTGAAAATAATAATAAAGTTAAATTGAGCAACTTTTGTTGGAATTGCTTTCCCCATCTCATTGGGAAAGGACAGCATCTCTAGGTAGTGCATGCAATATAGTCTAATTGTGGTGGTGAATGCAAGAGATGACACACAAACCCCTCAACTCGCTGCAAAACTGCTCCTTCAGGTTCTAGAGGTGGCTCTATGTTTTTCCTTGAAAAAATCTTAAGCTTTTTTGCATTTGAATGAGAGCAGAGAGAGAAAGCAAAACAAGCGTGACACCGATATTGAGACCTGCAGGTGGGGAGACATAGGAATACAGGAGCAGTGGGAAGATGACAGTAAAGGCAAGGTCATGAGAAGTGCTGGCAATAGCTGCCATGCTAAGCTCCTTTTGCTCAGTCAGGACCTTTGTGATGCTTCTTACCATATCTGGGTACCTGTCTACTGCAGGAGCTGAGCATGTCCTCCATGTTGGTGTATGCTTTATAGAGCAGAAGGGGCAGCTAAAGAAGGGATTAAAGGGAGAAAAATACCTATATTTTTAAACAGAGAAAACATCCATTCCCACTAATGGACTCATGTGGGTGTTCTTCTATAGCCTGGCATTTTTCTATAGCTTTTGGGCAGGGCTTTCAAAATGCATTCAGAAGATTTATTTCCCTACAACAGCCCTCAAAACTGTAGAATTTCTCTCCCTCCACTGGGAAGAACTTGTATACCAAGTTTAATGCAAACATAAGAGTTTCTCAGTCGGTCAAGTGCTCAACATCCCATGAAACTCAATGGGAATTAGGTAAGTGACTCCTCTTTGAAATGAGCAACATTTTTGTTGCCTTCCTCCAACACAGATCTCTGTGAGTCCTCTGGTCTTAAGAAAGACTTCAGGATGAACAGTGAAGGTTTCAGAAAGCCCTAAGTGTGGAAAGAGAAGTTCAGGATAGACACAGAGCATGCTACGTTACAAAACATTCATTCCTGAGAGAAGTGTAATCTCTGTCACACTCCAGCCTGTGTAGCTCCTGAAAACAGAAGGAGTTACCGTTTCTTCTAGCTGGTCCCCTGATTGTCTTAGCAATGAAACTATTCTTTGTATTATCTTTTCTTCACCTGTTAAAGGAAAGAGTAACATAAATATCACAGCCTTCTAGTAGGATTCAGATAGCAAACTATGGCAAAAACCTTTGTGTCACTTCATCATGAAAACAGCTGCTAATTCGTGGATTAAGAATTGTGCATCCAGGCTTTAAAGTGATGCTCACTGTTCTAGATTGTGTGGAGTAAGAAACGCTTTTTCTCCATCTGTCTGATGTTTTGCTTCAGTTAAGAATCTGGGAAAGAGCAGGGGCTTTAACATCCCACTGCCAGCCCTTTGGGCTTTGAGGTATGTCTGATAACAAGCCACAACAAAAGAACAGCTACGGAAGCCCACAAAAATAGACTTAAAATTAGGGGGGCAAAATGTCCTTATCATTACCAATTACACCTTCTGCAACATATTAGGACAAACTCTGGGTTTGCCAGATTAAAGAAAATGCAAGTATGGCAGGATCCCTCTTGTAATCAGAAATCCCTAGAAAGTTTGCATTAAATCTAAATCTCCACAGATGTCATGGAAGACAAGCAGTTCAGACTTTTAACAGAGATTGTTAAGCAGTGTTATTCCATCACCAAAGAGGGACTGACCAAGATGTTATTGCCCCAATGATTGGCCTTTGGCCTTAGAGCCCCGGTGTATTACTCTGCCCCCAGCCCTTTCACCCCTACCACTGCTTTGTCACCTCACATCATTGCCTTCATCCTCTTTTTCTCATGTCACGCCTCTGAGTTTTGAAGGATGCTCCCTTTGATTGCAGTGGCAGGCAGGACCTCTAAGAGGGCTGCAAGAGCAGCCCTGAAATGTGGGCAACAGAGCAAGAATCAGCAGAGCAAGCTTCCTTCTTTGCAGCATCTTACTGCAGGAGTCCCGCGTACTTATTGCGCCTAGAGAAAATACCCCAGTGTGCAATCCCAACCTGACGTACTGCAGCCCGTGAACATGACATTTTTCACCCTTACCATGTTCCTTACCCTCACTTCCATCAGTAAGCTCGCTATCGCCTTGTTCCTGAGACAGGGCATGATACGTTGTCTTGAATGATACATCTGAATGAGATTCCTGGGATCTGGAAGTAACAAGCTTGGCAAGTTTGTCTGCAATGTGGTTGACATCTGCTGTTTCACCTCATTGGGAAGGAAGGTGGGAAATAAAGAAGGCAATTAATCTTTCCAGGAAATAATTCAGTGATCTACTTGTTTACATGCCCCCTGAGGTGGAAGTGCCCAGAGGATACCAAGAGATACATTTCCCCATGCTGGGGCTCTGCTGTTGCTTGAGATCAGCTGGTAGTAATTTAGAGAGGCAAGTAACGCAGCACAACCCTTCTGCAGTGTGTGAGCAGCAGCTGGCTACACGGAGGCCATACAGAAGCAAGTGTGAGTGTTGCTCACTCGCGCATCCTTGCAAGCCAGGAGCACACCACGTATTAAGAAACCCAAGAGCACTGCTCTATGGGACTGTGAATCTTAGACCTGAGTTGTACTGCCCATGGTTAGTTCATCTATAGGTCCAGATTCAGAAAAGATGTTGTATTTGAATCCTCTTTCCTTGTTCTCACAGGCTAACCCCGAGCAAAGGAGAAGCAGACTTCACTTCAGAGGCACCTCTAGCTCAAAACTTCTCACATTCTTGACTGTTGTATTAAGCAGACGTGAATACTGGGAGAACTCAGCAACAGACTGGCTTTATCCACCCTCTGTAATGACCTTGTTCAGGACCCTTACCAGCTGAAGGCATCGCTTGGTGAGGGCACTCCAGCAGGGACCCTGCTACAGCAAAGAGAGCAGGAGGAGCTGTTGCAGGATTGTTTCTTCTGAAGGGTGCTCTTCCTTACAACTTGCCTCACCAAGCTTGGGATGCAGAACTTGATCTCCCTACCACCACGGCCAAGTGGCAGGTCCCACATGACCAGCAGACATCGAGACAAGCTCAGCAGCGGCCTGACCCATAACACGTGTAAAATTCATAAGCAGGGTTTATTGTGAGGGCAGCAGGGGTTAACACAGACAATGAAACCAGCATTTCAAGGTGGGTGAATCAACCCCAACACAGTTCCACCACCTTGCCTGCCTGCAGAGCTCGTCAGGGAGCTGCTAATCTTCTAGGAAGGGGATAGGATTGTTCATGGCTTTGGAAACCTCAGATTAGCAAAATGGTTTTAAATTTAACAGGCCTTCAATTTAGACCAGTAATCCCCAAAGGCACCCCATTTGCTCCAGAATGGCCTGGCCTAGCTTGCAGGGCAGCTGTTAGCAGTGTAAGTGATAAAGAACAATAATATTGTTTTAGGAATTGGCGCAGCAATCTGCTGAAAGGCAGGTAAAGCCCAGATCTGAAGCCAGGCAGGATCCCCAGGGAGGTTAACAACCAGTGTGGGGAGCTTGTACCTCGAGGCTATGCTGCCACCCATGCTGCAGGGACATGCCGACATATTGGCAGGGCCTTCAAGTGATTGCACCCAAACTCTCGAGCATTTTCCTTGGCAATGTGAAAATACAATGGACATGAAACCAGATATCTGGATGCAGCTATATGTCCCTGGCATCCAAACAATGGGAAGTTATAGTTATTTCCCCCTAGCAAAAGGCACTAAGCTGAAGCAGGGCCTTTCCTTGAGAGGCAGAACTGGACTTGGCAGCAGGGAGAGTTTTGGGCTTGATGGGTAGGAGCTGGCCCAGGACAGTTAAACTGGTCAGGAATGGGACATTAGGCTGGAGAAGTCAGTGATTAATGATTTTTAGAAATATCTTTAAACGCATTGAACGGGGAGAGCAATTGCTGTGACACCAACAGTATCAAGCTGGGACAAATAAAACCACCCCGTACCTTATGCAGATGCAGACAATATGGCAACTTACTATATGCTGTATATGCAACTTAATGGGAATACCTCATTCTCCTCTCCCAGTCTTGTATGAGAAATTAGTTACTGTCCAGAGCAGAAAAGGGAAAACCTTATCATCTGCAGTGCAGCACCTGGCATGGGGCTGGCTTTGGGGCCAGGGTACAAGATGTTTATGTGGGTGGGAACCCTGGATGTTGGGTGGATTACAGCCACTTACCACCTCTTCTTCCAACACACAGGAGGGCAGGTTTAAACTTAATATAACAGCAACATATAAAAGAGACGTAGATGACTCTGGAAGACTGTTTCCATTTAGGCACATGGTGGGGTTATGAGAAATGATCCAGAGACATGGGCTGCTCTGTGCTTGAGGCTGGTCACTGCCAACTGCTTGGCACCAGTTTCAAGCAGAATCTAGCACTTGTGTCTTTAGTGTGGAATGTTTATTGTATGGTAAAGCTCATTGACTGGGTGGGCCTTCAAACAACTCTTCCTTGATTTTAGTGTGGAGATCTTCAGTCTGACCAGTGTTTTGTGTTTTCTTTCTATCCTGACATGGAAAAGAAAACGCCAATGCTTGAAAAAAAATCAACTTGTGCAATTATACAATACTACCATACAATGGAAAACAGAAAAGCCAGTCACAAGCATGAATCTTGTGTGTGCAAGCACTACTGAAGATCTAGAAATCTGCCTTCCTAATTGGAAACCAATAAAGCTAGCATAAGAGGTGACCAAAAAGTGAAAGAAACCACCGTCTTCCTCCCGCTTTTCCACAGGCCACCAGCCATTTAAGCAATTTAGGGAGAGAGATAAAGACAAACAGCAAAAGTAAAGAGCAAGAACGTACTTGTCTGATGCTGAGAATTCTGTTCTTGAAGGCTCTCAGGTTGTGCCTCAGAAATGGAGAAATGTTCTGTGCAACCTTGGTGCAATGGCTGCTCTGGCGGCTTTTTCTGCTTTGCTCTGCTGCAGAAAAAAGGTATACAATATCCTGGCAAGTGGGTTTTCTTTGGTTGATTTTTGCTGTGCTGTTGCAGCGCAAGACCCTGATAAACTAATCTTTGGCTTAGTAAATCTTTATCTCTTTGATAGTCAATCTGTACTTTTCTCCCAGTTAAAGAGGATGATTTCCACACATTAGCCTCATTTTTCAGAAGTTTCCCATATTTACTGACAGATAACCGTCGCTGGGCATAGGCCATCAGGATCTTGTATTCTATGCTGTCTCGCTCATCATCTTCCAGTGGTATTTCTTCCATACTGACATCATTTGGTGAAGACATCTTGATTCCTGCAAAAACATAATCTTAGTTTTAATGGCTTATGGAACAGCCTGTTTGTCATGAATACCAACCAGTACTTGACACTCTACGGAACCTTTCACCAAATACCTTATAAACCTCAGTGATGTGAAGAATATTGCAGTACCCAGGAACCAAAGAAGCACTGTTTCCTAGAAAGATAATTTGGTTACAAAGAAATACCTCAGGTAGCAATCAAGGCCATCAAAGAATGGGAACAAGAGATGAACATTGCTTTTAACTGCATTTGGTGGCTTAGATAGGAAAGAGGAGGAAATCCAAGGAGTGTTCAATGGTTAGGGTGCAGTGCATGAGAAGAAGAAAGCCCATAACAGTAATCACTGGTTCTTGGGATGGAAAGAAAAATGATTCATCAAAGCACTGCAAAGGAAAAGCCTATACTGCAGCTCAAATGAGCAAGCATCTAAATACATGAAAATTGTTCTTTCAGAGGAAGCTTTGACAAATTCAGGACCTGAGTACTCCAGGTAGGAAACCAAACAAGAACTAGCTCAAACATTAGGAAAAACTATGATATTTACCTATCATAATATTCTCAACTGTCCTTTCACTTTAGGGGACCTGAATCAACAATCTTGCATTTGACTGCATTCAGTGGATGGTGTGGTAGCACTTACCTAGTGTAACTTGCTCTTGTCCAAATAAATACCAATCTCACAGCACACACATGCATTTTGCCATCTTTCTGTTTTGCTACGCATTGTAGCTTATCAAGCCAGAGTGCGAAACACTCTTAAATCTTTGCTTAGCACTAGACCCGTCTGCCACCTGGCCTCTAGGAAGCCAAAGGAACCAGACAAAGAAGCAGGAGTGATCAGCTGTGATGCAGTGACCTAGCTGTTGTGCTTTTTTTGTTCCCCAAAATCAGTCTTCTCCAGAGCCCAGGTGAGGCTTCAGTTGTTTAAGCAGGCAACCCTGGCCACCGACAGCAGGCTGTGGGCAACACCTCTGTTGCCCATGCAAAGTCAAGCCAGACTATGCACATATCCAGAACCTATCTCTAGAGTTCTGGTGCTGACAAGCCAGAAAAGAGGCTCCTGTCCCCACTTGCCCTTAAACAAGTATCAAATTCACTCGCACTATGCCCCCAGCCTGACAGAAACAACTTTTAATCTAATTTATTCCTGTATAGAATACCATTCAGCTACTCACCATATTGAATGTAATGCTATTGCTGATATGTAGCCAACAGGATTTAAATACTAAGCACAGAGACTCACATTTGGGAGTTAAACACACCTCACACACACCCTGAATCCAAAGGAAAGTCAGTGGGAATGAGGTGCCCTGCTCCCCATGTATTTTTAACTTGTGCTGTTTGGATGACAGCAAGCCACCCCTCCTAATTCCAATAGGACAGCTGTTCTGTAGGAGGCAGCTTTCTCCTGCAGCCTGATCCTGTGGGGGTCTCCAGGCACAGCAATGGGGGTGCTATGGTGTACAAAGGGGCCTGGGTACCTTGTCTCCTCACAGGTCCTGGGAGGCAAGGCACAGGGGCAGGGAGACTGCCAGGATGCACTGTAATTCCAGATCACTTGTCTTTACTGTGCAGAGGCTTGAAGTTACTAGCTGCTTCCTTCAAACTCTGGAGAACTACAAGTTGTTGAGCTAGGAACCATCTGTTAATCCCCTTAAAACTTTCTTTTTCCTAAGCATAAGGATGAAATAAGTCATATACGTATATCTGAAGTGTCAGATTTTGATCTGGTATACACCATCCTAGTCCCACGAAAATCCACGGGATACTGGCTCACCTTTAGCAAGGGGTATCGCTGACTTCCACTGTCAGTGGACAGTCACTAAAGAAATGAGAATGGGAACAGTGTGGTAGGGGGTGTCGTGGTTTAACCCTGGCTGGCAGTGAAGCCCCACGCAGCCGCTCACTCACTCCCCCCGCAGTGGGGTGGGGGAGGGAATTGGAAGGGTAAAAGTGGGAAAACTTGTGGGTTGAGATAAAGACGGTTTAATAGGCAAAGCAAAACCACGCACACAAGCAAAGCAAAGCAAGGAATTCATTCACCACTTCCCATGGGCAGGCAGGTGCTCGGCCATCCCCAGGAAAGCTGGGCTCCATTACGTGCAATGGTTACTTGGGAAGACAAATGCTGTAATGCCAAATCCCCCCCCCCCTTCCTTCTTCCCCCAGCCTATATATACTCAGCATGATGTCCCATAGTATGGAATATCCCTTTGGCTAGA
>JAVJGJ010000057.1:13144123-13162331 GCA_035590215.1 Microhierax caerulescens
CCCCCCCCCCCCCCCCCCCCCCCCCCCCCCCCCCCCCCCCCCCCCCCCCCCCCCCCCCCCCCCCCCCCCCCCACAAACAGCATAGGGGCACAAGTCTGTAGGTAGTGTCCCATCAGAGTCCCAGCCTGTGTGTCTGTATTCAGTTTGCTTCCGTATAGACTTCTCGCTGCTGGACAACATATTTCTCCTCAGCCCTGGCCCTAAACTGTTTGATAACGTTACTCTTTGGCTGTTATACCCTACTCCAGAGCCGGAGGCCTCCACTGGTGGGGAATGCAGTTTTAAGGGTCCTGGAAGGAGAGATAAATAGGAAACAGAAAAAGAAGAGGAAAAGATAAGAAAGTAGTAAATAAGCAAGCAACCCTACCACCTCCAGCACAAAACCAGTCCCCCAGAAGCATGTGACTGCTTCACAGTCAGCAAGGATTGCTTTCCCAGGCCCCATGGGGTGGCAAATTCATCTGAGGAGAAAAGCACTGAAGCTGCTCCATCTACACCTCAGCCAGCAAGGGCACGGCAGAGGTCACCTGCGAGAAAACAGTGTGAAAGCAGGGACAGCAGGACAGGAGCCTGAGGAGAGCCCTGGTGGCCCTGGGGAAAGGGAAGGAGGGAAGGAGAAAGCTGGCTCCTATTTTGCTCGCCTGTAAATCTGATGTCCTTAGGATCCTTTTTCTCAGTGTGACTGTGAAATTGAGCTGAAAGTGGTTTCATTTCTGAACTTGCTGCTGGCAGTGGCCATCTCGCTGCAAAAAGCTGTTCAGCTGGCCATGAGGAGGCACGCCATGAGAGCTTCATGCAAGCCCAGGTTCCTCCAGGCTCCAAGACTTGTGCCGCTAACAACAAACAGAAGGGAGTATATGTGTTTTACTCAGATGCTTTCTTTTACACATGTACCTCTCTTCCCACAAGAAGGAAAAAAAGAATAAAAATCAATAAAGCCACTACTTTGTGCTTCCTTCTGAAGAATAATTGCCAAGGTGATGTTCACAGAACCCTGGCAGGTGATAAAGGCGAGGCAGGTGGCAAGCTACAAGTCATGGTGCTCATCAAATAGGCCACTGCAAGGCAAAGCAGCAAAAATCCCTCTGTGCCTGCCAGCTGGGGATGCGGCTACCTCTCAAACTATGTACTCAGAAAACTCTTACTTTGTTCTCCTACCCAGGGGTTCTTACTGTAATCTGTGGCACAAGTACAGATCTATTTCAGGCAGCGGTTTTATCTTAAATGGGCGAGTATCCGGATATTTTCCACTGGAAGTGTATTGCTGTGAACACTAAAATGGAACTGCATCTCCTGGACTGCTCTGAAGCTACCCATGGACCTCCCCTAGCTGCAGCCAGATGGTGACCACAGAGGCAGGGTACATCTGCGCTGACTGGGCTGCCGTTTGGAGCAGTTTTGGGATGGCTTTGAAGAGGCCATGCTGCAAATCTGTGGCCATGTGGATCTCCCTGCCACCCAGGTATTTCATTAGCGTCTCAGCACTGTCTTGCCGCTTCTACACTGCTAGCAGGAACCAAATGTAAAGCTGGTTGAGCATACGCATACAGCTGACACATTGCACCATAGTCACAGTAAGCACGTGCTTTGCTCTGTGCCTGTGTGTAACGTCACTTTAAAGGTACCACTTGTTCGTGTGAAGTAATACATGGATGGTTTTCAGGCCAGAGACCTAACATTGTAATTATTCTGAGGCATGGTCTCTACAGTTAAGTTGCTGAGCACGAAGGTGTGCCAACCTGGCCGAGTCCTCTGTTTACAGGTGACAAAAAGTCCTTTTATTGGTAAGCTGGTGTTCCAGAAAGGCAGAAATGAATACGCAATCTGCTTCACTGAATGCTTTAATAGTCGGTGTCATCTGTTGGCAGAGATGCTCAGAAGACCTCAAAATACTAATCCCAAAAGGAATGTGACATGACTGAGGTTACCTATATGTTTGAAGAGATGAAAGCACTCTCTGGGGAGAGTGGTGGCAAGTAAGCTGGTCTGATGTCACCTTGAGTGCTTTGCATGGCTGGCGCTGCGGCAAGCACGGCACACACGTGCACAGAGGCTGTCCAAGTTAGTGTGCAGGCTCTGTGCAGCCACACGGGTCACCTCTCCTTCAGGGAGTCTCGGCTCCTGTCATCAGGTGTGAGATTCACACCCTCCCCGTCCCGATTAGCCCCAGATGGTCATCTTGGACACAAGGTCAAGGCCAGCCTGCAACACCAGGACTGGACTGTGGCAACATGGTGGTCTGGCAGCAGGCTGGCGTGGAGCGGGTGTCGAATCATATACCACAGGGTTCAGTGATGAATTCAGACTGACTAAACAAGTTCTGCGGGGAACGCAGTTTTTATTCCTAATCTTGGTATTGTATATTTATGGAAATGAGTTCTATCAACATGAGTGTCCTTAATACTGCTATAATGGCAGCCTTAGTGGGGATGGCGGTGGCTTCCCCACACAAAAGAGAGCAAGGAGCCCTTCAGTGAGATCCGTGGGTAATGAGTGCTGTGGCTTGGAGTTGTGATGCACTTTCTTAAACAGCTTGCGAGCACTTTAGTGGGGACTTGAGTTTAAGAAAACAAGCAGAGCGGGGGGTGGGGGGTGGGGTGGGATAGAGATAGATCTTGGGCATTGCACAGGTATCTAGGTGTTCTGATGCTTTGTGTATATACTTTTTACAAGAAGTGAAAGATACTCCAATGCTGCACTGGGAAAGGCTGTAAATATCCTTATAGACAGGAAAGTGATATGAAGCAATTCAACAGAGATTAAAGAATGGGTGGAAAACAACAATACAAGTTCCAACTTGGAAAAATGCAAACTGGAGAAAAACAACTTGAAACTAAAATATGCAGCAGGAATAAATTGTGTTGAGGAGATCAAGGAATGATAGTGGCTAGCTGATTGGAAATTATATTTCTCAAACTGCAGAAGTGGGCAATGTGTGGGAAGGCACCCTCTTACATGTGGGAAGGCAGAACATGTGGAATACTGCCCTGAGTCCTGGGTACTGCACTTCTAGGCAGACAGAGGCATGTTGGAGAGGATTCAAGAAGAGCAACAACGGGGAAAAAAAAAAAAAAAAAGGTGTGTGTGTGTGGATGCTGTCTGTGAATAAGTGAAGATTTCCTTAAGGCTGTATGCAAGGCGATAATCAGGAGTAATGGAAGTGCTCTGAGAAAAGGAACATTTAACTGACTATCAAGAAACTCCTTGATGGGTAGATGTGCAATGCCTTGCAAGGAAGTGGTGGAAACTTCATCCCTTGGGGACACCTAACACTTGACCACACAAAGCACTAGGAAGTTTATTAGAGGAAATGACTGCACTGGATAGGCAGGGGAAGTATGATACAAAAGATCACTTTCAATTTATCTGAATGTATGATATGAACAGAAAAATATGTACCAGGATGTTCGTGATTTCCATATTCAACAGTCTTAGGCTGCCTTCCATTTATAGTGATGATAGACTAATTTATTCCCAGGTTGCTCTTTTTTTCCACTCTACCAACTTTACCTTTCCTAATCCATGCTGTGAAGCAGTGACCTTAAGAGCACGGAGGAGTGGGAGACTTTTTCTCTGAATAGGCAACATTTTTGATGGAAATTCTTGCTTTCTGGCTGGATAATGCCAAAACACGGGGCAGAAGGTTGTCATATTGA
This sequence comes from Microhierax caerulescens, assembly GCA_035590215.1. Lineage (NCBI taxonomy): Eukaryota > Metazoa > Chordata > Aves > Falconiformes > Falconidae > Microhierax > Microhierax caerulescens. The sequence continues at coordinate 13,147,780 of JAVJGJ010000057.1, forward strand.
ATGTGTGTGTGTTATCTCAGTGGGGTGCTCCTTTAATGCATTGGGAAGGAGCCCTGTGTTCTCAGTGGAGGCACATGGCTTTTATAAGTTCCCACATGAGTTATGTGAGCCGCTTACGTTTGCCATCAAAATTGGCTGCCAGAATGTGACTTGCCCTGGTTGTTTAACTGGAATGCTTTAAAGTCCTAGTATCCATACAAAAAGACAACACAAAGATATTGCACACACCAAAGCCAGTTTACAGCCACAATGTTTTGAAAAGCATGTGCCTGCCATCCATGCAAGTGCTTCGTGGTCCCACCAGGCGATCGTGGCTGCAGGGGTACAGCAAGCACTGTGCTCCTGAGGGCTCCAAAGACTTTATTGTTGCCTCGATGTTTGGTATTTGGAGATCAGGTGGTTATGCTGTCGCTTCAGAGCAACGGGAGCTAACCAGGGAGAGGGGAAAAAGAGATCCAAATGCGCGTCTGGATGTGCTGAAACCCCAGCCTTGCTGCGGAGCAGCTCCTTGAGCGGTGCCCCATTGCCACAGCGCTGGTTTAACCCCTTGTTCATTAGCCTTGACAGTCTCTCTTGAGAGCATGCCCTCTCTGTAATCTAAAGCTGTGCTTGGAAGATAAGGGCTTTGTGTACTGGTTATAAACAGCAAGGCTGGAATGAAAAGTCACAGGGCTGGAAGTCAGAGAGCAGCTTTGCAGCTACATTGAGAAAGCCTCAGAGAGGGTGAGGGCTCCTTCTCTCAGCCTGTTCAAAGCAGCTTCTCCTCCAGTCTCTCACAGGGCATTCCTGCTTTTCATTCTGCCCCTGCCTCCCCCAGTCCTTGTGCTGAAAGGCTTTTCTTATTTTATTCTGGAGTCACTTTGGATGCATTGTCCTCTTCCAAACTCTTTGTGCTTTTGACAAAGCAAGGTGCTTGTATACCATTGCTGAGGGGGAGGGAAAACAGCAGCGCAGCAGGAAAAACACTTAACCTGGGAAACCTTCAAGAATCTTGATTTGTTTGTTTTTTTCTCAGAGCAAAGATTGACTGACTGCTGAAATGTCCATAGTTTCCATGATATTTGTCTTCTTGCACGTCTTGGTTCTTAATTGGCTTGGAAAATTCCCATGTTTATTCAGCAGTGAAGTATTGAGAGTGCTCCCACCACCCTTAGTGCTCTGTGTGTTGTCAGATCTTTGGGAAAAACCTGGATGGGGGGTGGGTGGGGGTGGGTTGTGTTCTCCTTCATTAAAAAAAAAACCAGGAAAACCTAATGCTTCCACTTCTACATGGGTGAAATGAGAGGAGCTGCAAGTGGTTGTCAGTACAGGATAGGGGTGGGTTTGGTCAGTTCAAAACAGGTTATTTGGCTATGGCAGGAGAATATTATCTAATAGTCTTCAAAGTCATCTAAACAAATTGCAGTAAGAATAAAGACATCAGCTGTGAAAGGGTGCATAGCCTTTGAGCTTCCTTCCCCTCTGTCCTCCCACCGTGGTGGTGTCCCAGATTAATATTCCTTTTCACTTACCCAAATGCTTGGGGCTTTTCAGTGGGCTTGTCAAGGCAAAAAATGTGAAAAAATATGGGAAGCTAGAGAATAGATTCCTAACCAGTATCCTGTTTGGAGCAATATTTTATGACCCTGAAGCAGATGCAGTGTTCAGCTCTGTCCTCGGTGAACACATACTAAGTGTTACAAGAGCAGCTGTAGCCCAGGACCTGGTGGGGACATAGGAAATACAGCAGAGGAAATATTAGAGGTATACCCAGGTGCGCAGATGGTCTGGGGAGGTCCCCAGAGTGGGGAATTGAAGTAGCAAGCTGTTAATCTTTGATTCAGCTGTCTCACTGGACTCCAGCATCCAGGCTGTTTTCCATTCCTGGGGTTTCTGCCTGCATCGTCCCTCAAATCCAGCGTCTCCTCGTCTGTCAGCCAACACAATGAAAACCTAGACATGAGCCCTTGGTGTCGCCACCTTCCTTCACTGCTGTTGCAGTAGCCTGGGTGCCTGCGACACCGATCCTCTCAAGCCTCCTAACAACACGGTGCCAAACCCTTCTTTTTTTGGCTCGGTGCTTTGACCACCACATTGCTCATCCCTTTGCTTCCTCCTGCTGGATGACTCCTCTCAACCCTTCAGGTCCCTCGGGAGTCAGCTGACCCGCCCTTCTCCTCTAACAGATTTATCCCCCAAGGCCCTTTTTCAAAGGTGACCTGGCTCTCACAGCCCAAAGCCCTGTTCTGGCTGGGGTACAGTCCCCCAGACAGCTGCAAAACCATTTTCCTCTCTTTTGGATGTCTGAAAAGCTGCCACTCCCCATGTCCCACCGGTACCTACCAGGTACGCCAGGGGCTGAGGCTGCCCGGTTGCTTTGTGCTTTGATACCTTGTCCTTCCCTCTCTCCTTTGCATGGGCCTAAACAAAAGTGAGACTGTGCAGAGGATATTCATGTGCCTTCATTAATTTCAGGCTACTAAATTAGGTGGAGAGAGTTAGGCTCCCTGCAGAGTCAATAAAGGAAGACATCCAATAAGCCTCCTAAGCTGCCCTACACTTCTCCACCAACTGCATAGGAAGCTGATTTATCTAACTTACACAATAAAAGTATCCCCCTGAGGCCCCTTCCCCTTCTTCTCCATGTCCAGCTCCTTCTCTGAGAAAGAAAGTGCTGGGGAATTAGGTGTGCAACAAAGGAAGGCAGGTGCTGATGTGGAGGGGCGAGGAGGAGAGAAACGGATGGGGGATGGAGGTGAGGAGGCTGGGGTGATGTGGCTAGGAAAGGAAAAACAGGACACGAGATGAGGTAGTGGGAAGGATGCAGAGATCCTGAGGCAGAAATGAGCTTAAGGGGTGGAAGTGGAGGAAAGAAGAGTCACTGAAGGAAAAGAGAAGAGAGCAGCAGGAGGCAATATGCTGTGTATCAGAGAAGTGTTTGTAAGCGGGCAGGCAGGTGGAAGCCACCGTGAAGGAAAGATGCATTTGAAGTGACACCAGATGGGAGTCTGGGAGAGAAGAGCCAGTGGCAACACTGAAAGTCTTGAGGGAAGACCCTAAAGAGAGAAAAATCCAGAGAAGAGAAGAGAATGCGCTGAGAAAACAAACACCGACAATGTTACAAGGATTGACGCTGTGCCAGAGGAAGGCTTAGTTGAAACCCGCAACAGAAATATCCAGAAAGGGGGCGGGGGCAGGGGGGAAGCATTAATAAGTGGAGGACAAATGAAGAGGAGGAAGGCACTAAAAGAAGAGTAGGCACAGAGAGCAAGGGTCTCGGCTTGCTGCCTTGGAGTCTTTCCAGGGATTTTAGTGGGAGCAGGTCAGGCCCCGGGGCATTTGAAATGACTGTTACACAGAACTTTAGCCAAAACTCGTTCTCATAACTCCTATGTAAAAATTACATATCTTCAAAGCGTTTCTGGAGATGTTTGCATGCAGCCCCAACCCTGCCAATCCCTGTACTGTAAAATCCTGGATGATTACTGCTGTCCCCAGGGACTCGCTCGGATTTGTGCTCTCCAAGTAAGTAAACTCTGGCTGTTTGGGTTGCACCTTGCCACCGCAAATAGAACCACTGACCTACAAAGTGCATCAGCTTAACTCAGTAAAACAGAGGCATACCAAGGTGTCACTGAGCTGGGCCCAGGACTGCTCCCTGGGGAAGGTTCTGTGCAAAGGTCCTTTAGATGGAATCCACTTGAAGCAGCGGTTTCCAGCTGGGGTGGTCCCCACACTTTCCTAATGAGTGAATTTTTCATCGGTGATTTTTGAAGGCTGTTCCCTGCCAGCCTGTTATTGCCCTTTCTTTCCTCCATTCTCTTTCCTCCCAAAGAATGACCACGGTGCCTCTGAAAGCAAACAAAGCACAGGACAGGTTTGGCAGGACCTTTCAAAAGGAAAATATTCCCTCTCCATCTGAGTGGTTATGAATAATGATCTCTGTAGCACATTTAGTTCAGACTTCAAAGCCTTTGTCACCGAGGTTGTGTCAAAGCTGATTTGAAACACAGACTGACATAAGTGAAAGAGCTTGCAGGAAATACAATTCTTGCCCAGAACAGATTGTCAGAGTACCTGTGGCCACCTGGGCTAAGCTGCTTTTTATAAATGATTAGATTTCTTTTCTTAACACCCTCTCCTGGTTTTCTGTCTGTTGTTCCTCCTCCATAGGGAAGCGTGGCTTTTAATGCTGCCTGTGACAAAGGCAAAGGGTGCAAATCTGCTGAGCATCTTCAGAGATGGTCCCTCCCCGGCACTGCTGGCACCTGTGGCTGGAGCCAGCCTGGCACAGCTCCCCTGGGCGCTGCCATCCCGGTGCGATGACCCCGCCACACTGCCTTTCCGCAGGCTGCAGCAGATTTACCTGCCTATCGAGCTGCGTTTGATGAAGATCAGAGTCAAAAACCAGGCTAGATGAAATCTGCTCAGCTCATTTCTGTACCCCACCCTCTGTAAAGCACTCAGCCTCTCGCCCTCCCCCCTCCTCACAAGGAGAGAGCTCTTGTGGTTAAACCTTTGCTCAACCAAGATGCAAACTGCTCAGATGCCAGGGTGATGAACATGAAACGCAAAACACATGAAAGCAACCACCCAGCAGTCCTGCCACAGCTGGATGGAGCCCAGCTGTTGTTAGGCTAACTACCTGGGCATGACATTGCCCTTGCCGAACTCTGGCAAAGTATGCTGCTTTTCCGAGCCAAATACAGACGCCTCCATCCACTTGAAAAGAAACAACCCAACAAGCAAAACCCCACAGGTAGTAGGTGCAGAACGTTCTGGAGTCCACCTTGCTCCTGAAAAAGCAGGAAGTGTTTCTAAATCTTCTTTCTTTTTTTTTTTTTTTTTGGCCAGAGACTGGTGGCACATTGTCTACATTTACCTCCATTTGCTGTGGCTTTTTGTGACAGAGGGGTGGTGAGCACACAGACCGTGATAAGCCCAGGGCTGCTGAGCACGGGCAGCACTCACCTGGCAGCATGGGGAAAGCCCACAGACAAAACGGGCTCCTTGTTCAACTTCAGTGCATAGCTGATCTTCAGCAAAACCTCGTGGTGTCTGCCCTAGACTGACTGCTTTTGTGCTTGGGTATGTGTAAGCACATATAGGTGGCCCATAGCGAGTATGGAGCAATTTTAGTGCTTCTAGGCTCTAGAAGAAGTGCCTCAAATTGGCATGATTTAAAAAAAGCAGAGAGCAGGGGACAACACACGGCCTCCAAAATTGTAAGAGGGGTTTTGCTGGATTTGCTGGTAGAAATTTGTTTGGATTCTGCCAGGAACTGCTGAAGCTGAACTCTGCATTTGACTCAGCGGCCACCTCAGACGAGGGGTGCGGACCCAGATTTTGGAAAAATGCTCTGAGTTTGCGTGCCTCTGTTTTTGGATGCCAGCAACCTGTTTTTGCAGAGGCATGGAGTTGGTTTTTTGATCTCGGTAGGAGTTCTGGGTGCATAATGCTCATGCAAATCAGGCTGCGGGTATCTGAACTCAGACAGCCAAAAACACAGGCGCCCCAAATTTGCAGGCTGCTTGTTGTGTAAAGGCAGCTCAAAAATCTCTCTGCATTTAATTTTCCCATGTTGACAATCCTGTGACTGTAATGTTCCTCAAATGGACCCTGGGTGTCATTTAGCAGGAGAAAAAAAGCATCCTGGTCAGTGACAGCCACACCTACTGTATTACTGACAGGAAAATGCAGATTAAAAGACCCTAGAGTTTACTTCTGACTCTCCTTGTCCATCCTGCATCCCCGAACATATTGAGTCAATTCTCTGTGGTCCTGGTTGTCCACACCGAAAATACTTATCTTGAGGACATGCTATGAGCTGTTCTTAGTGTTTGCAAAAGCCAGTGGAGACGTGATAAGTTTTTTTGCACAGTGGCCAAGGTGAATGTTTTTGGGAGAAGTGTTGGTTCAAGGCAAAGATCAGGATTTTTTTCCCCTAGAAAAATGATAAAAGAAACCAAAATATTTATTATCTTGAAATGCTATGCATAATCAAAAGTGGTATGGTCTTCTCCTTACTCCTGTTGCTTAATATCTTCCTTTTAGACATTTAGCTCAATCTTTAAATGAAAATTTCCATCCTGAAGTGAAAAAATCAAAAAGTTTCCGTTTGTCATTTCTGGAACGAATAATTTTCAAGTATGCCAGACTAAACTTTTTCAGTGCTATAAATTTTTTTTCCTGCTTTTTTTCAGCTGGAATCATTTGCTTCACTTGACCTGAACTTGCAGTTCTTGTGAGTCCATCTGAAATGCCATTTTCCCCAAAAATACAGTATTCACAAAAACAGTTCATTCAGCTGAACCCAGGCAGAGGATTTTAGTCTCTAGTTGGTTGCTGATTTGCAAACTGGCCAGCAGCCTGTAGCCTGGTAGCCAAGTTGCCAAATTGTTCTTTATTTCTATTGAATGAACTTCTAGGAACTCCAGTGAGTAAGCAGGGCCCTGTTTTATTAGGCACCACACATCCACGTAACGCCAAGCTTACCCATGCTGCAAAGAGCGTATTTCTACCAAGTAATGAAATCAGCTGGAACAAAAAGGTATTTGTGGGCTGCACATAAACTAGAAGCTTCTGCTGAAAAGATAATGGAGAGTATGTGCCTTGTCCAAAGGCATTGAAAGCAATGGCAGCCTAAGGGTGAGAGACTGGGAGAGAATGCAAGCTATGTTTGGATGCTGGCTTGGCATTTTGTTCATGGGTAACAGGCAGCACGAGTGCTGGGGCGCTCCTGTGCAGCCCTCCAGCAGGAATCTCTTCCCTGGCTTCAGAGCAGCATTATTATTCTCCTTGACTCCCTCACTGGAAATTTGGTGCCGGTGATAGAAAAGATCAGGCATTGAAACGCAATTAATTAAATGCCCCTTTTGCAGTTTCTTTTCTGTCGTGTTTCTGAAGCAGAAAATAAAAGTGGGTGTTGGTGGTGGTGATGGGCTCTTTCCAAGCGGATTTTTTTTTTTTGGCCAGTTCAAGGCAGGAGCCTGCAGCAGGCGAGTTGGAAAGTCTGGGCATGGGACAGCCCTGCTGTTCCCTCAAGCCAGCCACACCACACTTGCAGGCAGAGGAAGCAGCAGGGACCCAGGCAACACTCCCCCCCAAAAAAAACCCCTTCACACCCTCTAAGTTGCCACCAAAGTCGAGGTGCTGCTGCAGTGCCGTCGTGCTGTAGCAAACTCCCTTAGTTCTGGCGGAAACCAGATCCATGAGAAACTTTCCATGGGGGATGCTGCTGGCACGCAGGTCGCCCCTGGCCCCAGGCGGGGGGGCTGGGAGAGCCCAGCTCCGGGTGCTCACGAGGAGGGAAGGAGCTGGCAGACCTGTTCTGGCAGGCTGGAGGGGCAGAGCGCTTGGAGCACCTCAGCTGTGCTGCTCTCCTCGCTTGCCCAAGCCCAGGGTGGGCCCAGGGTCCCGGCCAGAGCTGTGGGGCAGGGGACTCAGCCGGGCAGGGGAGAGGAGCCTGGCGTGGTGCAGCCCTCTCCTAAAGCACAGACCTGCTGGCCATGCCCAGGAGGACTTACCCCTTCCCCAGCCCTCCTCAGTGCTGCTCTGCCTCAGCTCCAAGGCAGCAGCTTGAGGCAGGCACGAGGGGAGGTGGCCCTGAGCGTTGCCGTCCCCCGTGGGCACGAGCCGTGGCTGGTATGGCTGGTCTTCCAGAGAGAGGGAGCCCACCCCAGAGAGGGTGGGCCAGGCTCCCGGGGCAAGGCCTGCCGCTAAGGGTGGTGTCAGGGGTTGCAGCACGGAGCTGGGCTGCGAGGAAGCCAAATTTCCACGGCATGTCCTCCTCTGCCCCGCCGTGCAGTCGGTTTCCCTCCAGGCGCTGTGTGAGAAAGTGAGCGTGGATTTAATTGTGGCGGTGGCACAACATGCAGATGTTTTGAATACTTCTGTAGATTCCTCCTTGTTTGTGATGTGGTTATGGTTGCTGGCAGCAAGGTGGGGAGCCTTCGACTGTGTGTCAGAGGAAAGTGATAACCCGCTGCGCTAGGTGGGTGCCTGTGGCTGGCTGGAGCCACCGCTGCCGCCGGCAGTGCTGGGCAGGGGCCCGCGGGCGCTGGAGAAACGTGGGACCCCGGAGGCGCCTGGGCCAGGTGGGATGCTCAGGCGCAGGCACAGCAGCTTGGGGGGCGGGGGGGGGGAAGGCTGCTGGGCTGAGCCCTGGGCTGGGGGACGGAGGTGGAGGCATGTGAGCAGTGAGCGAGCGAGGGCTCCCGTCCTGCTCAGCTCCACCTTGTCACGGCCATCGCTCTGGAGCATATTTGATCCTGAATGAAAGCTGGCTTCGGTCAGGACAGCAGATGTGAATATGCCGTGGGGTCCTGGCGAGAGAGCCGGGGCTCAGCGTTGCCTCTCTGCCTCATCTCCAGCACCTAGCCAATGCACCCCACTCCCCCTGCAGTCCCTGGCAGTCCACAGCCCACCCCCAGCCCCATGCCACTGGAGTTACTGGCTCCAGTTAGACCTCAAGAGTAAGAACTTCCAGCCCTGCAGTTCAGCTGCCGGCAGTTGAACCTCCTGGGAAGTCCTGCTGTGTGTGGACAGGGTGGCAGTGGCAGCTAGTGTATGCTCTGTATGGGTGTGACAGGCAGGCCCAGGTACCAACCAGCGTCAAAAACAACTGCATGAAACAAAATTAAGCTGCTTTTTGAAATATTTACTGCAACTGCTTACAGAGGATTATGCACGCACTCTTCTTTGTCTGGACCATACATCCCAAGACACAGCTCGGATCACAGAGGAAGCACCTCTTTTAGCTGAGCGTGGTGCTTTGGAAGGGCACTGCCTGCACCTGCCTGAATGCCTGGACATGAACTGTCACTTGCTGCTTTCAGTCCGTGTGGCCAGTGCCACGCGCTGATCTTAGCCGGGCTCCTATGCTGGTCTGCTGAGCCTGTGCCTCTGCGTGCCATGGTGGTAATGAATGTTGCGGTTCCCGTCTTGGGTCAGGTGTTTGATTAATGTCAATCTGATTTCATTCTCGCTGTGCCAGTTTATCACACTGACTTACAGGGCTGGTTCCTGGAAGGTGCTCTGGGGAGCCGCGCACCAGCGCTGGCAGAAGCAGAAGTTGTTGCAGACCTAGGCTGTATTTTCCACAGTCTCCTTCTGTGGTGAGCGTGTGCAGCTGTAACTTTCAAAAAACTCCTTGCATCTTTGTCCCCCTGATGGAATAAACAGCCCCTGAGCATCCTTTTCTCCTTCCTAAGGTTGGGACATCTGCTCCGCAGCTGCAGCTGCAGCTATCCCACTAGTAGGGTTCCTCACCTTGTCAGGTGAACCAGTTCCCTGAAAGCTAGTGCAAAGATCATATAGGAGGTGTTTTTTTGTTTTGTTTGTGTATAAGAAGAAAAATGTTTCTGCATTTTATGTATCGTCTAAGGGCCCACACAAAGAAAAATTTTCTAATTGTTCCTGATGCAATGTGTTTAGCAGTGAGAAAAAATGTGGGTGGGGAGTACAACACCTATTGCAATATCCTTCTCACCTCCTTGTAGGGGGAGGGAAGAGAACGAAAACAATTTGTCTTTGGCAAGCGCTTGTGCTTTTCTGCAGGGCTCAGAAGAGGAGGGTGAAGTTGTTGATTATAAATGCAACTAAAGGTCTGCACACCTAGTGTAATATCTGTGCAAAGGTGCAAAAAAAACCCCTAAAAGCAGCCTGCAGGGTTAAATTAAATTAATGAACTTGATACGTTTAGGGAAAGAAACAGAGCAGAGGGACCAGGAGCCAGGACTATTTGGTTGCATTGTTGGCTTGGAAAAGTGATTCATCTTGTGCTTGAATAAGTCAGACCCAGGAGGTGCTGGGGTGTGCAGCAGGGGAAATGCTCAGGCCAGAGGCCTCAGTGGTGCGTGGCCCTGCTGCCTGCGTGCTGCCCACACGAGCCAGTGGGCACGCTCAGGGGATTTCTGGAGGCAGCTCTCGCATGAGGTTGTGGCAATGGGAGCTCCTCACATGATGCTAAACGACAAAACTGAAGCCCCCAAAATCCCCTTGGTGTTTTTCTTGGACTTCACCACGCAGCAAAGGACCAGAAGTGTTCAAGGAAGGGGAGGGGGGATTGCTCGGAGGCAACTGGGGCCGCTAGGAAAGTACCCGCTGCCTCTGTGAGCAGAGCAACACCCGTCTACCTTGCAACACCCATCATCTTCCCCCAGCTCGTCTTCACTGAGGCTACGAAAATCAAAATAGTGGTGGGAGCTGACAAGTTAATATCCTGGGGATTTCAGAGCCTGGGAATTACAGCAGTCTTGGGTGGAGGTGGTTACTTCTGTGGCCAACTCCTTATCCAAGACAAAAGGGCTGGTTTTTGGAGGGTGCGGGAAGTGCGTGTCGCAGTGCCAAGGAAGCAGCCAGGAGACTGAGATGTGTTTTGGATAATCAGATGTAACTTGCACTGAAGTGAACTCTCTTTCTGGCAGACGTTTATCTTGAAAAAGATGGGGCTTCTCTCTAAAGCCTACACATAGGGTGGTCTTGCCACAGGAGACCACTGGTGGAAGGCAACAGCGTTGTCTGGGAAGATGTGGTACTCCCTGACGAGTAGAGGGGCAGCACCTGTGAAGGGTGGCAGGGTCCGGCCATGGGAACTGGGGCTTCCCATAGGAACCACGGGAGTGCCTCGTGCTACTGCTTGTGTCTTTGGTGTTCCTCTGCTCCGCTGTCATTCCTCTGCCCGGCCACGAAAGGCATGATCTCCTGGACAGAGGAGCTATAGGTTCTTTTGAAGCAGACCTGTTAGGTTGGTTGGCCACTCTCAGCTGGTTGCAAAGAACAGTTGTGGAGGGAGGCATGACCGAAAGGGAGAAAGTAAACAGTGAGGGCTGCAGCTGAAAGCCTCAAAGAGACGTGCATGTACAAGCTCTTTCAAAGCACATCAGCCAGCTGCCTGCACCTGCTCAGACAGCAGGACAGCCACTAGCTTTGCTGTTCCGCGGTGTGCAAAGGCTGTGCCATGCCTGAGGAATTCTGTTTTCCAGCCTGGTTTGCTCAAAAGTGAACTGCTGCGGAGCTGTGTTGGGTAGGGACAGGTGGTTAGACGTCTGCATACACAAAGAAAACAGCAATATGGAGCTCCAGGAAAGCAGATGGCTACAAAGAGCTGGCCCAAGTGGGGATCTAGCTGGGCTGTGGTTTCCCAGTTGCTTTAAGCAGACTGAAATCTTCTCCTTGTCCCACTTTGAGAAGCCTGTTCCACTGTCCATCTTGCAGCAGTGTTGCTGTTTGTGCAGTTGGGTGGTGAGTCAGACTGTGGAGCTGAAGCAGCTGAAAACCAGCCTCTTCTTTCTATCCAGGCTATTTTTACCTAGGTCAGTGTGTGCGGTGGCTGCCAAAGGGCTGGTGCTGGCACCAGGAGGGTGGTGGGAACACGTGGGAGACCCTGGGTTTACCAGACTAACATTTGTGGCTGAAGATAGGGGAGAGAGGCTCCTTGCTGTCAATTAGGGCAAGCCAGGCTCCATTGCCTGCTCCAGAGGTTTGGCCACTGGAGCAGTTACAGCTGGAAGCTGGTTCTCCACTGTAATTTTGTCCTCCCCCCCCCAGTTTGCCTCAGTCACAGCTGTGTGTGCCTCTCCTTTCTGCAGCTGCTCCTGGAAGCAGCGTGTTGTCTCCTGCTGGTTTGTAACAACTCCGGCGTGCTGGTGGGCTGACACCTCTTCTTTCCCACGTAGGGACATCCATTCCTGTATTCAGATGAATTCACTGTGGTATGTTCTCAATTCGGTTGCATGTTAAGACACTATTAATTTTCGTGGATGCAAAAGGTGGCCTATGTGCTCGAGGACCTAAAGTTCCTGTGTCCGTGGCCTGTGATTTATATTATATTCAATTTTGCTTTGTTTCAACATTCGTAAGATTTAAATTACGATCAAATAGTTTGCCTGATTGGTCAGCTGAAGCAGGGGGTAGCAGCTCTTGGTTTGAGTCCTGGTGGGGGACAGGGGCAGATGTCACCCCTGAGGAACGGACCCCCTGGCAAAGCTGGGCTTAGCAACAGACCGGGTTACCAGCCCTCAGTCATAGCACAAGGCCTGTGAATTTTTTTTGTGGCTTCCTAGGTATGTTGGCAACACGGCTGTGAAATGGGAGATAAAAGAGAAAAAGATGACAGGATGGTTATTTTGTGGACTGGAAATTGCTCACTCATTGCATACAGACCCCACGTGGCTGGGGCCCACGAAAGGCGCCTGTCTTTCTTACATAAAAAGTATGAAGGTGGAAAAAGTAGGAGTGAAGTGGAGACAGAAAATGCTCATTTTCTGACTGGGACTGCTTAAATGGCTCTTGAAGATGTGAATCAATTGTTTTTCCCCTTTGCTTTTCTGGCAGTCAGCCTTTGACTCTAACGAGCTCATTACAAATAACCTCATACCCGTCTCCAACAGGTAGAGAGGAGCAGGATCCCTCTGCCACCCTCTCTGCAGCAGCAGCTACAGCTGCTCAACAAAGCCTCACAACACTTTCCTTTTTTTTTTTTTTTTTATTTCCAGAAAATTATTTAACCCAAGACATGAGGCTTCGTTGACATTTTGTGGAGGACAGATGAAGAAGGGCAGAGCTGAAACTCTTCCTTCTTTTGTAAACAAAAGCCAGGAGAAAAACAGTTGTTTTGAGTTTAAAGAAAATGTTTTCATTGGAAAAATGAATAATTTCCTGAAAGACTTAGAACCAAATGAAAAAGGTTTCCTTCTTTCTAAAATTCTCTCGGATAAATATTTACCCTTTTGCAAGTGGCCCCTCACACCCGTAGCCGTGCTCTGTTGTTTGCTTTTCAGCAGGAACCGGGCGTCTCTCCGTCCACCCCTTCCCCTGCTGCGCACGTCTGCTTCGGCCGCAGGTGCTGCGCTTAGGGGACCCCCCAACCCTTTTGTGATGGTCTGGAGCGTGAGCGCTGAGTTCATCCCAAGGCAACTTGCCATTTCTTCTCTCAAATATCACCTAAAAAGGTCTCTATTGGGTCACCTGCCACAAAGGTAAAGGGGTGGCTCTGTCCTCCATCATTAGTGTGTCTTCATCATCTGCGCTTCCCAAACCAGAAGTGTTTGGGAAAACAGGCATATCTCCTGCATGTCCCACCAGGCCTGTGCACATGTCTTGGGTATCTCAAATGGTGCTTATGCTTTGCTCCTGCCCTTCCTCTGTGGAGACCGACCCTTGCACTGAAGTTTTCCAAGGGCTGTCACTTGCCCAATCCCTTTGCACCACTGAGCGCCGCTCCCTAAGCCAGGCTCCTGCGAAGATGGGGTGCAGGGCAGCAAAGAGGCTGTCTGAGCATGTAGGTGTCAAGGAGAACTCTTTAAAGCTGGTAGATCTGAGCCATTTAGGAAGAGCCATGCAAGGTACCTTTAATTGTGTGTGCAATTAAAGAATCAATGGACGTAGCACCCTAAAGGGGCAGTCCAATTTCCAATTGCAAACCCAGTGGTCACTGTTGACGTCAGTGAAAACTGTGGGTTAATTGGTCCTTTTTGGAAACTGAGCTGCATGTTCTTATGTCTTGAGATGGGCTTGGCTTAATTTTATAAAGTATTTCTTTTTTGCGCACCAGATGTCTTCTGGTGTGAAAACATGTCTAATGAAACTCTTCTAATTGGAAAACACTTGATTTGACATGTTTGATTTGATTTGATGCCTAAGTCCTTGATAACTGGGTCTGAAGCTGGTTTTGTGCTGTCTTTGCATCTGTGTTGGGAGCTGATGGATGTCAGCACTGACTCCAGGTCTCTGCAAGTTACCACCAAAACAAACTGTTGTTTTTCACACCAGGGTGGGAATTGTCTTGGTTTGGGAGGTTGCTGTGGGGTAAAGTTTTATTTTTGTGTCAAGCCTTAGATTTCTCCTGGGTAGGACATTTTTGGTGGACACTGCTCAGATCTCTGTGTTGCACAGATTTTATACAGCCCTAATTTCCATTGGCTTTAGCAGAGCAAAGGTGTTGCTTCGTGTATGGAATTGCTAGCACTGGAACGACAGATCTGCCTGGCCTGCTTTCCTCCTGTTCTGTGTAATGCTGAGGAAACTTCAGCAGTGGGTTGGACTATGTGAATTGTATGTTGGGTGAAGTCCTGGCCATGTGAAATTTGGTTGCCTGTTAATTATTCTTCCTTGCTGATTCCACTGGATTTTTAGGAGTGAACTGGGATGTGAGCTGGGGAGGCACATGAAGAGGAAGAAACCTTTGTGAGACGTCATGTTCCCAAGAGCAATCACCAACACTAAGAACATTTTAAAAAAAATAAGGAAACAGGCAGCCTCTTTTGCTGATGTATTTGTTACTGGATTTGCAGGCAATCTCCCCAGGGTCCTGCCCAGATGGGGAGAAAATCTTCCACTCTAGCTGGAGAGTTGGAAGAAGCATGGTTGTTGGGTTACCTGGGCTCCCGTGGGACCAAAGCGGCACCTCGGTGTGGGTTTCTCCCTTTTCCCTTACTGTTTCACATCAGCCTGTTCCCAAGAGACTTATGTGCCCTCTGGGACCTTTCCTGCAGGAGTGGCCCAGACAGGACTCCAAGAAACAAGTGTGGCTGTGTCCTGCAGCTCTCCGAGCCAGGAATAGCCCCTCCAGG
>JAVJGJ010000057.1:13162354-13179035 GCA_035590215.1 Microhierax caerulescens
GCTGATCCCTTGCATTCTGCTTATTTACTTGGGGGGGTGGGGGTGGGGGTGGGAAAGCATGAGTTGCAGTGATTGCAGTCAGTAAGGATCTTTGGGCACAGGTGGGAATACTGTGGTTTACAGAATTTAGTGAAGGAATGTGTAATGAGAGCTAATGATTGGAAGTGGAATTAAGATACAGTTAAATGGAAAGGAAGGGACAGGTTTTAGTGCAGGGGATGATTAACCTTTGGTACGGAGGAAGTGGAGTCCTCGTTCTGCAGGTCTTTGAACAGAGGCTGGTTCATATCCTGCAAGCATACATTAGCCAAGCAAAAAGCTACTGACCTTGGCCCTGCCCTTGGGAAGGCATGTGGTGAACACTCCCAGCTTTCGTCTTTGCGATCATCCAAATTGACTCTTTATTCGCCTCAGCTTTCATGCCATCCCTGCTTCTTTTCCTCACTTTCTTCTGATGGGTCACATGCTTACATCTTTGTGGATCCCACGGGAAACAATACCTGCTTTGTTCGAGCTGTCTTCGCTCCAGTTCCTTCCCTTTACCTTGTCAAACACTGGGAAGAGTTGACTTGAAAACTTTGTCTGTTTAGCAGAGCTTGGCTTCAAGTCAACAACCTCAGGCTAACAGTGTTTATCAGGCGGCAGGAGATCAATTCTAATTCCTGAACAGTTATTGTTCTTCCTGTTGCGGCTGTTCTCCAGTGCTTCAAGATGCTGAGAAACTTCTATGCACAGGTGTTTGCAGGAGGCAGAAAGATTGATGTGTCCCTGCAGGTTTTACAACTGATCACATCGGTCATAATGACCTCTATTGTCTTATGGGAGGGCACCATGGTTTCTTTTTTGCCCCTAAACGTTGGTTGCAGTTTGTGGGAGCCAGCTCGGTGCAGTCGCAGAGAGAGGGTCTGCCTGGTGGTAATTTGGTGTCAGCCTGGTTCCTGTGCTGGAATATGCTGATGGTCTGCTGAGGCGGGCAGAGATGCACACTCTCGCTCTTATTGACAAATGGACAACGTTGAAGTAAACGTGTGCACTGCTCTGATCCTCTGTAGCAATTGCCAAATATTTTTTTCCCATCTGTACATTTAGCCTGCCTCAGTCTGACAAGAAGCACAAGAAGAAATGGGTGTCCTGAAGAGTGAACCTTTACACACAACCTAAGTTCGGTGGGCAACCTGACCAGGGGCACGTGGTGGGTCAGTAACAAACAGGTTGCCCAGCTCATGAGGACCAGCTGTGGAAGACAGTCGTTAAGCACTGTTAGTGCTGTCCTTTTGAGCAAACCAGGGCTGTTACAACGGGGATACAACCTTATTATTCCTGCCACAGGGAAGGAGGAAAAAGGCTGTTTCATTCACTAGTTGCATTGCCACCGTTGGACCCAGCTTGGGCCGAGCAAGGGGGCTGCTGTGGGTCAGGTCCCCATGCGCTTGGCAGCGAGGCACACGCTGCTGTGCGTGGCACACCAACATCTCTCCACGTAGGGGACGGCTGGCTGCTGAGCATCCACATCCCACTCCCCTTTTCTTAAGGCAGCAAGGTGAGGAAAGAGCAGAGTGGAGGGGTGAAGGTGGAAAGACAGGCTCTTGCCCCTCTTTTTCTGCCTTGGCTGCAAAATGACGTGGAATTTTTCAGTTGGTTGGGGTAAGCAGGCAGGAACACCTATAATGAAGAAACTGATGTGAGTAGTCCTGTCTTACATTTTGTGCTGGAGTTGCAGCTGCCCTGGCACTGATTTCTTGGCGTGGCACCTCATAGCCTTGCCTCTTTTGGAAGGGGTTGCTGGGAAGCTCATCCTCCAGCATTGCCTGACTGTCTCTTGGGCTCTTAGGAGACTGTCCAGTGAGAGGAATGCTTGAGCTGGGCTGCATCCCTTTCCTTCCTGCCTCCCCAGCCTCCTCCTCCTTGCAGGCCTGGCAGGGTGGCACTGTGCGTTCAGCCATTTCTTCTGCAGCAGCTGATGAAGTAGGACACCTTTCCCCTAGCAGGGGGGTATAATTTGGCACGACTTCCAGTTCTGCTGGGCTTTGCGTGGAGCGAGAAGGGATGCTCCTGTCTGCACAACTGGGCAAGGTGGTGCCTGGGGTCAGTCCCTGGGTGCATGGGAATCCGGTACGGAGAGACGTGCAGTAGATCTACCTGGTCCTGTGCTATTACAATATTTACACCAACACACCAATCCTTCCTTTCAGGTGATTAATGAAGCACGCTTGGGTTTTGCCTTCATGCTGTGGTAGTGCCTCCTCTCTCTCCTCTTGCCCTCACCCCTTCCATAAGAGGTTCTTTCCTCACTGCTTGGAAGCTGCTTGGGTTGCAAACTGAAGTCAGGATTATCTGAGTCGGTCTAAGCCTCTGCGGAGACAAAAAGCGTGCGCTGCTCTGCCTGTGCCTCACAGGTGGAGCCTCATCCAGGAGAAGTGGAGACCTTCCTTTAAAATGGGTTTCTACATAATTCAGAACTGCTGCTGTCAGTACCTCACGGCAGCTGCTGTAAGTCCCGGGGGTGCCTGGACAGTCATTGAGGTCTTTGACGGCCTTTCAAAAGCTCTCGGGGTCAGCGCCGGGAAGCGGTGCGGAGGGGGGGTGCGCTGCCGTGCCTGTGGTAGCTGTACTCTGCAAAGGTGTGTCACCCACGATGCCCACTCTGGGGTCGGCCAGCTGAATGGGAGAATTTACAGAATTTACAGAATTTACAGAATTTACAGCTGAATGGGAGAGCAAGATGTGTTGGGCATGCACTGCTGCGTCTCTTCTGTCCTGCAGCCTGCAAAGATTGTTCCCTAATATCTCTCTGGACTCAAGATTAGTTCTTGAGCTGAGACTAATCCTCACTGGAGTGACAGCCAAACCCACTACCTTCCTCCGTGTGCCTTCAACCTGCAGCTTTCGCTACTGTTCAGAGTGTGCAGAAAGTTGTGAGAGGGTGTAGGATACATCTATTTCCTCTAAAATACAGGGAAATGGCCTGAAGGGACTGAATTACGCATCAACACACTTTTTTTCCTTGATGTTTTGGTTCAGAGAGGGGTTTGTTTTCTGCTTACTCCTTTGCCTTGTGGTTTAGAAACAACAGTGAAAGAAAACCAAAAACAAATATCGAGTGAGGAGCAGCAGTGTGGGTAACTCACAGATCAGCCAGATTATCCTGGGCTCATCCTGAGCCGTAGCTGGGATCCGAATGGTTGAACCTGCCATGAAGTGCTCCCACCAGAGAGCACTAGATGTGGCCTATGTGCTGCTGACCAGGCATGTTTGTCACGGCGTTTGGTGGCACCTATCTGGAGCAGCGCTTTAGGAAACCCTCCAAAAGCCTCACAGAGTCGCAAGCACTAGTAACCCCCCTCCACAGGTGACAAGGACTGCCGCAAGGAGTGACGGGCACCGGCGATCAGGTCGCGTCTTTCTGTCCCCTAAGGACCCAGCACCTGGTGGCACTGATGTCCCTGTGCCTTGCCTGGTTAGGGGTGAAGACAGGAAAATAAGGTCCCCCTAAGCTGGAAGGTCAGCATATTAGCGGCAGGATTTCTGGACTGGTTTGCAAAGATGACTACTACAGGAAAACCTCTTGCTCTTAAACTCCTTGACCTGGCCTGTTTAGCAGGATAAAAAAGATGCAGCAGTCATCATGTCACCTCCTTTTTTTTTTTTTCTTCTGTAGCCTCTCCAAGAGAAGGAAGAACGAGGCACACCCATATAGGCACTGGTGGGGTGCTCTGCTCATCTCTCAGGGCAGGCAGCAAAGTTGGTACTCCAAGGGACAGCCTTAACTTTTCCAGACACCGCTTCCCAGGGAAGATCCAGGCACTGTTCTTACATGTTTGGGCATGGGAAGCCTGCAGATTTCTATTCCCAATTGAAAACAGCAGCTATGTGCTGTAGATACTTTGGTACCATTGTTTTCAAAAAGAAAGGACCTTGTAGCAATGATTGCCCCAACAAAATTTGGCACTCCCACTTTTATATTAAATTTTTTTATTGAGATGACGTAATTACAGGCATTTTAAAAATTATTTGCAACTCACTGGCCCTGAGAATAGGCTTTTTTGTTTGTTTTTGTTTTGTTACATTCATTTGATTCAGTCCCTTAGCCCCACACCTTAAAAAACCAAAAAGCCATCATCAATAAAAACAGACTAGACTTTTATTTTTTAAAAAAAGACCTCAAACTGATGCATTCTGGATTTGCACACGGTCGCAGTCTGACAAAAGATCTGGAGAATGCATGTGTGGAGTTTGAAATCTGCGGAGGGTGGCAGCAAATTAGTGTTCACAGAAAGGGCCACAGTAGTGTTCTTTGGGTGGAGAGGCAGTCAAAAGGTTCAAACTTAAACCAAGAAAATGTTCTGCTGCAGAACTGCAGCGTGTCCTACCTGACCGGCTGGTCGTTTGTTCAGACTTGAAGCAAGCTGATGGCAATGAAGGTGACTGACCTGCACAGTGTGAAGCTCCTTTGCTGGGTGTTGAGGTTGGAAGGGGCCTCTGGAGGTCACCTGCTCCAACCCCCCTGCTCAAGCAGGGCCACCGAGGGCCAGGTGCCCAGGGCCACAACCAGATGGCTTCTGCATGTCTCCAGGGATGAGACTCTTTCTCCTTTTTCCCACTGACTTTGGTGGCAAGGGCAGAGTTTGGCTGCTTTGCTGCTGGCAAATTCCACTTTGGGAAATCAGAAACTGCAGAGGGAAAGCGGGTGCCAGTGTTGGTGGAAAGACAGTGATACCTTTGCTAGCCCAGATGGGCAGCCAAGTGCTTCTGTAGCTCAGTACGTTAATGCTGTGTTTGCACTTGCTGTATCTGCCATTTGGATGTGAGGTAGGTGGGAATCTGCCCTCTGCAGCTGCTCCAGCCTGGTTTTATTTTTTTTATTTTTAGTTATAGATGGTAAACTTGCTTCCAAGACCCCAGGAGCAGTTCAAATCCTGCAGCTCCCACCACAAGTCATAAGCCGCTGCAGTTCTGGCAGCTGCAGTGTCACCTGCACCACGCGCTGCTGCACCACGCAGACCTGGCAGGAGACAGCACAGCAGGGAAGGGCCTCTGTGGGATCTGCCTGCTCCAAGTTCAGAGGCTATTTTCATTCCAGATAGTATGAGCCTTGAGACAACTTCTTCTCTGTGGTTGTGATGGAGAAGAAGTTGTCTTAAGATGTGCTTTACGTGTCAACTGGAAGAGTTTCCAATAGCCACCAAATTAGATTCTGCAGGTGGAAGTGATTGCATTTTTGATAAAGGTGAACATTTCCTCTACCAGAATTTCCCCTAGAAAATTTCCCTATGGGACAACATGTGTGATTTCAGGATTATTAGCTTCTTCCTGCCTTACCCAGTTCTGAGGATGAACTGTTTGCTAGCATACCCAGGGAGCATATGAGCTTATACTGGTGGATTCTCTCTCGTTCTCTGTATTTCGCAGTATGCACCTTGGTCATGACACAAACCTGTGGCTCATCAGAGCATTTTGTATAAAAGGTCCCTATTGTCTTATTTTTCCCTCACCATCTCCTAACAGTAACTGCAGCAGGCAAAAGAAAACAATGCAGTTATGCAGTCATCAAGACCAGAGCAGTAAAGGATATGAATTCTTCTCTGCACAAACTTGGTTTCTTTCTACCACTGAACACTCCAAGAAACACAAGAAACCAGCAAGAGCCTTTCTTTACATTGATACTTCCAATCACACCTCATCTGTCATTCTTATTCACCTCTCCATCCCAGCTCCTGAGACATGTTTGCAACTTGGGTGACCTTGAGCAGGGTGACAGAGCGGAGTGACTCCTTGGCCCTTTGGTTTCAGATCTGTGACCACTGAAGCCCCTCAGTGTCTCCCAATCTCACACCTCATGAGCTCCAAGGACTTCAGAGTCACAACAGAGACAGGTGGCAGGTCATCTGCTTCTATTTCTGATACACATTCCCGTGTCTTTCCTCTTGAGGCAGAAATAGTCAAGTATGCGGTGTGCTGGGACTTGTAACATATTGACTATACCTTAATAAAAAAATGTGGCTGGGAAAAGCTTAGGGAGAGATGTACACCCTGCCATTCCTCATCAGATACTGGCTCTGAAAAATCTCGTTGTATGATGCCTATCCACACCCTTAAAGCCATTCCTGTGACTCAGTATTAAGTCTTTTGTAGACTGGACTCTCTGTTTAAACATAGGGGACACTATTCATTGCCGAGTGCCATTTTTCCTGGATAACCCCCTTGTTAAATATGAAGCAAGATCAAATGTTTTGCTGGCTTAATAGCTGATAAAAGGTCTATCATGGGAACGTACCTTGGTTTTTAGCTTAAATGGATTAGATTAGCCCACTGATTTTTCCCATTTCTAGTATACCTGTTCCCATAAATACGCTTTCTGTTTTTAATGAACTGGTGTGGATGTGCTTTCTTCCAGACACCATGTGATTCCTGCACAGTTTCTTTATACATCATCTCTGTTTGCAAATGTCATTTCTGCTGCTAGGTCTTCCTTGCTTTGAAAGAACCACTGATGATGGATTGCTGGCCATCTGGACACCACAGACTTTCCTGTCATGGTGGTCCAAGCAATGTGAAATTAAAAGGGCCAGTAGTTTCTCTTGTATTGGGCATTAAGAACTGGTGGGCTTCCTGTGACCAAACTAGGCATAGCTCTTTGCCTCATGCAAAGCACCCTCAGCGCAGCAAACCAAATCAGGGGTGTAAAAAATGGGGCACCCTGTAACCAGAAAACCAAAAACCAAGAAAGCAACACAGCTGTAGGGTTTTTTTTTCTTGTCTTTTAAATTATGTTAAAAACGGGGAAGCTGAGACAAGCTCCCTTGATGGCAGAGCTATGGAGGGCGGGGAGGGTAGTGGGAGGCATAAAAAACCCAAATCCCAAAACAAAGCCAAAATCAATTACAAGACATAAGTATAGCTATTTGCTCTCTAGTTCTCTACCATCAGTTTTCAGATTGGTGACTCATCTACCTCTCCAGCAGCACAAAATGATCCTGGAGAGGTTTCTGAGTAACACAAACCATGTGATTGGTCCTTTTACTTTCTCCCTACAATGTAAGGATCAGCCCTTCACCTTTCACCCCAAAATTGCTAGCAGGTATAAGAAACACTCCTCCCTTTTGTAATTACAGATGCTTCAGCCTTTGCCTTTGTATAGAAAGCTTTGAGCTGAAATTCTGCGTTGTGGATATATTGTGGGGGTTACATATATATACATATATATATGAAATGTTTATATATATACACATATATATATGTACTTGTCTCTGCCCTCCCCCCCCCGCTCTATTCTATCACTTCTTTGCTAGAGGGAGGGAAAACGTCAACATCAGTCTATTGCAGAGGTTTGTCACATTTATTTTTCTCCTCCCCGGAGCACTTAGGTGATTGGTTTTGGTCCATATTCCAGCAGTTAATAGCCACTTGCAGGATTCACAAGCCCCAGCTATGCTGGGATGATATCCCAGCCTACACGTGAAGGGTGACTCCTCTTCATTTGACAGGTATGTGTGGTAAACTCTTTTGGTAGCTTCTGCACATTTCCCAGTGGCAGCACATGTAAATTGATCCGAGCAAACTGGAACCCTTGAGCAAATCCCTTCTGTGTTGCTATTGTTTTATGCAGTGTTATGTCATGAGACTTGCACAGAAAATAAGAGCACTCTATTTCCATAGGAAAGCCTTCCAGAAAAAAAAGCATAATCTGATGTCTTGTCCTATGTGAGATAAGGAAAGTCAAACTGCATGTTTATTAGGGAAAAAAAAAAAACAAACCAACAACAAAAAACCCCCAAAACTGAAACAAACCGAAAAGAAAGAACTCAAGGGAGACTTCGTAAGAACAGTGAAGTAGTGCTTAAGTCCAGGCTTTTTCCTGTTTACTTTTCTGCCAGCACCACTTCTGCCTGTTAAAGTTTGTTTTGTTAAGGTGATTCAGGTCCTGTGTGGTCTTCAAGCTAAGCGGCAACCCCAAGTACTGCTTCTGTATTGTTGCTTCCCCTCCCAAACCGTGCCAGTCATCCGGGCAAGATGTTTCTCCCATGGACCCACAGAGGCGGTGCACCAGCCCCCTTCAGCACTCATCTTCTTGGTATATTTGTTCATCCAGTTCCTGGGATTCAAGGTGCTCGAGGCGGTCTGTTCGGCCACTCATAATCTCATCTGGGGTCTTCATGAACCTGCAAAACAGAAACAAGCGGATTTCCCAGTGGTCTCAGCTTTTACCTTCATCAAGACGCTGAGGCCCCTGAGCTCTACCAGCTCCAAAAATCATATTTGCTATATCCTCCCAATGCCTTAGTACTTCCCAGCTTCTCCCCAGCCTACTGGTTTCTTCCCTCCTCCATACCTTGAAAAGAAACAAAAAAACCCACCCCATCCAGGCCTTTAACCCTGCTCCTTGAACGTCCAAATTTGAATCACACCCTAAAGTCTTTTCCAAAGAATGATATATACAATATATCTCTATCTCTATAATATAATGATATATTCTTATCCCTCATATTGTTTGCTGTTGTCATGTAAGATGATAGTATGCCACAGGTACACTCATGTACGGTGTCTGGTGACAGAAACATTAAAGATCTTAATGGTCAGCTTATTTCAAAGCAAAAGCACTTGCAAGGTGTGGAGAGGCAGAGGGCTACGGGTTTGTGCAGGCGTCTGTGTAGGTGAGTGAAGAGGAGTATGAAACATCAAAGTAAAAAAGAAAAAGCCAAGGACCAAGTCAGAACAAGTTCTGGGAAATGGAAAAAGCCCTGAAAGAAAATGTTTTTGGGCTAGGGAACTGTGAACAAAGGCAGTCTCTTCCTGTGTGATTGCAGTAAGCATAACTGTAATGAAGCAGCAACTTCTGCAAATGAACGCCACAGCTCCCAGCACTAATGTTCTGATGCAGTTAAGTCTGCAGGGGGATAGAAACAGAAACTGCCTCTGGGGAGGCACGGCAGCAGTAGGAAATGGGAAAGGACATCCACCAGCCTGTAGATCAAGTCTGCAGCCTTGATCTTTGCCAGGATGCTTTTGTGTACTACAGCACAGAGATCGCATGGAAAAGCTCTGCTTTCTTTTTGAATTTAATGGCATAGGGAGAGAGTCATATAGGAAGAATGAAATCCTAGTTTAAATACAACTCACTTTCCTAACTCCTAAGTACTTCTGGAGAAATTAGGATGAAAGATATTTATGCTGGAAGTGTTACAAAAAAATTCAGTCTTTCATTAACGATGTACTGGCTAACACTGAGCAATACAAAATGTGTTAATCAGAGGAGCCGATTTTATTTGAGGTTGATGATATGCTCAGTATCCTTGCCCCAGTGAAAACAAAACCAACTGACAGGAGCCTCGTTACTATCACTGACCCAGAAAAATCACTGCTGAAGCTAATGAGCCAGACTTGCCTCCTCTTATGCCTCTGAGGTTATAAAGCTGAGGGCTTTCCATCTGAAAAATCTGAAGTCTCTCAGCAAATGCATAGCACAGTCTGGAGCTAACCTTTTGCCACTCTTTCTAATTTTGGAAATCATGTGCACATATGCATTTAGGAAAAAAAAAAAAAAGGGCTGTGACTCACTGCTGTGTCACTCCCATTTGTATGCTGGAAGAACGCTGCTGATACAAATGGTGTTACGGTGGTGAAAAACTAGCATCCAGAAGTGGTGAATCAGTCCCTGGCTACAGAGTGAAAATGCATCAAAGCCTATGGGCCAGACTGTGCCCTGATTTAAACCCTGCTTGTCTTGTTGATCTTGCATGAGGATGAAATCAAAACAGAGTGATCCCACTGCCCTCCCTACCTTCTGTCTGCTCCGTTTCCTAAACCATGTGGGAAATGGGCTGATGTGAACCGCACCACAGTACTTTGGGTATTCTTTCTGGTCTGTGTTTTAAGTCATGTCAAGGAACTCAAAGCATGGGTATTTGTTAATAGCATTTGATTAAATTTTAAAAAAACAACCCAGAACTACAAGCTAATGAAGAAACAGTGT
This sequence comes from Microhierax caerulescens, assembly GCA_035590215.1. Lineage (NCBI taxonomy): Eukaryota > Metazoa > Chordata > Aves > Falconiformes > Falconidae > Microhierax > Microhierax caerulescens. Next base: position 13,172,325 of record JAVJGJ010000057.1, read on the forward strand.
CTGCATTTGTTGCAGATGACACTCAGGCAACCTATTAGAAATCCTTCTCTGACTCCTTTTTACTTAAAGCTCTGTACAGATATCTGCAGATGACAACTGCTTGCATGTTACTTACAGAGTCACACTTCCTATTATTTCTGTGCTTGCAAGAAAAAGCCAAGAAAGGCATATTAATGGCTTGATTTTTTGCAGCTGTTCTTTTTCTCTTCAGATATAAATAGATTTAAGAAAACAACATCAATAAGTTTTTTATTGGGAATTGTGCAAAAAATGCTTTGTTGTTTTTTCCCAGTTTCCGAAGGAAATGAAGTTTATATGCTCATGTTTTATGCTCCCTAGTGACCTCTGAATCTGTTGGTCAATTTTAGGCAAGTGTGACAGAGGAATTGAGGTCTCCAAGGGTATCAGGTTTCTACAGTTTTTAAAGAATAGGCAGCCTGGTTGAGAAGAGATGGACTCCTCTTTTGTTTGTGCCCTCCCTGAAAGAGAGGCTCCAAGATAAGTACATTCACTGTTCAGCATCACAGAATTCCCCCAGGAAAGCATGATCTTCACACAAGGCCATAGCAACTGAGGTTCCCTTGGTACTGCTGCTCATGGAGCAACCTTATTTTAACTTTCAAAAAAAAAAAAAAATCTAAAATCATGCAGTTGATTTTGCCTGTAATTCTTTCTTCCCTTCACTTTCCTTCCCCCATCTAAGTCTCCTTCTAAGAACTGACATAAACAAGACATTCCACAGAAACCTTTTCAGCTGTAGATAGTTTGAGTGCTAATGCAGTTCTGTTAGCTATTTAAGAAAACAAACTCCAAGGCTGCCTTCCTATTGATATCACTTCCAAGCACGTTACTAGGTCCAGACCACTGACATCAAAGCAATCTTTGGTCTGAGTCCAGTGCTCTGTGGGTCAAACATATGCACTAGGATTTGCTGGTCTCGTCTGAAGAGAACTGGAGTGCTCTTGCTCTCTACCAGCCACACTCAAGTTTGTAGAAGTAACTCCTTGCTCTAACACTGTTTCAGGCACTATTTCCTAAATACTTGGTTGTATCATCCAATTTGATGTGTTAGGTTTTAGGAACAGGTCTTCCAGGTCCTTCTGTCCCTTGAAGGCAGCACTACTGAAGACACGGTCATCAGCACTTCTCTTCCGCGATGCTATTGCACTTGAGGAGATGCCTGATCCCTGCTTAGCTTTCACTGCAGCTGTGTTTGTGAAGGCAACTTGGAGTGGGTTTTCCAGCAGTTTGGCTGAGATCATGAATCATTTGTCTAAGGTCTTAAACAATGGCGCAGCCTGCTTCAAGAGAGTGAAAAGACTTCTATTGACTCCACTGATCATCGAAACGCCACTATTTTCGTAAATTGGTGCAGTTGCCTTGAAAGGTAGGAAGCACTGGTCTAGACAGCTTTTGCAAATGTACGCCCATTGTCACCTGTGTTATACCTGTGGCAATGAAGTATCCCACACACAATTCCATCCTCTATCTTCAAAAACTAATTGTCTGTAGAAAGGAATGGCAAAGAAAAGAAAAAATTACCTGAACAAAAGCCTTTGTCCTGGCTCCTTCCGGATAATATTTAGTTTGTAGTAGTGGCGTAGGGCTCTGGACATTTTCTCATAAGTCATATTTGTTCTGTTCTGTTTTTTTCAAAAGAAAAAGGAAAAACGTAGTGACACAATTCATTAAAACTTTCCCAAGCCCCCAAAGGAGTTGCAGAACTATCACAGCCAGCTAAAGTAACCAAATCAGTTCAAGAAATTACATGTTCCAGTCTAACGCTGTTTGCAGGCCCATCCTGCCTCTCCAGCCCCCATCACCAAATTGTTATGGGTCTCTTTTCATTCAGGGCAATTTAAGCAAGAAAGTCTAACAAAAATTCCAAGTGATATTTTTCTACGATTTCTTGGATCACAGATAACAAAGGCTTCATCAACCACAAGAGGAGACATTAGATGGAGATGTTCATGCCAAGTGGGATGTGACAGACCTGTTCTTACTGAAACCACCTTTTGTAAAAGCCTAAGTGGCTAATCGGCTGAATCTGTCAGGAATCCTTACTAAGAACACTGTTCCTCTGGGATTCCCCTCCATTAACTAGTTAGTGCTTACAAGGTACTGCCGTGATTGAGTGCCTGTTTCTCCTCTTGTTATACAAGTGTAAATCAAGAAGCCCATTAGGTTGTACTTCTGTTTCTATGACAGAGCCTCCCCTTCATTTTGGGAGCTGTGACCCCAGAGGCCATAGCCAGAGTACTGCGACATGACTGACATGGCTCTGCTGAAGCTGAGTGTCACAAGGCAGAAGTGATGTGCGCTGGCAGAGCTGTATGTGGGCAGCCCCCATGGTACTGACTGGGGCTAGCAGGATCAGTCCCTTAGGCTACATCTACGTGAAGAGCATTTTGCTGGTACAAGGAGCACTGGTTTACTATGCTGGCAAAGAAACTCCCCGCAGAAAGACAACTATACTGGCAAAGCCATGCCTGCATGAGCAGAAAGCAGCCGCCTTGCCATGGGCAAAACGTGCCAGACCAGCAGAGGCATGCGTTTGCTCTGCAAGCCTCCATGTCAGGAGTTTGGCTTGGCACAGCTCTGGCAGCCCAAGATCTGGCAGAAGGCTGTAGTGTTGACCTGACTTTATTAAATGAGACCGATACACCTGTCTAAAATGCCCTCTAAGAGCAGAGCTCCTCTGCTTGCCCAGACCACCACAGGTCTTTGTCCTGGCTCCTTCTGGATAATATTTAGTTTGTAGTAGTGGCGTAGGGCCAGACCACCATAAAGGTCTTTTGTGACAAGTAAACACTAATGATGTTTTTACTGCAAAATCTAGACTCCACTCATTGGGAAGCCCCCTGAAATACCATGTGTGCTTTTTCCATTTCTTATATGCTAAAAGGCCACTGGGTTTCCCAAGTGGCTAGTGGGCTGAAGTAGCTTCACTTTTAGAATAGTTTGGAAGTTGGGTAACGGCGGAACTCTCCACTCCCAGTGTTGCAGCCCAAGACCTCTAAGACAGATGTTCTTGTAAGCAATGAGTCCTATGAGAAAATCTTGAACTTACCAAGATTATAGGTTATGTATACTCATATACAGAATTACAGAACAGCTGAGGCTGGAAGTCACCTCTGGAGATCACCTAGTCCAGCCTCTCTGCTCAAAGCAGGGTCAACCAGAGACAGCTGTTCAGGACTGTCCAGTTCAGTTTTGAACACCTCCAAGAATGAAGACTCGTCTGGGCAACGTGCTCCAGTATCTGACCCTCTTCCTAGTATAACAGTCCCACACCTGGGGTCTTAGGAAACATAACAAGGGGCAATGTAAAGTCCCACACTTCCCCAGGTCATTCCTCTCCAGGCAGACTTCTTTACCTTGCCCCTGGTTAAGTTTAATGAAATTCGTGTTAGCTCATTTCTCATGTCCACATCCCTCTGGATGGCAGCACAACCCTCTGGTGTATCAGTACCAGAGGGTGTATCAGCACCTCACAGTTTTGTATTGTCTGAGAACTTGCTGAGGTGTGTTCTGTCCCATCATCCGGTTCATTAATGAACGTGTTAAACAGTATTGGCCCCAAAATCAATCCCTGGGGTAACATCACTAGTGACTGGATTTCATGCCATTGATCACAATCTTTTCAGCCCAGCAATTCACCCAGTTTTCAGTCTACCTCACTATATTCTTGTCTAGGTCATACTTAATTAGTTTGTCTGTGAGGATATTATGGGATACAGTCTCAAAAGCCTTTCTAGAATCAAGATAAGTTACATCCATTGTTCTCCCTGCATCCACTGAGCTCATCATTTCATTGTAGACAGGTATCATGGTGGTCAAGCACGGTCTCCCTTTTGCAAAAAAAATATGAATATACTCATAGATGTATCTATATATAACTCAGCCCCAAACTGCAAAAATCAGTGACTGCTTTGCAGAGAACAAAGGAGAATTACCCTGCAGCATTTGGTGTCTGTCACAGGGCAGTGTGTGAAATCTGAATGTTGGTGCAGATAGAACACAGACAGAGAGCTCCTGCCAAGGTGTAGTATACAGCTTCTTGTAGACCACATCTAACCAGAACATCCTTATTATCAAGTTTTGGGAAAAATGAGATGCCTTGAGAGAGAAGGACTGTTAATTCTTGCACTCCCTGTAATTCTATAATGAAATGCACTTATAATTCAATGCCTTTAAACCAAACCAACAGGTTTTCTATATGAAAGGTAGGGTTTAGTGCTTGAGGCTGGATGCTTTATGTTTCTAATGTGTGTAGAATGAAAGATCACAACTTTCCAGCAACAGTTTATATGCACATGCTTTCTTCCTTTTCACTCTGTTTATAAGTGAATCCTGTGATGTTACAAGAGGTAAAGTGCTGCAGGAGGAAAAGTGCATTGCTTCCTTACCTTGTGGTTTCCCCACAGCCGGGCCAGCCCGTTGGGATCCACTATCCGGAATATTTTGGATTCCTTATCTTCCCATCGGATGAAATTTTCGTACCGGCTGTCAGAAAGCAGCTGATAAACATAATCCCAAAGCAACCTACAGTCTGTGAAGAGAAAGGCAAGAAAACATTGACTTTTTTTCCTTGAGATTAATGCTGGAAACTTTAGTGTGGATGTGTAGTGAAAGGACAGTTGGGATCAGGGCTGAAACAGCTGCTGCAATCTGAAATGCAAATGGCTTGGTTGGTATCAACAAATGTTTGCAAAACGTACTGGAATATATATTAGAAGGAAGCCCCTTCTAATGCATCCTAGTCCTTCTGACACTGACTGAGCGACTTGATCACATTAAAAGCTGCATGAGATGACCTGCTGATTTTAGTTGTGTGTTTATTGTTGTACTGATGCACATAAAACTACCGCTGTTGGTCCTACTGCTGGTGCTGGCTGTTTCAGTGGGGAAATCAAGAATCCTGCAACCTGCTCTCCCTGCTTGAGGCTGCCTCTTTCTGTGCTAACATGAGGGGTTTAAAGCATGGGCAATATTACAGCTTTCCTCTGTATGCTCCCTGTGATATAAAACTGACACCTTCTACCATTTTTGAATTTGCTTTTTGTTTTACTTTTCAAAGTTCCTGAAAAAAAAACAAGTATGATAATTACTTGAGTGCTATTGAGAGGTTAAATACTTTCTATTTGGATAATTGAATTCAAATTTCCTCTTGGCAAACACTCCTTAGGTCGCTAATTAAAGGTCTAACAGATACTTAGGTTTTAGTTTAGTGTTTTTCAGTTTCATGGCTGTCTCTTGAGACCTAGGAAGCCAAGAGCTGAGCTGTTCCTACTTCCTGCTTGCAGTGTGAGTGTGTGCAGCACAGCATAATAGCTGGCAACTATGAAATACAGAAAGCGAATTGCACAGAGCTGGGGGTTCTGTTGCTATCAGAAACAACAGGATTTTTATAGCTCGACTGTCCAGACCCCTAAGATGGCCGTATGGTTGCATTTTACTTTGAAAGCAAAACCAGTCTCTGAGAGATGGCTTGTTAGAGTGGCTAAAGGGCAGGCAACCAAAGACCTCTAGCTAGGTGCTAAAACCATTCTTGTCAGCCTGTCTTCCTATTCCTGTCTGTTTGTGGTCAACATGTGTTACAATGGGGATGATTACATATTTGGTATGGTAATACAAAATGCTTTTTGAAAAGGGATATGAATAACACGTTTAATAAGCACACCTGAAATGATTAGAGATATTAACATTATTGATGGTATTTCCCATTTTCAAACTGTAAAGGGTCTCTCTGAAACATGTACTGTCTCAAAAGCCAGAGCTTAGTTTGCCAGTGCCCTTACTATAGACCAGGGGTCCTCAAACTATGGCCCATGGGTCGAATACAGCCCCCCAGGGTCCTCAATCCAGCCCCCCAGTATTTACAGACACACCCCCCCCAACCCCCCCACCGGGGACTGGGGGAGGGGGGAAACCAAGCAGCCGCAGATGACTGCCTGCCACTTAGTCCACGCACCGGCCCCCTGGTTAAAAAGTTTGAGGACCCCTGATGTAGACTCTCCCTACCACTCCTATGGAGAACAAGACAATGAGTTTTGAAGAGATGATATCTGGCAAAAATTGCAGGTTTCCATTCTAGCTGAAACCTTCCCCAATGGTCACCTCGATAATGGTCACCATGACATCTACAAAAGGAGGAATGTGAAGGAAAGAGGCAGTCAGATTTGTTGGCTGAAAAAAAGTTATGTACATCAACATTTTTCACAGCAAAATGTCCATTCCCATTTGATTTTTTTCTGGGTTTAACTTCAAAAAAGGAAACCAATTTCCATTTTTTTTCTTTCCTGGATGCAAATTTTGTTCAGTGATAGCTTCCTCCCTCTCACCCAGAAGAAGGTACCTGCAGCTGGGTCAAGGACATAAAATAATTCTCCTCTGCATGCATTTGCCAATGACCAGCCTATACGGGCCCCTTCTTGGCACACAGATGCAGAGGAGCCTTCCTTTCCCTTTTCCCCTCACCCAGCCACCGACTCCACGGCTATGGATACCAAGCAGGTAGCTGGCTGCAATTAAACACTGCAATGCCAGACACTGCTGTGGCTAACCCCTTTTGCAGCTCTAGGCACAAGTGACTTCCCCTGGACTACATGGGAGGTCTGTAGAAGAGCATGAAATAACTCAGTGAATGGTGCAGACACTGAGAGCCTGGCTCTGCGCCTCTGTCTCTGGGAGGGAACAGTACAGTCAGGA
>JAVJGJ010000057.1:13179135-13193141 GCA_035590215.1 Microhierax caerulescens
ATTTCTGTTGTATTGTCTCTCACAAATTCACAAAACTACATTCTTCCATCGCCTTTACATCAATAATTTTCCACACACACACACACACACACACACACACACACACACACACACACACACACACTTAAGTCTTTTAGACACACACATATTAGTAAAAACATTCTTTTCCAGACTTTGTTTATAAGGAACAAGGGAAGGGACATTATATTGCTCTGCTGGTTTGTGCCTTTTAATGATGCGGGAGGTGCTTAGATAACAGGGTAGTAAGGGCCCATGTAAGTGGTTCCTTGACACACGTGCAATTCATTCCAGAACTCTTCCAATGAAAGTCTGTATAGAAAATGCCTCTTTAGTGCAAGAATCTCAATTAAAAAAAACCCAACAAAACAAACAAGAAACAAACAAAAACTTTAACTGTCTTTTTTTGATTTTGTTTTTCATTCAATTCCTCTAGCTCTGACTCCCCAAGAAATATTTTACCAGTTGATCAGAGCTGGTAATTGTGCTGTGTTCCAAAAACTACCATTTTTTTTCCATCATCCTGTGTAAGCTGTGATAACTTTAACAAAACCTGCATAGTCTTAGGTCAATGGTTCATGCTGAATTCACTGTTTCAGACGGTCTTTTCCCGAAGATCTCCATGCTTTCTTTACATCCAGTCCTTCATTAATTTCACTGTAAAGGTGGCGTGATTCCCTAGGTCAGCAGGGAACCATTTACAACAGCCATCAGTGGGTAGTATGGGGCTAAACACCTGTGGTGGGCTCAGGCTGGCCCCACTCACCTGCAAGAAAGGTCTGTCTTGGTGGGAGCAGTTTCAAATAAGGAAACATGCACTTGGCTGAAATTCATCAAGAAAAAAGTGACACTTTTTGGCCAAGGCAGGAATTTATTAGAAACCTGAGGGAAGAGAGGAAGGATGTGTGGATCTGTTGTTCAACCAGCGCTTTCAGACTGTGCTAGAAGTTTGCTGAGGTGGTTGGTCGGTGTCTGGCCCCACTGGAAGAGTGCTGCAGGGATCTGGCATCCCAATGTCAGTCATTTCGTTTTGCTTGTGCCACTACTGCTAGTCCTGGCAGGAGTGGCTCTCCTCGGGGTCAGCTGGAGGGACAGTGCTCCCGCAGAGGCAAGTCAATGTCAGGCTCTGTCATATTCTGGAATGTGGCAGCCTGAGGCAGACACCCTCTGATTATAATAACTTATAGCTAATATTTACAATTCTGCAGAGGTAAGATTTACCCTACACTTTACTTTCACCTCATAATTTGCAGTATGCAATGTTATTTTTAATCAGTAGTATACTGCTGTAACTATGCTCTAGAAGATTTCCAAGTGTATAAATGCAACTCTTACTGATGGGGATGGTAGACCCCTAACATCCTTTCTACAGTGGCCCCTGGAAGAGTTTCAAGGAGCTGTTGGCTCCTTGACAGCTGACTGGAATTGCACATGCAATGTCCATCACACTGTGCCAGGGCTGCACATAGCAAGTAAATGCTGGTTGGACCAAATGGCTTTGGTTATTTTCCATTGGCTGCCATTACCTCCCCCACACACACTGTGCCCCCCTCCTTCACAAAAACAAGAAAGCACAAAAAAAATTCAGCCCAAGATGTCTGGGTGGCAAATTATTGGACTAACAATAGAGCTTCAGACTTTGAGAAGAGGTAGGATTCAAGTGCTGATTTGTTTTTTGTTGTTCACCTCATTTTTAGAAGGGATTCAGGCTAAGCTTGAACATAAATATTGCTCAAATGAGGAGAACTCAGATCTCCATCTTGAGATCTTCTCAAGAGAAGTCCTAAGTGATCAAGGGCCCCATCCCATGTTCTAATCTGACTGAGCTGCTCAGACTTGCAGAGGTATTTACTAGGCTGGTGGAATTTGCAAAAAAAACCCCAACCACCCAAGTATCTTAGACCTCTGCTTCAACAAGAAAGTTGAAAATTCTTGAAAATTCTGCTTGGCTCCTACAACCACTTAAAAACTCATCTTCAAAAGCTTCAGTTGTCTATCAGCAAGTTCAGATACATGACTGACTTGCAATAATTTAACAAGATGGCATGCATCAACACAATTGTGGCAACTGTGTCTCAAGCCACTGCAAACAGGAAATCAAAAGCATTAGCTTTAAACACCAGTAGAAAAGATTTATGTTCACTGCATTTCTTTTCGCCTCTGCTGACAGTTATGAGCATGCACACTGCTAGTTATCATGGACCAGCTGATACTTAGCAGCACAATTTAGTTAAATGTATGAGCTCTGTTTGCAAAGTGCCTAAATCAGTTTGCCTTCTTTCAAGTTTCACATGGGAGACCTTCAGGAACTTGGGCACCCAGGGTTTTTTTTTGTTTTAACCATAAACAAATTACACCCTGGGTATCTTTCTCCATGGACTGCATAGTAAAAAACCGTGAGGTTCTGAAGGGGTGCCCCTGACTGACAGAGGAGCAGCAACTAAATAATCTACCATTACGCCAGTAGAGATCATCTTTAACAGGACAACAGAGACTATAGGTCAGACACTACTTGATAACCCAGTGTCATGAATTTGGAGTATAGTAGAGCTCATTTGCAGGATATTGCAAGCCTATGAAACTGGTGAAAACCCAAGAAGAGGCAATGCTAGAAAATGCTATTAAAAGAAGCTTCTCCACTGGGAAAAGAGGCACCTCCACAGAATGCTGGTGAGGACAATACAGAAAGTTGTATCCTCCAGGAAGGTCAAAACTGTTGCATGTATTTTCAGGAAGGATGGAGGAATGGAGAGAACTTGTACGTGAATGGTTGTTTTCTAAGTGTAAATCACTTGTTTGAGGGAAATCTTCTCCATGAAGACTAAATCACTTCCTTGGCTGTCAGAAGGCCTCCAAAGGAGCAGTCACATGGGGGGACTCTCTACAGGGTGTGTTGGCTAGTGAGCGACAGCAAGAAAGCACATGGGTGTTGCTGAGGCCAAGCAAGTTTGTAAGTGTGGGGGATTCAACAGGGGAGTTGAGTCAGGGCTGGTACCTAAATTGTTTGGGCATGCTGCAATTTCCTGCCTTTTGGCTAAAATAAGCTTACTTAGAAAATAACTATGTCTCCATAGCACAAGGAAACATCATTTCCCCCTAACACACACATGCCCTTTTTTTTTAAAGTTAACTTAGATGGTTGAATTTTGTACAGTCTGAAGGTAAAGGGACTTAGCTATGGAGAGAGCTGGGACTGAAAAGCTTTAAGGAGATGTGGCGTCAAACAACCTAGCCCAAGAGGGAAGGTGGTAAATGGCTCCCAGCAATGTGGAAGGGCTCCTAAAAGCTGGCCTTTCCATGTCCCACCATTTTTTCAGCTGTACTACTGGGCAAGACTGAACTACATAATTAGCTGGGAATTAGGGCACACTGTACATTTGAACAGAGAGGCATGGCTACAAATTTCTTCCTCCAGTTAATGTTTCTAGAGGGATTTTTATAGTTATGCACAACGTAGTCATAAGGTGTACAGTACTTAGCTGGCTCTCACAATGTCCCCCACAAGCACTGCCCTACATGTGCAAGAGGCAGCAGTTTCACACTCCTGCTAATAACATCCATGTACTGACCAGTCCCAAGGCTGGCAGAGCTAGAGTAAAGCCTTGGGTGTTGCCATCCCACTCAGTCTCCTGGCTGCCACTTGGCTGCCAGGGTTGACACTAGGCACAAAAGAAACAGGCAGCTGCACAGCTCTGGAGAGAGTAGGGGAGAGGAGACAGAGCACTTGGGGTTTGAGGAGTAGGAAGAAATCCCTCCCATAAACACCAACTGCTGGCTTTAAACTCCACTGATAGCAACAAGCTTGTGTCTTTGCTCTAGTTTTAACCTCACCTTTCACATGGCAGCAGTGCCCAAACCTCAACCACTCCTCCTTGGCATGGTAAACCAATTTCTCCTCTCTGGCTGAAAAGCTCTGTTTACTGCCCACACTGACAGCACTGTTTTGGTAATGTTAAAAAAAAAGGGGAGCCTGTAATATTGTCGTTAAGAATCCTTTGTGACAGTCAGTTAGACACTGTGACTGGAAGCATGTATTATAGATTCTTCATTTCATATATCATTTAGAACAATAGGCACAGTCTTCTGAATATAGACATAAAAACCACTGATATATAAATACTTCCTAATGACTACATGATAGTAATACACACATCCCTTAGAATTTAAATACCATCTCAGAATGATCTATAAATTCAATGTTATGGATCTTAGGTTTCTTGTACTTTGACACTTGTCCAGCCATTACCAATGGCTTCTCTAGTATCGTTTGGCCACAGTGGTCTTGATGTTGCAGTAGTGGGAGGTCTTGTATCTGCTTCCTTACACTCAATAATGCTGTTAACAGTACAGGCATATACATGCTAATGACATCTTTTGTTCAGGATATAACATTCCCCTGCACTGCAATGTTTCCTAAAGCACACACTGCATCTCAGACCCCTGTTGTTTCAGTGAGGCCCACAGTGCAGAAGCAGAGCTGGCTCTCTTCATGTATCAAACACCAAAATGCTGTCTTAACCACAGAAACGTTTTGCGAGACCCACCCACATCTTGCACTGAAGATCATTATATAAAATGCATTTGGTCTGGCTGATGACTGACTTGGAAGCTAACATGGCTTCACAGAGGAAGAGATCATGCCAAAGTAACGTTGTCACACTCCCTCTGACATCAGCTGAGGCCTTACCCCTTGCTGAGTAGGTTAGCCTAAAATTTCTCCAGCATGATATCATTTGACTTAAATGGTTCTGTGATTTCTACCAGCTGAAGAGTTCTCCCAAGCTTAGGCCCCTTTCTTTTACAAGGTGATTTGTGCTTCAGCTGCATTTGTTCACAGTGAAGCAAGCAATGGCTGTTCACAACTGAGGCTGATGAACGGAGCTTTTCTAGGAGCCCTCTCTACTGTGGTTTCTGTATTCACACATGAAGTGTGGTCAGAATAGATAATATGGTGATGCTCACGGTATCAAAATGATGAACTGGTAGAATTCAGCTGGCCATAGCTGCTGCAAGAAGAAGGTCCCGATCTCCCTTCCACTGTATGCTCCCTTCATCCTGCCGCTTACCTTGTGCTGGCTCTGTTAGATTTCTCCATAAGCCAATTTAAATCACTTAAACAGAAGAACACAAACCCTGCAAAAACCACCAGCCATCTTTCTGCTATTTAAGAACCGAATCTGCGTAGAGGAAGAGCTAGTGAATGCTAAAAACATCACAAAGAAGGTGGCAAGACTATACTGGCAGAGCAGGTGAAGACAAAGAGGAAGGAGGGAGAGGCTGGAAGGTTCTGTGGACCTTCAGCCTACTGGCTGTGATCATCACCCTGTTGGAGAAGGTCAGGAAGTCTCTAAGAAGAAAACACTACTTTGGGGCATCTGGATTTGTTTAAACTGTAGGCAGAACCAAGAAATTACAAAGGTTAATGGCTGTTGTACAGAAAATAAAAAAGACTGGGAGAGGACTCCTAAGTCCTGACTTGGTTTAGACTTGTCAGGGAGATGAGCTCTAATTGCATTTCAACCACATCCTAAACTGTGCAATGGGCAGAACTTTCTGGACAAGTCAAATGGACCTTTGGACTATCTAACTTGTGAATGAAGTTCATCAGGCTGGCTGATAACTGTAATGTGTTTCACAAGTATGGTTAGAACTACTCAGTTAACTTGCTGTCATCACACAAATAGACATGGAGGAAAAAGAAAGCTGGTACAAAGGAGAGGAAAGACATTGCTGGACCTTATCACATCAGCTCCTGCATTCTTGCTGAAAACCTTTCCCATGGCAAAAAATGAATTGGGAAACCAACAGACAGCACACCGAGAAAGACAGACATGCTACAGTAGGATTACTGCTGTGCTGAGACACAATCCAGCCTCAGTATCTATCTAATTCCATGACATACTTATTTAGCAGACAAAACTACAAGAAAAAAGTAACTAAGTCTCACGATTAAGGAGTTAAATGGCTCTGAGGACTGTGGGAGCACTGATCCTGAGATGGAGCAGTCCTGCTTATCCCTCTATGGTAATCCACATCCAGGTTACTGAGACAAAAGTTTTCCTTCCATGACTGTTGGCTGCTGTTGGAAGCAGGATGGTAAGCTGAATGTTTCTTGTGGAGAAACCTCTTGACAGACAGCTATTTGTTCAGCTCAGCAAATTCAGGCTGGGGCTGAGTAAAGAGGTTGCCCGATCACATTATACAACAGTTGTGTGTTGCTTCTTTCTTCTACACAAACACCGGTGGGAGATCAGGCAGAAGGACAGCAGAAACCTGACTGTCATGCTGTTAAATGGTTGTTCTGTGAGGTTGTAGAAGTAACACAGCAAGATGAGGCCAAGATCTGTCTTTGGCAATAAAAACTTGTATAGGGAAGGAGGATCCAAAAGGTTCATATTCCTCATGTGGTTGTAGAAAAGAGCACTTAAATTACAAAGAATATGTAATGGATGGGCCAGAGACAGTTTGACAGATAAAGACTTTGAAAGCTGAAGTCTGTTCTATTAAAAAATGACTTTTTTTTTTTTCCTGTCTTGTTCTCCTGCTCCATCCCCCCATCTCCACCAAACAGACAGGTATTTCTGATATTGGTTTCACTGTTGTTCTTTTCCTGCTCCACCATCATGGCAGACAGCACTCTTCCATTTATCTTGCTAAAGAAATCTGCCTCTGATCCTCCTATGGCTTTTCCTCTCCCTTCTTGCTCATGAATGGTAATGACTAGGAAAAGGGAAATAAATTCAACCTCTGCCTGTTCATGTGTACATCCTACAACCACCTCACAACCATGCAGGCATCAGAAAACTGGCCAAACACTTTAATTATGGGAATTGAAGAATAAAGGATGAATTGTACTTCAGAGAAGTGGGCAAAAGCAGGAGTGACTTAACTACAGCAAAGGCATTCCCAACCAGAGTAATAATTTTTGACCCCAGAAAGTGAGAATCTCCAGAATCTTCTGACATCAGCTCAGTTCACCCTCAGGTTTAGACTTCTAGTTTTTTTTTGAGAGCAGAAAATAATTTTCTGTAAAAGACTACTGCCCAAGAACCTCACTTCTGTGCTCCATCAGAAAGCCTAGAGCACTCTGAGAGGTGTGAGCATGGCTGGAGGATGTGGCTCCTGGTGTGTTCCCAGGAAGTTCCTCCTGAAGGGATTTCATAAGCTGTAAACTTGTGACTTCTGATAGGGCTGCTGCAGGAAACTGAAATGTGACCTCCCCTTCTTGGGGTTAAATCTCCACATTTAGCTATAGCCAAACCCTGTCCTTCTGTTCCCTCAACAGAGATGGAAAACAGTACTCTTACCAGTTTAAAGGTGCACATTTGAATTAACACAAAGTGATGCAAGCTTGTGTATGCCATTTCTAAGTGATTAGCATTAAAGCCAGACTTAAATAGGCCTGTCTCCGAAGAGAGTGATGTGCAGTGTCAACACTGTCTACATTACAGTGTTATTTTCCTCATTTAACTAAACAGGTTCAAAGTGACGCAAGTTTGCTTTGCAGAAGAAAATCTGAATTGCTGACACAACTAGCCTGAAGAAAGTGTGCAAAATACAGGGAAAATAAGGGCAAGTTTTCATAAAAAGGCAAGTCTTTTTAAAAAGTGTTTAACATCCTGCTGACCCCAATGGAGGTGGAGGGTGCTCTGAACCCATTTATGACATCTGTCTATCCATGGCATGTAGATGCTGCAGGGCAGTAATGAGAAGGATGAAATCTAAATGCCTGAGCTTTCCTCTGGCTTGGTCAGTCTTGCCTTCTGAGTGGACCTGAACAAGCCCTGATCACAATTTCTGCTCCTGTAACTGTGCAGTAAGAATGGAGGCAGCTATGAAGCAAGACACTTCACAGAAAATCTGCAACCACCTATCCAAGCTATTGCCATTCAGCTATTGCTTAAGTGTCATTAGTTAAATTGGCAGGGAAGGCACACTTTCATGCTGAAATTAATTGTTAATGCCGTGTTAAGATGACTCTCAAGGTTATAATGAAAACTTCTGTGAATATGAACTCTAGGAGCTTGACTCTCATCCATACTTTAGTCTCTTTATAACAGTCTGGCTTCCCACAAGGGGCTTGAAATAAATGTGGCAATGTACTGCAAATGTAAAAGTGTACATGGCTGCAAGGGCATTAAACAAGGCCAGTGACATTATCATTGTCATATCCAAATGGGAGTGACAGGCCATGCCTACACCAAGTTTCTCAGGTTGTTTCAAGGCTCCAATCTGTCTGTATGAGCTGCTGCCCTATAGGAAGGTGGGTCTGCTGCCTGAAAAGCAGGTGCTGAACCCCCCACCACTTACAATTTATCATGCTGAAGTGAACCACTGTTTTGGTTTCCCAGAGTCTGCCAGGCTATAACTTGTAACTGTTCAGCTGCTGACACTGTCTTGTCACAGTTGCCCCAAAGTCTGTGCATACAACAAAAGTTAAGCCTCTGAAGCTTAGTTTGCCAGCACTCATCCTCCACAAAGGAGGATACAGCAATCATTTTCAGTTTAGAGAAGAATTCACCACAGTGAAGCTTGTGGTGGATTTGCTTTGGAAAGGGGGATAGTAATGAATGAGACAGCAATGCACGATAGTACACTTGGGGGCTGGTGCACACAGAGTGCACACATGACTGGTGTAGGCTCTTGCCAATATCAAGTGCCACAGCAGGTCTGTGGGACATTCCTGTCCACATAAGTGAATATCTTTAAGAAGGTTTCTAATTACAAAGCAGTATTGTCATTCTGGAATAAAGTCACTCACCAACCACCAAATGACAATATAAGGGAATTAAGTTCAAGCCTTTTTACTACTAACACTCGTGCTCACTGACTTATGCATGTAGAGAATTCACAACCAACAACAACAAAAAAGACCACACTGACTTGGGTTCAGGAATCTGAGATACTGCCCTAGTAGTAGATGGCCACAGTTGGGCAGATTTTGCTTTTGCTTGGAAGATGTGACTGCAACATTGAAACAGAAGCAGCTGTATCACCGAAACCTTATGACTAGCTTTAAATGCTGCAACAGACCAAAGCAGCAGCAGATAGCTCAGTGTAAATTATATACCCAGCCTCTCCAGTTTACAGCTAGCTTGGGATGCTGTCATGATGAGACATCCAGTGAAAAAAAAAGAACAACCATGGAAATACCTGGCTGACCAGTAATGCAAGATATTGGTTGCTCCAATTTTAAATTGGATAATAATTTTTTTAACAAAGCGGAACATGCAAATGTAAGGCATTCTAACATAACAAGAGGTGTTACTAAATGTCACTAAAATCTGGAAGTAGATTTAACCTACAATTTTGAGTGAGGGGCTGGTCAGATGGTGTCTACTAATACAGTATACTGCATTATTTTCTATGCAGTATAAGCTCTCTCTTTCCAAAACCTTTGTGTGCCTGCCTTTCTTCAAATTTACCTTACCCATTTGGACAGTAAGCTCATTGGGGCAGGAACTACAGCACTACAGAGCCTACAGATAGTATTGTATTTCAAACACTAAAAATTAAATGGAACAGGAAGCTGCATCCCCTGTAACAGAATAGAACAGGACTATTCCAGTTGGAAGGGACCCACAACGATCACCTAGTCCAACTGCCTGACCACTTCAGCGCTGACCAAAAGTTAAAGCATGTCATTAAGGGCATTGTCCAAATGCCTGTTCTAGTGTTTGACCACCCTCTTGGTAAAGAAATGCTTCCTAATGTCTAGACCAAACCTTCCCTGGTGCAGCTCTGAACCATTCCCATGCATCTTGTCACTGGATCCCAGGGAGAAGAGATCAGCACCTCCCTCCCCACCCCCCCTCCTCAAGAAGCTGTAGAGGGCAATGAGGTCATTCCTTCAGCCTTCCTTTCTCCAAACTAGACAAGCCCAAAGTCCTTAGCTGCTCCTCACAAGACATTCCTTCCAGCCCTTTCACCAGCCCTGTTGCCTTCCTCCTGGATGCATTCAGGGACCTTCACATCATTCTTAAAGTGCGAGGCCCAGAACTACACACAGTACTCAAGGCGAGGCCTTGCTGAACACAGCAGGACAATCACCTCTTTTGACCAGCCAATTATGCTGATTTGATGCCCCCCAGATGTGGTTTGTCCTCTTGGCTGCCAGGGCACACAGCTGGCTCACTCATGTTGAGCCTGTGTCAACCAGCACCCCCAGGTCCCTTTCTGCAGGGCTGTCCTCCAGCCACTCCTCTCCCAGCTTCTATCTGTGCCCGGCATTACTCTGTCCTAGGTGCGGAATCTGGCATTTTAACTTATTAAATTTCATTCCGCTAATCATAGCCTAGTGCTCCAATCTATCTAGATCCCTCTGCAAGACCTCCTGTCCCCATGGAAAGTCAACAGCACCTCCCAGTTTGGTATCATCAGCAAACTTGCTAACGGTGCATTCAACTCCTGCATCCAGACCACTGCCAAATGTGTTGAACAGCACTGGCCCTAGAACTGAGCCCTGAGGAGCACCGCTGGTGACTGGTCGCCAACCAGATGTAGCCCCATTCACTACAACCCTTTCAGCTCTGCCCTTCAGCCAGCATACCATGAACCTGCCCATCCCACAGCTGGACAACTTGTCCAGAAGGATGCTGTGAGGGACAGTATCAAAAGCTTTAGTAAAATCCAGAAAAACTACATCCCCTGCCTTCCCTTCATCCACTGGGTCGGTGACCTTATCATAGAAGGATATCAAATGAGTTCAACAGGACTTTCCTTCTGTGAACCCCTGCTGACCATGCCTGATGATCGCATTACCCTTTAAACGCCTTTCAATAGTACCCAGCATAAAATACTTCAGGTAGCTTCCTTCTACGGGCAAACAGATTGCTGCATTCTACATAAAGGTTACTTTCTAGATGGAGAAGTGATACTTGTTAACCTGGTATTATCTCTCACCCTTGTGAATACAGTCGGACACCAAGAGTAGGCAAATCATGTTTCCTTAATACAGAGTCAAGTACACACGTCTCCTCCCCACCCCCCAATTTCTGTGCCTGTTAAGCTCCAATTCTTCGCTGACTTTTCATCTACCTGTAGTGATACAGACAACCACAGATGTATATTTATGCATTCTGTTATAGATAGTCTGAATGGCACCTCTTTTTCAAGCCTCACCCACAGAGGCTCCTACAATACTGGATCTGAGATGTTGTAAATAACGTGTACTTTCTTTTCTCTATTAAAAAGGACACACAGCCTACGAATTTAAGATTGGGCCATAGGTCTAAAGAACATAGCTAAATTTTCCCCTTCGACCTCTTTCATTCCTTCATCTCTGATTACAGTCCATATTTTGGTTAACTGGCCAATATTCTTAAGGTAAGATTTTATAACTTCTATCCAACATTTCTTAATTACTGTTGGGACAACATGGCAATATAAGCAAGCAGATGATTGTCATTATAACAGCAAGAGACACTTAGTCACTGATCACAAAAACTTATCAGCCTGCTAGAACTAATTAATAAAGACAGAAAAACAGTTTCAGCTGAATTCCTCTAAATTTAACTCCTCTTAAAACAAAAGTATTGGATCACAGGCAGTAAGATAAAGTATGAATAATATCCCAATCTGGTAATGAAATCTGTCAATAAAAAGGAAACTATAATGTAATCAGCTCAAAGAAAGCAAAACTGTACCAGGTCCATGCCGTATGTTCTCCTCAGACCTCAACAACAGAGTGGCAAAACAGTCTATTTCACTCTGACTACACGGTTTGATAAGAATACCATGCATTTTCATGCAGAATATTTTTAATAAACTTGTCCTACAGAGCTTATATTTTTAACTCTCCTACTCCTCTTGGAGACATTTGGGGGTGTGATGTTATATATTCAGCAAAGATTAAAATTTGCATAAGATTTGCCTGAGTTAAACAACAAGGAGAGCTGTACAGTTATAAGCATGCAAGACAATTTTGCCTGAGTACTCATGGATTATCAGTACCCTGGATTATCCATGGAAAAATATACTCCATTAAAAGTCTGTCTTAAGCCAAGGACAGGGGGAGCAGAGAAAGCAACATTTCCACCCATGGATGCCACAACAAGTAATACGTTACTGCAGAAGTAAAGGTATTGGCAGCAGAGTGAGGAACAGAAGGAGGTATTTCACCACAGTTATTCTTATACGGTGACACATGAATAAAAACAATGGGAAAGATACTATAAACCACCTGAACGAATGACTTCTTTGCCCTGTCTTACCATATCACAGCCTCACACATTGGGAAGGAAAACATGATGAATTCCTGCAGTCTGGAGAGGAGAACTTGAGCTGCCACCTGGTGCTATCACCACTTAGAAACAATGTCCTGCTTTATATTAGCATGAACTAAAATTAATTCAGACCAGTTATTTGCTTGTGAAGGTGACTACCAAAATGAACTTTCCAACCCACCCTACAGGAACTGAAAGTTTATCACAAGTATGATCCACATTTTCCCTCCATCCCAACACTGCTTGTATATCGAATGAGATTCCTTTCACAGTGCAGTGAAGCCTGAGTTTTCCCTGGAAACACCAGGAGCACCACAACTTCTCCTGGGCTGCAAAACTACCCTCTACAGAAAGTTAAAACAAGAAGTTCTTCCTTCTGGAAGGTCATGCTCAAAGTGTGGCTGCACCTCTTCTCAGTTTTAGATATGCTACCTCTGACCTTGAAAACACATATTCTGATATTCCTACTCCTACAGAGACATGTGGATTTTAAGGATTTTCAAACTGGCCAACAGAATACCATGTATTAAAATATGAAGCGCTGATGCTGAGTGAAATTGGGAATTGACTGTAAAGATAAGAATCACATTACTCAGAAGTTAAGATAAGATACAGTTATCAATTGGTAGGATGCACAAAAACTCCACGTCTGAGCAACAAATCTCATTTCTTGTACTATTTCAATTACAAATCACAACGGAAAAAACCAACAGACCACCCCTGTCTAGAACAGAACACCTCTGCCCTGCGAGGAAGGGGCTCATCTCAGCCTCCGAGTGCATCGTTGGGCCAAGTCTGTTCTGTCTTTCAAAACACTGAATGACTGAGAAGGAATGGGATGAGGGAAGAAACAAGAAGTGCCATAAAACTGCTCTGCACTGTTCTCTTAGCATCACTTGAAGACACGGCCAGGATGTACAGTCTGTGGGTAGCCGGGAAATGAACTACCATTAGTTCCGTCACCTGCACTTTCAAAAAATTTGCCAGATTTATTTTCCTGAAGTAGGAGTTCTGCAGCAATCTCGAGAGAACTAAAACAAATTATGGCTTTCTAAGGTTATGAAATTTTCAGTGACAAAGATGCAGCCTCCTGTTTACAAATGGGTTTATAGTAACGATCTGTTATTTAATATTCAAGGAAACAATCTCAGTATAAAAATCACATGGCCAAGGGAAAATTCAGAACTTTAATCTCACATTAATAATAGCACTATAGTATGTGCAGACAGACAGATATCTAAGAATCTGTTTTCCTTTTCACTATTTACATTGTTTTGTTATTGTTTCCCAGATTGAGAAATAAATAGTTCAAGCTGTTATATGAGCAGAATTCAATGACAGAAACCTCTGTACTTCTCCTGTAACACATCTCATCTGTTATCTCAGGGTATTTCACCTAGGTCAGTACTATTGTTTCCATTGTCGCGATTAAAAAAATTGAGATTTAGAGGTAAAATAATGTTGTCAGGGCTAGACTGTTGTGCAGGTGGAAGTGCAAGCCAGACTTCTTCCTTCCACTGTCTCATCCACATGACTGATCCTCACCTCATCAGTTGATGTAGAGTCACATCTGGGTCACCTAATTTTTAGGTCGGATTTTAATGATCAGACCAGGATGTCTCCATGATGATGGGCAAAAGAGGTGAAATATGGCACAGAGGGAGTCGCAGTTGCGGTCTCTGCAGTGAAGGAGGTGCAGGTGCTGGAAGGGATGGTTGGGCAGTTCGACTGGGTACATTTTCCAGTGCATTTCAGAGCACTGCT
>JAVJGJ010000057.1:13201737-13269044 GCA_035590215.1 Microhierax caerulescens
ACTAAAATCTACAGGAAAACTTGAAATTTTAGGCAGAAACTACATGGCTCCAGAACACTTATTTCATACAACTGTGATCCCAGACAAGAAAAATGCATTTGTGGAGCTGTTTAGGTACTCAGAATGAAACAGCTGGAGGACATGAAATTCCAGAGCTATATATTGTTCTTGTTTAAACCCAAACAGCTTTAAATACAATGTGGATAGCTAATGTGCAATAGCCCAAATGATGTGAAGGTCAAAGACCAAATAACTTCCAACTGTACCTACCTCTGTGGATGTCTTTTCTTAGTCACCTTTCTTTGCCACAATAGAAAGAAAACCAAACCCCCAGTTTTACTCAGCATCCTATCTTCTACAGACCACCCACCCCCATCACCGTACATTCACGTAAATGCACTGCACTCATTTCTGGCCTGTAAATATAGACTAGAACATTGTATTATTTGTCTTAGTTATTTAAAGTGCCTTGGCTGTGGCGAGCAGCAATCTTGAAAGCAGAAAGGAATGCCTTGCTGTGCTTTCCACCAAGCTCTCTGAGAGCATTAGTTGGCTCTGACAAGCTCCAAACAGAAGCAGACCTATCTACCTGCTCTCAAACCACAGTGATCCCAAACCAGGACAGGGTGGAAAGAAGGTAGGGACCAAGGAACTCTTTAAAAAGCAGCAAGAAGAAAACCCACAAATGGATACACAGTACTTTTCCCTTTCCTCCAAGATCTTTCTCTTTAAATACTGAACTAAAGAATCCCCTCAAGGCTGAAGTTGTCATTTACCAGAAAACGATTCAAACTCAGCTCCAAGCAGTTCCACTGCCATGAATGACCCTGAACAGAGTAATATCCTCATCACCTCCATTCCTTGGCATATCTGATGACTATAAGTTGAGCACATATGGTATATCACTTCCTGCAGGAATAGATTCACTCATCAGTCTGGCTCTTTGTTCTGAGTGACCAACACTCTTTTCTTGAAGGGAAAACTGTGAAAGGAAATTCAGGTCCCAGGAAAATCGCTGACCTATGTGATCCATATAGGGGTGGGTGGGGCTGCACTCACTCTGGGAGTGAGCAATTGCTGGCATAACAATCCCAAAGATTGGCACTCTGCTTACCCACAAAAGAAGTGCACGGAACAACCGTGTAAGCTTCCTGTATGGCCTCCCATCAAATGACTCAGTGCTGAGTCAGAAGGACCACTGGAGATGTAGGTAATTTTCTCTCCATTGCTCATCCCTTTACAGAGACAGACTCACAGGGCAGATTCCAAGCCAATTTCAATGCACTTCGGAGATATTCTGAACCACTGTCAAGTGATTTCCCTCAAACCCATTTTGCTTAAGCTAGTAAAAAGTCACTAGATGTAAATGTTGGTCTCATCTGGTTCTGGATTAACTCACTTTGTCATTATAAATAAAAGTTTTAAGTAATAGCACAGAGTTCTCTAAGCAAGAACAATGGCACTAGCAGCAGCCAGAGTGAGGAAGAGATCAAAGTTGTTTCTTAATCATCCTGTGCTCTGACAGAAGTTGGACTAGATTGAAAAGGACTTATGTTTTCAGATACGCACATGAAAGGCCAACTCAACATCCCTGTGAAATCCTCTCTAGAGTGGAGGTTGCTCCATATCTTTAATGTAGGGGTGCCCGAGAGGATAGCTAGTATTTCTGTTTGAAATTTCGGAAGGGAACACCTCCAGGTGAATGCCAAGCTTCAGGAAAAAATGGAGATTTTAATAATGGACTCTGTAAAGTGCTTAGCCTAATACACTGGGCAACCGCCTCTTGCACAACTCAACTCTGCCAATTCAACCTCATCCTGACCTGACCTCTTCTAATCTGAAATATTTACACAGCTGTGTGGAAATGCTTTGGAGTGTCCTTATCCTACCTGCTGCTGTCCTGCTCTTGGCTCAGTCTCAGAGTTTTGCTGGTGCCATTTGATTCTGGCTTGCTCAGGCTGGTCGCAGGCAACTTGTACAGGTCTGACAGTACCCCTGAATCTTCTTTTGCAACACCATGATGAACCTTGAAATACTTTGTGCATCTTTTCTCCAGTTAGCAGAGACTAGCACAATGTCCTAACTCTCTTCTTTTGTCTTCTGTTTAATTAAAAAGGGAATAACACTACTTTCTCCTGTTTTGTTTTTTTTTTTTTTTAATTGAAAAAGTGAATTTTGCCTAATCCTTTCATTGAAAGGACCTTTTAAAAGGCTTAGGCTTTATTTTTTTCTGTTACTGGAGAAAACCAAAAAGTACTTTAGTGTGTATATTTTTAAAGAAAATAAGCGCTCAATTTTTCATTGAAGGAGGTAGACTTATATTTCAATCTGTATTAATAATGAGTAGAAGAAGCCCAAATCTGCAATCCCAGAAACATAGCTATTCTTTCTTCACCACCTCTGACAGGTACGGTATGTGTGGACACTACTAGAAGGCTAAGCAAGTAATTCTGTTAGTAAAAATGAGAGAAAACCCGCAGAAGAAACTTTCTTTAACATGAATTGTTCAATCAGCTCAAAAACTGAGCAATGTGATGGGCTCAGTGCTAGAACTCTGGCATGATATGGTGACAGATTGTCAGTTGAACTGACTTTGAGTTAAATGTTCCTCTCTGAGGCTTCTTTCTCCCTTGCTCAGCAAACAATTGTATCTAGTTGCAACTCCAAGATGCTACAAGTCCATGAAACATCTTTGTCTACCTAATTAGGAGTGATGAAAAATGAATCAACAGGGTCAATAAAACTTTCTGGTATTTTTTTAATCCGTGTCTGGCATAACTTTGGGAACAGGGCAAAAGAATAGCAGATAAATAGAGAATGCACAGTTGACTCCCTAGACCAGTTGACTGTTCTAAAGCTACAGAGACAAAGGGAGGACAGTAGCTTTATTTAAGTAACTTTGGAGCCAGAAAATTACATAATTCCTCACAGCCTTACCCTACTTGCCTCTATAATGGCAGCTCCCACAAGAATGAGACAGAGTTACCTTCATCATGATTCTGATGCAATATGACCTCTGGCTGAGCATGGATAGAATTCCCAGAGTGGAAGAAAGGTGTGAAGAGCATACGAGCTTTCCTTTGCTTCAGGATATGCTGAAGGAGTTCATACAAAACATCACCTGAAAGACAAACAGCAGGAAAAAGGAAATGAAAACCTACATACTGCTGAGAAGACTCATTTAGCCATCTTAAGCATGAATTCATGACTCCTGGGTGCTATTTTCAGACCCAAAAATGCTTGCAGTAAAACCCTATATGTCACTGTTTTGCAAGGTTCTTCCCTGAAAGGAAAAAAATAAAAAGAAAAGCTGTACATCACTCTTCCGTGTGACTTGTGGAAAAATAGGAGAATGACAAGACATGGTTTTTATTACCCCAATACAGAGTTTTTTTCAGGCTACATGACTGCCCATCTAAAAGCTCCAAAGCTTTACAAGCAGTAGTTAGTTCAGCGTCCCACCTTCTCCTCAGATTTTTAGACAGACACCTTAGACACAGTATTCTTAAATGTAGAGCCCACGATTTATGCAGTGAGCTGCTGGGAGCAAAGATGGTGTTCTTCTTCAATTACTGAACAATTTAGGCTTTATGGGGGGAGGAGACAGAAGATGCTTTAAAGCCTCTTTATTGGTATCTCAAGGCCAGAGGCAGTGTGCTACTAAGATACTCCATTCTAGGAAACCCACAGAAGGAAGAACTCTCATTTTGAGAAGTTACTTTGGGACGGACTCAAAGACTTGAAAATAATTGAGAGATTTAAAGTGTCCTGAACACCCTTGCTCTGGTGACAACCCCCTGGTGGTACTCCAGTGCTACAGGTGCCTTAGGAGCTTGTGTATGCCACTCTTGGTGTCACGGGTGGGACCCCTGAAAAGCTAGTTATTTCCAGCTACTAGAATCTGTGCGGAGCTCACTTCAACAGGCAGTATTAGACCACAGATGCAATGCATATGATGCGGGCTAAGGAACAAAACACAACGAACTTGGTATGGGTGAATACTGTCTGTGAGTCGCTGTTGTATCACTCGTCCACAGAAATGTCTCAGCAAATTGCATTGCACCAAGCTTTTGCATGAATTGATCAAGATGCTTCTTTTTGGGCTGCAGGCAGGCTGTTCCTCGCTCCCCCTGCCCCCATTCCCTGGCACCAGAACTGCTGTATCTTTTCTCAGTGGAACACATCACTGCAGTTATCTAGAAGACCAGTGGACTAACTGCTTATTTTGTGTCTTTTTATGTATTACCTCTTGTACTGATGCCATTCCTCCAACAACATCTACACGAAACACATAGGTATGTATACATTTTGCCTGATGTAACTGGTTGCACATTTCAAAGTGAAAATGTACAACACAGGGTAGGAAGTCTATCGACTTCTGATTCTGCTTGTTCTTTCCTGTTTATTACTGCTCATATGACAGAGGAACAGGTTGCAGCAATAGCATTACTTGAAAAAGAACTTAGTGAAGTTTCACATAGGAAACCTTGGATTTTCTGAAAGACTTTTCTCGGGAGTGTGGCTTTTTTTTTAGTAGTTGCTTCTATGAGATTGTAAGCTGTACGCTGTTTGTCCCTTGCCTCTATAAACTGCTAATGCTCTATTTGTGGGCAAGTTTAGTGCCTTCACATGAAACAGTTAAAGCCATCCTGCTTTCCATAGTTCAGCTTGCTTTATTTTTAGCATCTTGGCTGCTTTTACTGTCTCAGCGGTGACTTTAGGGCATTTTTAATAGGTGATTGCAATACCTGAAAATCTAATTAAAAACAAAGCCTTGAGAACCCAGTTACCTTTTCCGTGTTTAATACATGAAAGGCTAAAAAGTGATTTTACCACATAATTTGCATCTTTGAATGCAATAGTGGCATAATCACGAAAAGTACTGTAACACTCCAAGCAATAAGGTAGCAAATTTGTACCTCTTTTGATTTGGCCTGACAGACTAGTGAAAACACCCTTAGAGCTGGCTGCCTTCTTTTTACCTAACAAAAGAATTACGCTTCTGCACCACCCAGATGCAGTAATGCTAGTTAAAGTGAAAAGCGTTTTTCAGTCTCTCCCTCCCTTTCCTGGCCAGCCCTAAACAGGAGAATAGTTGTGGGGCTGTGAGCCTACTTTATGGCGAGGACCACTGGGGGGAGTGGATGCAGCTCTCTCGGTTTAACCATGAAGGAAAAGGAACACATTTTATGTAGCCACTATCTTTAAAAACTCAATAACTCTATGCCAAACATTATTTCACAGCTCTTAAAATTTCATGTACAGTTAATTTCTGGGCAATGTTGCAGGAATGTCCCTTTACCTACAGTCATATGAATTTTTTGGGACTGACTCAGACATCCTCTAAAATTATTATTATCAGTGGGAAATACCTGGAGAGAAGGAGGAGAGAAAAAGCAAGGGAGGAGGCCTTTAGTTTGGTTATTTAATTTCAAATTTAGTTAAGTAAGAGCCTAACCTTCTGCATAAAGTGAGGCTTTGCAAGCCAGAGGCTCTTCTCTGGGAACGCTCTATTTCCAGCCTACAAACATTTTAATCCTACTCATTTCAAGTGCCCTCACAGCACACAAGGGGAAAAGCAGGAGCATAACTTGCAGGCAGCAAGGCATTGGAATGATAAGGGGAGTTGCAGACAAGATACATAAAGGTGACCCTTATAGTCCTTGCCCACATCCACACTTTCAGTACTCCTTTTTCCTTAAGCAGGGCTAATTTTTAATTAAATGATTCAAAGTGGTGTACCAGAATTTAAAGAACAGACATTTGAAGGCATCAGTTTTCACTACTGTATTACACTGGCAATAGACATTAATGTTTGGCATCTCCTTCCATGCAAAATCAGTCCTGGATTTGAAGCACATGCTTAAAAAACTTTGTATATGCTAAACATAAGCCACAGTTTGTGGGGCAGATGCTGCAGGAGGATGGCTGTGGGGGTGCATTCAAGGGAGCAGCCAAGCAGCTTGATGCAGAATTAGTGCCATGGCTTGTTTATCAGCTGGATCCAGGCAGCACCAGCTGTACTTCGGCACCTAGTGAGCCTTGCAGTGAAAGCCTCCTCACAGCAATTCTGTCACCACTTGGTCCAAACTCTTTGATCACCTATGGTGACTGAATTATGAGCCTTTATATTTAACAGGAATACCTTGTATGGTCACAAAAGAAAAGCTCACAACTCATATTTAGTTAAACATCCCTGACAAAGGAGGGCAGAGGCTTACTCCGACTGTAAAACTGGAGCAGACAGACCGCAGGGGATATAAATACAGGCAGGCAACATACAAATTTCTAAATCTTCTTTGTGAATAAATGAAGACATAATTTGAGCAATAGGCAGACTGATCCACACACCTGTCTGCTGTGCCTTGGGCTGGCCTCCAGCACGTGAGAGGATATGGTAAAATAAAGCAAAGCCCACAGGGGCTGTTAGAGGAAAGGTCCCCCAGGGAGGAGTTTTGCAGTCACTTCTAGCAGCAAGTCAGCCAAGCCAACTGTGAGGCAAAATGCTAATATGGGCTTCTTAAAGAGGCTGGAGCACTTGATTAACTTGCTGCTGTAGTTCTGTCTGTGAAAAGATAAGCCGTTACAGGGAAGAGCTGGAAGTCACAAACTGCTGCCAGAGAAGCTTGCTTTCTGGGAGCTCTGCAGGGAGTTTTAACCAGAAACAGGCTGGATGTTTGGGTTTGGATTTGCATTCAAATTTGCCCAACAACTCAGGTGTATCAGGACTTCATTCCCTCCTTGTCTTTTTTGTCCTTGCCTCATATAAGCGTCTCTGTCCACCCTCTCCTCCCTTTGTCCAGTCCACCACAGCAAATACGACTGTTTCCTCTTCTGACCCTCTCCAGATTTCGTTGCAGCTTCCTCTCCCTTTTCAGTCACAGCTTCTGTAAATAATCCTCACCTGAATGAGGAGACCTGTATCGAAAGTCCTCTTTGGTCAGGAGCAGCAGAGCCTTGCCGTTCATCTCAAAAGTGTTGCTCTCAATCGGCCTCAAGGAAAACTCCTTCTCTGCCCACCTGAGCCACTGTGCCACATCATCCCTGCTCCAGTAAACGGGCTGCAAACCTGTGGCAGGAAGAGACCATGACTGTGTTACCAAATTGAGACAAGGCATGGGAATATAGGCAAACGTTAGTGAATCCTTCTTTCTCTCCACACCATAATGTGCAAAGTCTCAGGGGAAGGTATAGGAGAGGAATGTCACGTTGACACAGAATTACTCTAAGCACTGGACTGTGAAATACTTCATTAGTTTAGGCACCTTGGTTTATCTGTGACAGTAATACTGAGAAACAAGAACTGCCTCACAATCCTGAAAAAAGCTTCTAGGACATTATTTCATTCCAGGTTTCCACTGCGAAATGGGAATTTCCTCCAGCTGCTCCTTCTGAGGTGCAGAGCAGGCAGGAGGCAAAGCCCTTGGCACCATCCGTCTTTGGTGTGTATCCTTTCATGGAAAAGAGGCACGCTCTCCCTTCATGCCCCTTGTAAAGTCATTGATCAAGAATAATGAACATGCAAGCAGATGCAAGAGAGCTGTGGCTGGGGTCTCTAAAGAGGGCTGCTTAACACAGCCTCTGTAACAGTGCGTCTGCAAGTGGTTATCAGTATGGGTACAGTTCAGAAAGTTGTATTCAGACTGGCCCACCCCTCCTGCACAAGCTGTTCCGCTAGCAGATGTTATTCCCACACTGGAGGGGGAAATAAGTGCTGAGGCCGTGGCACCTTTAGCACTGCTTTAGCTTGTGTTTCCTACTGTATAGTGATAAAATATTACCAGCGTAACTCCGTCCACATAAGGGTGGTATGCCATTTTATAGTGAAATATCAGCTATGTTTGGTTTGGGCACAGATTTTTTGGGGCTCCAAGGAGAATCTGGCACTTCCATTCTCCCAGCCAGCTCTGCAGCATATACAGCCTAGACTATCGTGTTTACTCACGGGGGCCCAACCAAGTTACCATGAAAGTCAAAGACCTTTTGCCTGCTACCTGAGGCTTGGGAGGTGTGACAAGTCAATATGTTTTACAGACAAATCTAAAATAGCTTCCTTCCCCTGCAGAGAAGGAGCACGGTGAAGAGCTGTTTATACCCAGGTAGAGAGATTATCTCCCGTCCACTGGGAGATAAAAAGCTTTCTTTTCTTTCCCTCCTTGTGAGATGACTCATTGTTTGATTTGCTACAATGCGTTGTGTAGAAATGAAAGCTTCACACTGTGTGTAGGAACATAACATTTGCCATATCTGATCAGATCTCAGGTACACAGCCTCTGGCAGGGGCGAATATCTTATGCTTCAGAGGAAGACGAACCTCCCTTCCTCATATTGCACCTGGCTGAATGTATGCTGCACATGGGAAGAAATTTCGTTCCTGGCACACCATTCTTTGAGATCCAATTACCTTTCTCCTACCAAGCACTGAAGAAAGCTGAGAGAGTTGTATCACTCTGTTTTGTTTTGGTTCTTACTTTTTCAACAGATAGGCAACCCTTTTCTGTGTTTTAGCAAGAGGTCACATGCAGTGAATTGCATTCTGCTGCTATGCCAGATTCCCAGACAGTGGCTTTGGAAAGTCCCAGAGCCACAGCTGCATACAGAACTGAATGTTAGTTGGAAAAGGAATTGAGATCGAGCCTGAGAAAGGGTCAGAGCTGACCTAAGGAAGGGATGTCTGCATGGCAGCAGCAAGAATTTCCATTGGCTTTCAACTGCCCCTGTAGCACTGTATTATGTGCCACACAGAAACAAGAAGTAGCATTTATTTATTTATGAAGGACTTAAATTCTCTTCCCCCTATTGAATTCGTGTCTGATTACTGGGGTCAGAGTTGTCTGTAGGACCTTTCTTTTTGAAAGGACAGGAGCGAGGTGTAGCTCTGCTCAGGGACATGGAAACAGTCATCTAAAATGCCAGTGAGGTTCATCTTTTGCTGAATACAGAGCTATTCCTGCAGAAAACACACTCCAGACCACGGGCTGCTGCTGGGCAGCATGCACAATGACTGCAGCTAAAAGAGAAAGAAGTCAGGACATGATGCAGCCAGACCATATTGTATCAAAGGGTTTAAAAGACTATCTGAGGAGTGCTTGAAATGCTCATGAGTGGTTTCTTTTGCCTCCCTCTTTGCCATGCCATGGAAGTAATAAATTGCCCAAAGGAGTACTGTCATGTGGAAATCTAACTGAGCCTCTGATGTGCACTTCACAAGATGTGGTACGAAACAAAACATCACTGGAAAAATCAGGCCGACATGGACAGAGGTATATGATAGCTTCACGTGAGGTGCACACTCCCTTATAGATCACATAATAAATAAATCATTCCCTGTACAAACATAGATCAATTTTTCCCAAGTACTGGTGACAGTGTATTTGTGCCTTCCGTCCAACTAACACAAAAGCACCATGTCTAAAGGGATTGATTGGCACTAGACCCAGAACAGCCAAATAAGCTACACAGACAGGGACAAGCCATGTGTACTGTGCTGGCAACTCCAAGACAGACCCAGCACTTCACACTGCAAATCAGGTCTGCTCTGGCTTTCAGCAGCATCTCCAAAGCTTGTGAGAAAAGCCCCAAAGTTGTACGACCTAGGACCACTTGGCTTCTAGTTACTGAGAATCAGCAAAAGCAGCCCTTCTAATTCAGTTCGGTTACTGCTAAAATGAGTGGGTGGACGCGCCACATCTCTCCACCCATGGGGTGATATCATAATTAAATACTTACATTGTGTTTCGAAGATAGAAAGTGCTGTAAAATGTTAACTGCTTTCCGTAGATGGATTGCTTCTTTTCTCATTTCCCTCCCTCCCTGCCCAGCCGCTTTCCTGGGAAGTTACTTTCTCCGAAAAACCCTCTTTAGTTGCCTGCCTCCACTGCATGCCGATCTGCTTTGTGAGGCTGAACCAGTTCAGTCACAGGAGGCTTTTCTGGGAGTGCAGACTGGTGTTGCTGAAAGTGCTTCAGAAACCACTGTTCAAAAAATAATTCTTTTATGTGCAGTACGGCATTTACTAAACTTGTATCCCACATTCTTTGCCCTTTCTTAAAAAGAAGCAGTTGGTTTTGTGAAAACAAGGGCATGAGAGGGTTGGCTTTGCAGCTGAAGGGATTTTACAGCACAGCATACATAGCTATCAGTAGGTCCTGAAAATGCTTTCCTATACTCTCCATGAAAGAAAAACTAATCCTGCTTATACAATTTTTCTTTTTTGGATGATGTTTCTTATTTTTCCCCTCTTCATACTCTCTTTTATTGTTGTGCCCACAGTGGAGGAAAATGGTCTCTTTTAATCTCTCCAGTTTTATTTTCTGTGAAAGCTAACAGCATTGTCTTCAACTAACAAAGATATTTACCAAGCAGAATAAAGTGAGGAAAACGAGTGCTGTGTTACAAAATAAGAACAGAGTTTTGCCTGCTGAACCAACTGCTGAAATCAGTGGGAAGGCTTTGGCGCTTTCAGTAGGTGCAGATCAGACAGGGGGGATGCTGCCTTTCTCTCAGTCTGCCCTCTCGGTGGCCAGCATTGCCACGGACTTCAGAGTGTGAATTTTGACCTGGGAGCAGGACCTGGCTCTGCTCCCATCTCTGCCATTGCTCTGCTGGCGAAATCTGGCAAGCTTTCCAATCTTGGTCTCACTATCTGTGTAGTGTAAAAATAAACAACAAAAACTTATTGAACTCAATAGCTGAAAGCAGGTTAGACAAAGACATGCAAACTATCACAATCTGGCCCTGCAAGATCCAGTGTATTCTCTAGTCTGTCTTCTGTCTGCTTTCAAGCACCACCTCCAGCACAGTAAAATACAGTAAATTATAGACAAGTTTATAATCTGACAGCCTCATATGCATTAAACAGGGAGCAAAATTCATGCTCACCTTCCTAATGCCGCAGGCTGGTGCACTGGTGTCTCAATAGATTATCTACTTCTGTTACTTATTCCTCACCTGAAGTCCTGTTTCTAACACCTGTTACGCTAGCTACCTTATAAATTGTGAGAGCGATCAATTCTCATGCTCCAGGGTACAATCTGATAACCATCTGGACTGCAGAAGAAATCTACTCTCTCTTCCTTTCTATTCTTGGGAAGAAAACCCAAGTACATTGAAGAGGGGTTGATGGGGTAATTTACACCTTGAAGTAGCCAGTAAACCTGTTTAAGTATGTTCAAGCACTTACACACATAGTGCACTCACATACGCAACAGAATGTATTGGTCTGCTGAAGAGGAGTTTAAGCTGATGGTCTCTACAGAGTTCACCTCCTTTTGAAAGGGAGCCCCTCAGGAAACTTAAGCATGGTCAGGCTTTGAGGTTTTAAAAACAGTGTGCTCTGCTCACCTAGTATAACCTTCCGCACAGAAAACTACACTGCCAACAGTATTTGCATCTGACCACAAACTTCTGGTGGGGTTACAGCTTTTTTTTTTTTAAGCGATGTAACAACACTTGAATCTTGCAAAGCAATTGTATTCAGCATCTCCTCTTTTGCTCTGGAAGACAGGGTATGAGTCTTACAGTATGAGTTCCCATGAATGGTGTATGTAACAGATAAATCTAAAACGTTAAGGATAAGGTACCGTAGGCTGTTTTCACCTTGACTCATTTTGGAACAATCTGAAGACACAAATCCAATGCAAAGTGTGATGTACAGTACTACTGAGAGCTGCTGTTCCATTTTAGTTTCGATATGAGGATGCAGCCACATGTATTGACAGAAACAGCATTCACAGTAAGTTTCACCTAACTTTTTGTTCCACTTCAGCCAGGCATACCATCCTTACACCTGGCTGCCTGGCAGGCAGGATGATGAGGCAAGAAGCGGGTAAAGACAGACCTCTCATTTATCCCAGCTTTCAGAATTATTCTCACTCCCACACCGAAAACTGCTTAGCACAGTTGAGCAAACAGCAAAGGGCCAGTGCTTGCAAATCAGCAGCTGGTTTCCAAACACACAGGGACAGACACATCATGACTGGCAGCATCGGGCACATCAGCCCTGACTATGGGACAGTACTTGAGCCTTTAGTCAGAAAATGATACTGGAAAAGTTCAGAAGTCTTGAACATCTGCTATCAACTAGCTCTTTAGGAAATGAAGCTCTTTCTTATTATTAACAAAATCCCTCCATGTTGCCCATAAAGCAGAATATGTGGTTCTGCATATGATGGTCTATATGTCAAGCAGGAGAGGGGCATGAGGTTGTGTTTTTCTCTTAATTTCTGTTTAAAGGCAACATGGTATGGAGGAAAAACATATAATCTGGTTAAAATCTTTCACTCAGGCTCTGCCAGAGCAACTTTTTAAAAGTCCTCTCCTTCTGTCTCCCTTCTTCATTTGGAAAGCTAGACTACCAAAATGCAGAGAGGTGTCGAGGCTTGGCCATTTAATATCTGAAATGCTTTGAAAGTGCAAAATGCTGCACAGCTGCTTCAAATGACTATGGTTCAATACTCCCATGGTGCTGTCTCTGCTGCTCTCTGGTTCCCTGTTCAGAGGTATTGATTGTTGCTGCAGACCAGGGGCCTTGTTCTGACATTGTGCTCAATCCTGACAGCACAAACCACAACATGCTGCTCCCCAGGAAGGGCTGAGCTGAGCTCAACAGCAGTGTGCCCATCAGGCTGAAGGGGGTTTCAAATTAAAGCCCTGGCTGGGTGCTAAGGTCGTCCTGAGGCAGGAATCTTATGCTGTCTCTGCTGGAGCTGCTGCACCGATCTCTTAGCACACGTGCCTTCCCCATAGCTACCAGCACTGGTAGGCTCCCACCCACAGGGTGCTCAGCAGCAATTCAGGACTGCCTCTGCTATGGCTGGTAAAGGCAGGAAGATTAAGGACCTTGCTTTCTCAAGAAGCCTTTTCAGTTCCTCAGAGAGGGGCAATGGGTAGCAGAGCTGTGGCATGCTTAGCTATCCCCATGCAGATGGACAGCCTAAATAACTGCCTTCTGGGGCTGCTCTTGGGTTGGCATACATGTGGAAGATGCAGCCTTACCACTGGATAAATCCTGTATCTCTGCTGGTCTATGCTCCTGCTGTTACAAGTAAAGGACAGAGATCTGGAGTGCAGTGATGTGCCTGACCACCTGCTCTTTCCAGCAGGTCCCAGATGACCCTCCTCTTTGTTCATGTTGTGCCTATAGGCAGAGAGGGCAGGAGACTCGGGTAGTAGAGAAGCAGTGGCCATTCATTGCTGCTGGGCCACAGAAACTGCCTCACCCTACAGCAGAGAGCTGGCTCTGCAGCTTTGAGGCCCAGAGATAAGCAAAGGTAGAAAAGGAGGAAAAGGTTAATCCTGGCTAATCCTCAGAGAGAATTATTTGGGAGGTGAGTACAAACTGGTACAAGGGAAATGGATGGCAGCAGATGAAAATGTGCCTTTACAGGTCTTGTTAAGGAAAAAGCAACTGGATAGGGAACAGAGGAGTCATGCAATGGGCAGGAAGAGAGATCCCAGTAAGGTTTGTGTGCCCTTTAAAAAGGTCTGAAACTGCCTGTAATCAGAGTGACAAGGCTTTCGGAAGCTTTCTATACTGCTGGGAACAGAGGGTGAAACGGCTTTTTTAGTAGTAATCTGAAATAAAAGGCATAGGCTTATGTCTCCTGCTGTCCTGTTGAACAGGGTATTAGAGGCAGAGCACAAGTGCAGGTAATGCTGTGTGCACCAAATCTGCTCTGGGGCCCCAGTGTATGCAGACGTCTACAGAAAGAAACCACTGGGCATGGTTTCTACCATGCTGATTTTGCTAGCGTGGTGCCCTGTGATCCAGCCCTTCACTGTACAGAGACCCTGGAAAGTTGGCACACCCAAATCCCTTAGGGCTTCAGGATCATAAAATAAATAAAATTGCTTTTCTAATGCAGCCTTTGGAAAGCCAGTAAGAAACATATTGATTGGAAAATGCTCAATTAGAATGATCAAGCTCTAAGCTCTCATACAGGGAAATAAATCTTTTCAATTCCCCACACCCAGTGCCAAGCTCAGCTTCCTGGAAGCAACTACGGCCCTTTCTGGAACTGAGGTGAAAATCCCATGTTCTATCACCTCCCCTGACCTGCTGACATTACACATGGTTTGCATTTGCTGATCAAATGCACAAGCAGGACTCTAAATTAGCTGGCTGGGATGAGACAGCTTGCTGATTAATGATGGCAGATGAAGTCACCAGTACAAAAACCCCACAAAATCTGAAGTCTGTGCAAGGGGGGAAAGGAGGGAGGAAAGGCCACACTCTACAGAATTCAATGTGAAGAACATATTTTTTCTCACTCTACAGCTGAACCCCTTTCTTTGCAGATCCAAATTAGTAAATGAAGTAACACTCTTATACAAAATTACTCAGCTATGTCTAAGACCCCCTGCCCTAACAACAATCAGAAAAGTCCCTGACACTGCAGACCAATTCCTGAAGTCCTTAAGAGTTGTACCTGATGTCAGAATAAAGCCTCAAGTTCAACCCGCCATTTAACGTGGCCAGTTGTGCTGCATTTCTTGTAACTGACATCAGTATTTGACCCGTAGCAGCTGCTTCTCTCCTTTCTGTTTCCACCTGCATCACCCAGAGTTCACCTGCAGAAAAAGGGGACCTTTGGATGCAGCCCTCTTTCCTCTGTGAGCTGTCCTGTTTTGGGATCAGTCACAGAAAATGTTATAATGCTGGAGCAGTCTATCTGCTGCTTGCAGGTAGTTTGTGGCCTGAAAAGAGAATTCACCCAGGACAGGGCAAACCAGTCTAGATAAATGGTGCTGGTATGCATGCTGAAGTGGCCAGGCTTTGAAGGTCTGGAAGGGAAAAGCTACTATGAGCCAAAGAAGCAAGCAACCACAGAGGTGGTGAAAAGAGCAGCCTGGTTTCTAGGCATTCATTCCATGAGCCATGTCCAATACCTTTCAAGAGCTGTGCAGAATGCCTCCAGCTTCCTTTCGTGTTATTTGCAAAACCTTCCTAGAAGCCTGACAAGAGCTCTCCTTCTAGGGTAGAGTGGAGGCTGGCTTTTTGCATCTGGGCACCACATTCAGAGAAGGCCAGAGCGTAACTGTGAGTCAGTGAGCTGTGGACAGCACAATGCCATTCAGCTAACTGCAGCCATTCGGCTGCTACTGCACTGGCTGCACTCAGGAAAGAACTTGCTTGGGTCCCAGACAACCCCCCTCTTTGCTCATATTGTGCCTATAGGCAGAGAGGGCAGGTGACCATGGGATTCCTACCAGAGCAGCCCGTGCAACACAAGCAGCTGGCAGCGGGATGGGGAACAGGGAAATGTTGGTTTGGATCTGCTCCCAGTTATAGTCTTTGGCCATTTTCCATGGAGCAGACATTGCTTTCCTACTGCTCCCTTCCAAAAAGAGCTCAAATAAATGTCTTCTGTTGCTTTTTTCCTTGTATGTGCAAAAACTATATCCTAAACAAAACTAGCTGTGCCCTGACAATGGTATGGGTTAGCTAGCTCAAAAGACAACACTGACAGAAGCAAGCAGTTTTGTAAGCAGAAGTCAAGGAGATTATAAAAACTTTCATTTTCTTCTTGGCAGCTCTTTATTGTTTCAAACCAATTTGTCTTAATCCAGGTCAAAATTCAGGTCACAAACATTCTTTACAGTTTTTTCTGTATTGGATATGGCCACTGCTGATACTACTTTTAGTAATACTTGCACATTTACACTATACAGTGCCTTTCAACTACAGATGGATTAGATTGTTGTATCTGTTTTATAGATGTGAGGCACAAAGTCATTGGGCACCTGCCCATACACTGAATCTCTTATAGGAGGGACTGAATCCAGGAACTACATTCTGCTCCTCTTTACAAGTGGACAAATGCAGAGTATCTTTACGTCCTTAACATCCACTTTTCCTTCCCCATTCTTGTGTCACTTAATTGGTGCATCCTAGCAACAGTAATTTTAAGGTAAAAAAACGCCAAACAATGAACCTGTATTAGAATGGACTGTCAATATATGCTGCTTCTTTCTTTTAACACAAAATGGCCTTGATCCCTGGCTGAGGTGTTGAAGATTTGTATGTAATTAGAAATAAATTGATCTTGGTAGTCTTGACCTACATAATGCTTTTACTTAAGTCTTTTGCCTGCTGCCTAATTGCTGTACAGTGGAGAGGAGTGCTCAGATTATTACCATGCTTACAGTATGTGGCAGTAATGCTGGTGATGGAACTGAAAGCTCTGGGTTTTGGTACCTGACCAACACTCCAGAAAGATGTGAAAAACTGAAGAAATAGTTGCTAGCTGCGATGAATACAGCTGCTAAAATGAAGATGGTGTCTTTTGGCAACTTAGCACTTCAACCTATCATCAGCTAGGTCACCTCAGTCTTCCAGTGGCTGCAAATCTAGAGGTGATTCTACTGTTTTGGAAGAGCGAGTTTAAGAAGTCCTTTTTGTACAGCTGAATCAAGTGGAAAGTTTTGAAATCTCAGTTTCACATGCCAACAAAACACCACCAACAACATAGCAATAGTAATCCTCCTGTATTAAGAAGCTGCTTGCTTCTCACAAGGAGATTTTGTTCTCAGAGTCTCACATCCTGAAGAAGTTGGGTCCCTTTCCCTTCAGGAATTTTGGCTGGGACTTTGTTTCCTAACTCGACTGTGATTGTGAGAGCTGGGGAGGGGTGAGTGTGTATACAAAGAGCGTGTTTTCCAGGCTGTTTCCAGGGAACGTGAGGCCAGCTCCACTACAGAACAGCCTACACCGTGACAGCAAGATGTCATCTGTTGGCCTCTTCTGCACTGGGGCTTCAAGCCTTGTGAGCTGCAGCTGCACTTGTGCTGCTACTGTAAAAGCAGATTTTGGCAGCACAGCCAGAACCATGGCTTATTTTTGCTTGTAACCATTAAGAAAATCAGTGTAGAGAAAATTTTACCACCAGCATGTGGTAAAAGCATGTCATACTTCTACTGTAACTGATTTCACTTTTGGACCTGTCTCTTGCTTATGCAGACATTCTCCTTCAGATTCCTAATTCAGGAGGGCTATAAAAGCCTGTTTCAATCCAACAGTATATGAGGAGTTCTGTGCTTTATGTGAAGACCTGCCTTCAGGTGACATTAAATATTAAATAACTGGGGTATACGGTGCAAATTACAGCTCTGGAGACTGCATGCCATACTCAGTTCTGAACCACATCTTGGGTTTTGGAAGTAAAGCCCTGCTCTTAGCATGCTGCAGACATTTCCCGCTCCCTAGATGCTGCAAACCAGAGTTCTGACATGATTAAAACCTCCAGATTTAGCTTCATTTCTTGATGGTTCCTTAATGAACCAAATCCCTGCAGCTCTTACAAACTGTCAGTCATTTCTCCAAGAAGATGCTGCTGTCCTAGAGAAAGGTCAAGTGCTTAAAACAACAGCTTTAGATCCCTGGGGTTCTACTCCACATCCAGGGGGACAAAGAGGCCACTGAGATGGATGCCAAACTGCACTACAACACATCACACATACAAGAGAAGTAACTACATTCTATTTGCATGGGACCCTTTACCCTTCCACTGTAACTTGTGCACAGAAAGGCTTCTTGTATTAAGGTACTTCTGCTTGAAATACATTGATAATGAGAACAAATTAAGTGTGTGCTCTTTGATTATCAGATGATAAATTATCATGATTATCTTTGCTGCAGCTTGAGAATTGCTTCCTCTCCAGGGTTTAACTCCTGCTTGCTCTGAAGCTACTCAGCACACCCACTAACTTCTCATATTAGGCCCCCAAAACACTGACTTCCACTTACTATTTCTATGCAAGCCTTATGAGGTTGAGGTATTACTTCTGTTTGGGGCCACTTGAAAATATTGTCCAAGGACTCAAAAATCAACTTTGTTATTGGGACAGCAGGCAAGATCCTGTTTGCGAGCTTGTCAGGTTGGTGCTAGGATGCTGTGCTGTGTCTCAAAGACATGAGCATCCTGCAGTCACGGCTGCAGCACCTGCAATCATCCCTGGGATGCCCTCTCAACTCGCTTGCTGATGTGCCAACCACAACAAGGGCCTGAGCATACGCTGCGTGTTCAGCACAGTCTACCTGACACTACCGTAGCTAGTTCACGCTGAGGTCTGTGGGTACTACGGCTTTGGCAAATTCCTGGGCAGCTGCGACACCAACTCACCTCTGACTGCAGCACAGAGACACACTTGAGCTACTGCTACCTCTCTGTGACAGCCTCAGGTCTTAGAAATACACACTTTTAGTTTCTCCCCTCTGGCTTCACAGGTGTCTTGCAGGAGTCCTGTGCTTGAGGGAAATATCCCCACTCCTGAACTGTGTATATTGGAATCCCTTTCTATTATTCTGCCTGTTATGAAGGAACCAGAACAAAGTAATTTCTATCTCAGCACTGGGATGCCTGTAATCACTATACTGTCCTTCAAACCAGCTCCTTTCAGGCCACAGCTCGCACAATAAGCTGACTTAGTATTGGTTTTTGTCCACCCCTTTGATGTGCCAATGCAACTGGTGAAGGAGCTATGCTGTGATCTTGATGAGAGAGATCATTTGTATTTAAGTATATATATGTGCATCAGTTTCTGCCAGATCAGCTTTCTGAATTGATTAAGAACACAATTGTTAGGTCAACACAAGTGGCAGGGAGGTGGCAAATTGCAGAAAGAGTAACAGCTGGATGTGGTGACAGAGAAGGGAAGAAATGCTTCAGCTAATATTGTTACAGAACATGTCATGTCATTGGAAAATGCACAGGCTTGCTGTATTACTTGAGTTTAATCTTGATGATGTCACCAAGAAAGGCTTGCTTCCAGGGCTGGAAAAATTACTGCAGTGTCAATAGAGGCAAATAATTCACCTACGCATTTCCAGTAAAGAATCAAGCTTTGAATAAAAAGGAAAACAAATGGGTGAGATAATTCACAAGGAGGTTCCATCTCATCCTGCTTTTCAGGTTTCTTGCAAAGGTAAAAGTGCTGTGAGGGAGACTGCATAACTAGTAATGATGGGTAACTGACACCATCTCAGATGCACAATTCTTAATACTCTGTAAACCTATTGTGCTAGGTCACTAGTACACTAGACACCTAAAGTCCTCAACATCACTGGAGCTATCTCGTGCTGTCTTTCTTTCCACCCTTCCTTTCCAACAGGAAGGGTGGCCATTCCCGTGCTTGCTATCACCAACGAACTGCTGCAGATGTGCCAGGGGGAAAGGGGATCTCTGTCTCTTGAGAGGGACATTGTGCGTTGCAGCTGGGAGTCCCAGAGCTGAGGTGGGATCAGCTGTGGAGCTGTGACAGCAGTCCCACTAAAAGTGCCCCCTCTTTTGAAGGGGTGAGGGGTAGCAACCTTATTTTTCTTAGTTTAAGTATTGTGAAAGAGAATTAACTGATACCACCTGTCAGAAATATTTAGTAACACCTAATGGCTTTCTTGCATGGCTGACAGTTATGCCAGATGGTATAAAACATCGAATAAGGAGTCCCTGCCTGGAAGACATTACAACACAGATAGGAGAGGGAAAAGATTGAATGTA
Source organism: Microhierax caerulescens (assembly GCA_035590215.1). Lineage (NCBI taxonomy): Eukaryota > Metazoa > Chordata > Aves > Falconiformes > Falconidae > Microhierax > Microhierax caerulescens. The sequence continues at coordinate 13,221,234 of JAVJGJ010000057.1, forward strand.
CAAACAAAGTGAGCAGCATGATGGTGTGCACACAATGCTGGTCTCCTGAGAACCAACCGAAACTACTGGAACTCCCATACACTCTTTACTAAGAGGATACTGTGAAAATGTAGTTGAAATACTTTTTCATCAACTTGTCTATTTAAAGTTTTCATAGTAGCGCTCCTATGTGTTTTGGCAAATTTTGACCAGCTCAGTGAAGGACACTTGTCAAAGTACATATCTGTTGCAGAAATCCAGATTTATAGGTACATCTGTTCACACAATTTCTATTCACAAAAACTCAGACAATCACAATCATGCTGAAGTCAGGAATGCAAGAGAGGTGTCTCTATAAAGTAGTAATTCCTCTTCTATTCTTCCAATGCTTCAAGACCTGCTTGGTTTACAAAGTCCAAACCAGTTTAGCTTCATTCTTTTGTATCGTGACTTCCAAATCATCTCAAGTTTCTGCTTTCCTGGGAAGATTGATTCACAACTAACTTGCACAAGATGTAACATCTTTTTAAAAATCCACCATTTGGACCTACTGGTCATGTGCCTGGACTTGTCTGAACCTGGCCATCCCTGATGTGGTATCTGCTGTCCTACTAATAAGACACACTTGCCTTGGATATCCTCTCCTTGGTTAAGCTGACTGTCACAAATTAAGTACCCATGAAAGCTGTTTTTGCAAACTGTACCAGCAACAGCAATTTTTTTTTTAAATGCTATTCAGTATTAGATCAGAGGAAGGGATTTTTCCTGGTAACTAGAGCACAGGAGTCAAATCCAGACTGCAGCAGGACTGCATAGCTTATAAACCTCTCAGGATCAAAGACTGCATGTGTACAAGCAGGAGATGGCAGGGAGTAGGGCAAGTAGAAAGACAGACTTGAGAAGTAAGAAGGTAGGAAGTGAACATGCACATTAGGGAAGGACAGCGAACTATGTTTTGAAGAAAGGATACCTTTTAAACTTTTCAAGTTGCCCTAAATTTTCCCTTCGTGCCTGTTTTTCTAATGCCTACATTACAGAAATTACTAAGCTAACAGATACATGTTGTCAGTGAAAACCAATTTGACGTTCCAGGTCTTTCTTCTTAATACGCTACAAGTAGAAGACTACTTTTCTGAAATGCCTTCCTTATTAACGTGATTTTGATTTTTTTCACATGACTGGGGTCAACTGGCTTAGCACTGACAACATGGTACAGAAATGCAGACATCGGCACATTGTCAATTTGAGGAGCAGGGAGAAGTCTTCATCAATTTCACACAAAATGACATTAGGGAATGCAAAGTGCCAAAAATTTTCCTGTGAAGCCCTGAAAAAATCTGCAGACTTTAGATGTCTCACACCATTCTGGCAGATAATAAACATACAGCATATGGACTCAAATACTGTATGTCCATGAAAACACAGTCTTCCGTGTGTGACACCATGCAGAGTTTCTGAGGACATGAATGCAATTTCAGAAAAGATTTACATCCTTGTTATTCAGGTGTTATAACGAAACAATGGAAATTCAGAAAAAGGTTTCTTTGTGGGCTGGTTTATTCCTTAACAGATTACAGCATTTCTTTCTTACACCTTCCTCTGAAGCACTGGAATGGGCAACTGTTAGGCTGGTCCTGTTCAACACTGACTCCTCCCTGCTCTGACTAAAATTGTTAATCCAGGTCCTGAAACACTACTTCACTTGACAAGATATTTTGTTGATGCCTTGTTTTGAACTTTTTCTGGACTTCCTTTTCCCCCCACTACCCCTGAGGTGTGCATGCCGTGTGAAGAGAAGATTTCTTTTGTCAGTCCAACCTCACCCTTATTCATTTAGTGCTCTCACAGTCACTTTTGCAACTCTGCTGATGGAATCAGGTACGAGGAGGAGGCTGATTCGGCAAGAGCAGTCTTTTGTTTGCACATAAACACCTTGGTGTTATCAAAAGAAAACAAGGAGTGAGCAGTGTGCACTGAACAAAAAAAAAAAATATCACAGCACTGTTATTCTGTTTTTCCCCTTCTTTCCCAGAACTATAAGTGAGCCTCTGTGTGTAAGAGAAGGGCTGGCATGCAGAAGAAGTGTTGCTTCAATGCCTCCCCTTCATTGCTAAATGGCATCCTTGAGGCAATTATAACAACCACTAACCTGGAGAAATGATACTGGGAAACAGGTTGTTCTCAGTAAGGGGCATTAAATACTCTATATAGGAACTAGTTTTGAAGAAAACAAGATTTTGAAAATCTACAACAAAGAAGGGATCTAAGAGAACAGGTTGAGGCACACATTAGTAAGGCCAAAGAGTCTAGGACAGTGCATAGTGAGATTTTGCTGTGTATCTGGGCATCTTCCTGTCTCTGCAGTTTTGTGCCCACAAAAGGAATTATCACAACAGAGGGGAAATCAGCAGAGAACTTAACCCAAAGCTGCACATGAAGTACCAGCATTTCTTGAGACATAGTTCATTTTCTGTTGGTTTTGGTTTTGCCAAAGATACGTAAACAAAGGCAGCCCTCAGCCTGTACTGTTCACAGAAGCAGACGCAGTGTTGACCCTGCCTGGGACAGGGAGCACAGCTCCTCTGCATCAAACTTTCTAGTTCTCTCTCTAGAGAGTTCATTTGTTCTTTCACGGATCATTTTGAAGGCCTGAGTTGATTTTCTTGCACAGCCTGCATCTCCATGTAACAAGGACGTTCAAGGCTCAGAGCTTTTGTTGCGTACTGAGGAACGCCTCCCTCTGCAGCTTCCCACCAGGGCTGGCTGGTCCTGCAGCCCTGCATTCTGGCAGCTCCAATGCACACACATTTCTGGCAACTCTATTAGCCTTCACTAAATCTTGTTCTTCCACACAGGACGTTCTCTCTCTCGCTATGGGGATAAGGAGAGAAAGACACAATGTTTGGAGAGAAAGACACAATTTTACCATGCAGAAAGATCACACTGGTTTTTCAGTCTTTGTCCTCTTGCTTAAGTACTGCTACTCACACGGTTGCCTTTTAATCCTGGGAAGCAGCGACTTGCATAAAGCAGCATTAACACACTGGATGCACCCTCAGGGTGTGCACCAGTCCAGAGCCTAATACTTCAGCTGACCCATTCATCTGACCATCCTCTCCGACTGCCTCCAGACAATTCAGGCCCAGTCAAACCCTAGCTATGAAAAATCCTCATGAACACATTATATTGACCATGAACTTATTCAACCCAGCTGAATGTTAAATGAGTGACCAGTTAATGCCTGCTCATGGTTTCGAAAACACTGGCTTTCAATCCTGAAAAACAAATCAGTGGTAATCTTGACAATTTAGCTGCAGTGCTAAGAACAGTATTTAAGGCACCAAAAGGGAGAGAAAAGTTTCCCATAGTATCAGAAGGTTCATATTACTAATTTATAATATAATGTCTTCCTTCTGTGTTAATTATCAAAACACTTCATACATCTTGACACACTTTGCTGTTTGGAAAACATAAGACTAGATGCTTCTTTCCTGTGTTTCCCTTCAGCTTGACCAGCTGTGAGAGTCAATTTAATCATAAGAGGTAAGAAAAAGAAAGACCAGCACACCTCAACCAGGCAGGCTGAGTTGGGCTGAACCAGAAAGTGTTTCTTTTTCCCTTCTCTCTTCAGAATGGGGCTCAGGATGGAGAGACACCAGTGCCTTCAAAAAATATCTGGGACTATTTCTGTAGCCCCGTCAAAGCCTAGTGGTTTCTTTGGTCTCTTGGTTTGCTGAAATCCATATGAAATTGAAAAAATGGTACTGGGATACTATCAGGGTGCTTGCCCTGTCCAGGATTCATATAGCATCTCTGCCAACCTCTTAAAAAGACATAAAAGAGGAGACAATTTTTAATCTCCTTTCACGGTGTGGTTGCCAACATCACAGGCTAAAGCTGCATCTCCTCAGTAAGAGGGAGCTGAGTATGTCCATAGCTGCTATTTCCTAATTGGCAGGCACAATGGAGAAGCCTTTTGCTTGCCCTGATAAGGTCATTTGCATAACTCTACCCAAGTGGCTTTGCATATATTTTTTTCTCTTCTTTTTCCTTCTCTCTCCACTTCAGTTCTCAGGCATTTCTCCATGTGTCAGAGAAGCCCTAGGAAAACCTTATCTATAGTTAATCCCAATATTCATTCCGTTATACACTTACTGATTTATTTTTATTTCTTGTAAAGACCCAATGTACATTTTGGTAACTCTATTCTTATTTGCACAATGTTAAATAAAGAAAATTGTGCTGTTGGTGCAAAAAGAGTGCTGCCTTCTCTGTATAGGTTTCTTTCACATTCAGTCAAGATGGCTGTGGGTGTTCTTTCTTCTTTTAAATGAGAGTGTCCTAATTTTATTTATTGAAATGAAATAATTGACATTTATTCAAACTAAAAGCAATTATAAACAAAAGTATAAGTGATATTCATACTTGTATTGTCAAAACTGAGATAAATGTAGAATTGCAAAGCCACCCTTATGAATAGTCGAAAGCAAGATGAATACCAAAGTGCATTAATTTAAGTAAATATGACACTGAAGGAATAAACAAGACACTGAGGATTGCACAGTTTAACCCATACTCTTGTGAGCATTTACTTACACAAGCAGTTCCCGTGATTTTAGTGGGATGTCTCACTTGGATAACTGCCATCCAGGGAAAGAAAGGGCTGAAAAGGTCTTTCTCTTGTTTAAGTTTTCTTAAAAAGTAAGTATTTCTAGCACGGGCAGGGTATCTCTTTAATTCCATGTTTTTTCTTCTGGGAAGGATTATACTGAAATTTTGACATGTTTTGAAGTTCGCAGCACAAGTCCTCACTTTGTTTTTCATAGAAGCTTAAAAATACCTAGAATCTATAAATCAGTGGGCCCTATGCCCTGCTTGTACAGAAAGACAGAACAGTTATTTCACTAACTACAGCAGCTCACACAATGAGGCCCTAGTCCATATGGAGGGCCAGGAGGTACTGTCCTAACCAAAATCAAATTATCTTCATTGTTCAATTCAATAGGCCTGCATTATTATTCTGTATAATTGTGGCATCTTATTGTAATCATAAACCAGGACCCTGGTGTGCTTGGTAATGCACACAAACAGGAGAGAAATGATATTTTTGTCCAGAGTTTCCTTAGATTATATCCTCTATGCAGAGCTATTAAGAGGATGTAGTTTATTGGTATACTTCCCAAATCTTCAGCTCAGGAAAGCTAAACAAAACAGAAGCGATGGGGTAACATCGGGGTAACATCATCGATTTTGCTATAGGAGGCATCATCTTGGCCTCCACAGGCAGTGAGAGAAAAAGAAAAAAACAAAGAGTTCATAGCACTCAGGAGACTGGTACAAAATCAGATCCACTGAAAAAATAAGAAAGGAAAAAAAGTGCAGTATTTCAAAGTTGCCATTAATGCACTGCGTTCAAGATGCAACCACTTTTTGGTGCTTTGGTTTCACTACACTTACTGAAATGTCTATTTTGAGTTTTAGGGTAAGCAAAGTTTTCCATAATTGTTACGAGGATCAGTTTGATAATCATTGCTAAAAGCTCTTTTTTTAAAAACTTAGAATATTTTGGAATAACAGTAAAAATTTTATTGTGTTGACCTCTTCTAAGAAGAATTTTGTTTCAAAACCAGTGCTTTTATACTATTAAAAATTAATGTCAGGAAAGTTTACAGACAGATGAGCTCTATTAATGACTAATTTCTGAACTTCACTACTTATATTTACAAATTAAGTGTTAATTTTCAGTTTACTAATCTGCCAGTTGGATCATTTTTTTGCAGCATTGAGCTGTTTCACTTTACTTCACTGAAAATATTTAATAGCCAATCTGTATTGAACTCTAAAATTTTCCCAATACTTTATTATGTTTGCCCAATATATTACAGCTTTCCTAGTGTACTATTTGCTTTATAAATTATTAAAACCAAATTACATTTTTGGAATGAACAATACAGTGCTTTATACTGACTTTCTGTAACAGACTTACTCAGTTTGTTCAAGTACATGGTGAGGTTTATGTATTACCTCCACAACATGACAAACACACTTTATAAACACGTACCATACTACGCAGATCTCCGAATTAAACATCTTAGGACCTAATGGGGTTTAACCCAAAGCCTACTACAGTCAGTGGAAGAGCTTACTCTTGATTTGAGTGGTTTTAACTGCAGGTCTTCTCATGAACTGCATTTACACCTTGATAGTATGTGTATCTGTTCAGCAACCTTTGCACTGTCTCAGTTTAGCCTAGCAATCCCCCAGCTCCAGCCTGCAAAGCACATATTGGTGGTCTGCAGAAAGCTGGCTCTCCTCCTCATTTTTTCCATCTGCTAAATTACATTACAGACTGCTAAAAATATAATAAATACTTTCCTACTATCCCATGTAAACAGCCGAGTTATTTGCCATAGGGATACTGAATATGAATGGAAGGAAAGGTAGGTCTGTGCACTGTTGCAAAAGGAAGAAGATTCTAGCAAGGAAGACACTGGTCAAGGGACCAGGAAACCCCAAGTTCAGCCACAGGCCTTCTATGTGATTTGGTACAAACCACTTCTGACCTTGCAAACCCACACATACTGATTGCAGCCAGGAAGAAACTCTCACATGCTTCAAGACAACCAGCACAGCACAGTAGTTAAGCAAAGCTGATGTGGTTACGGACAACCTGTGAGCTGCAAAAGCACTACTCCTTCTGAGATGCCAGTGAGCAGACCTAGAGTCCCTGCAGACTTAATAGCTTTCTCCTGCAGTTATCCTCTCTACTGACTAAGGTTGATCCTCTTTCCTCTTTATCAGTATTTAGTGAAGTTATTCATGCAGTCCCTTGGAGTCCACACTTTACAAGATGCTGCATGTGTTGATGCATATGCAAAGCTCATGTAATTGAAGGATCAACATTTACACAGGCGATGTTAATTCTGACATTTCCTCACCTTTACAACCTTAGTAGCTGTAACGCAGAATATACATACTGAGTGTAATCTCCCCCCTTTTCTTTAAAGTATCAGTAGTGGTGAAAAAAACCCTCAGAAATTCTACCATAATGACACCTGCTTGGGTCAGCAGCAGGGCCAGCACTTTTAGGTCCAACATACAGATCTTTGCTGCTTTTTGCTAAAGGGGCAACTGATAGCAGCAGGAATATACTGCCATTTGTTATAGGAACCAACATAGGCAGGAAAGCATGAGACACCTTGCCACAACCCTGACTCATTTTCCCAGCAGGTTGTGCAGCAGATGTGACAGCAGAGGAAGGGGAAGATTAAGAAATCCATCCTCCTAGCTTGACTTCTCTCTCCACTTCCAATTGTGCCAGCGTGCAATGCCAGTCTCCCTGACCAACCTCCTTGCTCCAGGCTTTTCTCCTGCCCCTTGGGTTTGAGCTCTTCTCATTATTGCCTGTGGACCAGCAGACTCCTTTCCCATCTGCACTGCCCAGCACTGGGGTATCCATAGCACAGGAGAGACCACCTCTCTTCCTTCAAGTCTGTTCCAGATCTTAGGGTACTAGACATTTTGAGAGTTCCACATTGACGTATTATTCTCTGTCTTGGCAAAGAAGTTGTCAGCCACAGCAGTTAAAATGTAAAAAACTTGTAAAATTATCAAAACCAAGTTCTTATCATGGGAAATGCCTGGAAACCCGAAAAACAAGTGGTGCAACCATTCACGCCACAAAAAGAGCTTGTCATTTTTCCCAGATGCCTTCAATCCATGGCAGGTTACACAACATAGGGACTCATGCCTATGTATAACTCTGAAGCTGTTTCTTTGCCTTACCAGGAGACTGAAAGCAATGCCTCACTCCTGTCTGTCCCATAGCTGAGAAGCAGCACTTGTAATTTGGGATCCCCTATCAGCCAAGAAGTGACAGCCAGGTGGCCAGCCTGTACATATTTATAAGTAAAGTCCATTAATCAAACTGAAACAGTTACTGCTGGTTGAATGAAGGTTGAATTGAAATTATGCTGTCTTGAAAACTAAAAGCTGAAGACATTTGCCTTTCCTAATCTAGGGGGAGCGGACCTCAGGAAGTTCATAGTTCAATTTAATTTGATCTCAACCTGAATCTCTAAAATAACACAAACACAAAAGCAATGAAGCAAATAAAGTGCCTTCACCAGATTCAAGAGGCTGAGCTCTGAAGAAAAACAGGAACATTCAGGTCAAAATGTCTGGAAGATTATTCTCTTTTCCATCTTTTGGTAAAAAATTGCCATAAGTTCCTGGCATAGATAAGCATACAAGAATTACATGCAAACAAGCAGCCCCATTGTGTAGGCAATATTTGGGCAACTTATCACAAATGGAGATGAGAGTACTACCAAAAATGAGGTTTCAGGAATGTTACCAGGAGCCAGCAATTTTGTGGGGGCAACTGTAAAAATCATTGCATAGTACAGATGAATACAGCAGACAGCATGGAAAGCTAAGGTATTAGAGCGGCAGAGGAAAAATATTGAGTTGAAACAAGATACTGTGGAGAGCAGAGGGTAGTTTGGTGACAGGGAAGCTCCAAGGATTGTTTATGGGGCAGGCACACCTCTGTGCTGACAGACTGATAATTCTGAAGTGCCACCTCCTCATATAGTCGGTCATCACTGATGTTGACAAAGGAGATGTCCATGGGTGCAGAAAGAAGCACTAGCATCATGACATTAGTATGAGGAATCCAAGGCACTGCAAGGCTAAATGGCAAGAGTTGGGGAATGATGTAGGTGGTTTTCAGGTACCTTATTGGCCTCAGTGTTCTTTCTAAGGTCCCACCTAACCACACAGGCAACGCGATGACCATTGACATTGTGTGCCTTTGACTGAAGCGCTCTCTTGCACCACTGTGCTTTTCCCCAAGTAAGTTTTGTACTGTCAGCTTTGGACTGACTGAACCACTGTTGCACAGTCTCAGGCCACTGTTCCTGGGAGAACCACCAAGCCATAATCCCTGCCCAAAATGATGACAGGTCTCCACTGGAGCCTGGGGCACCATTTGTAGTATCAGTTACTTGACAGCCAAACCATTCTTTTTGTACCAATGTAAAAGCAAATCGCAGTAAGCAAGACTCAAGTTCTCCACAGACTGCTAAGGACAGCCGTATGGCTGCAGGATCCTCCCTCTTCAGGAAAGAACTGTTAGGAGATGGGAAACATTATCAAAAGGTGGAGTTCTTCCATGAGGCAATGGCTTTGTCCTCAGCTGGTTGTGAGCTTCAGAGCCACACTTGGTACCCAGCTCACAATGGGACACTTAACTACTGGCCTTCTTCAGAGCCTGAAAAATGCTGACCTAGCTGACCTGTGAGAAGTCTCTTGCAATAAAAATTAATCCGGAGCTTTCAGGGACCTTGGCTCAACAAGACCAAACTGCAGTGCCCAGCCTTAGTAAAGACTTCACCAGTCAACAGCAGTCGTGGGTTTTCCAGCAAGTGGTTCCCCTGTCCTATCACCCCAGATCACAAAAAAGCGGCTGACTCTTCCTGCCGCCCAGCCTTCTCTGGCAGAAAGCACCAGGTGACAACGCCGCCTCAGCTGCTGCGGTCTGCGGGTTCGAGTGTCTCAGTTATCTGCCCCCCGCAGCATCTTGTCTGACAGGAAGCTTCCCCACAGTTTTCCATCACAGGAAATTTCCTGTGGGGAAGCACTTAGTAAGCAAACAAAGAGTTCCCTGGTACAAAAGAAAAGTGCACACACATACAGCTGTAAGAAAAACCCCCACACAAACACTGAAGCAGCATGGGCAAGGATGCTAGCTGATAGGACCCAAACTCCATAAGGACAGCCATGCTACCTGAGACGCTGGGGCTTACAAATAACCAGGTGAGACCATTATGCTGAAGTCTGGCTCACAAGGCTGAAGGTCCCATGTAACAGTCAGATGCTGTTGGACCTCTCCAAAGAGAGTCAACAGCCTTAACGCTGCATGTAACACAGGGCTGCAGTGAGCACAGACCAGAATCTTACGCATCATTTCAGTGGCCTTTTCTGTGGTGCCTTCTCCAGCGAGGCCAAGGACTGGGTACGCATGGAGGGCTTGTGACTGTCTTCACAGATGAACTTGGGACTGAAGTCTAGGACGTACTGCCAAATGTCCGTATCAAGCTCACTTTACCATCACCTAATAATGGGTTTGACACCCCCTTCCCCACAAATTCCGCCTTGTGTTAGAATCTAATCATGCTCTACATACTGTTAGAAAAAGTACATTTGTTTCCAGACTGTCCAGTTTTCCCTTTTATAAAATCAGTGCTTCTGGTGTCTTTTTCTTTCTCTCTCCTTGTCTTTCTGCCCTTTGAACTACCTTGTTTCCTCCCTTATCCAGTTGCCTCTCCCCTCTTTTTTTACTGGACATTTATTTTATGTTAGTATCCCATATCCCTCCTCAGGTTTTGTCTCTTCACTCCTCTCTCCAGAAGCAGTTCCCCTGCCCCCTGCAAGTGTCATCTCAGAGAGGTGGGAAAAAAGATGCATGCCTGCTAGAGACAAAAATAAAATAAAGATGACCCAAAAAATATGGGTCTCCCAAGCTGAACACCTGACAGTCAAGTTTATGGCATCAGGCAAATTTAATACAACAATGGGATGTGGCTCACTTGAAGATCTGAACTTTCCTGGGAAGTACCCAGTGGGAAGCCTCACAGAAGATGCACTGACAGTACTGACATGGGAAAACCCTGCTGCAGAGTTGTAGGTAGGAGAGTCAGCTAGCAGGCTGACTAGCAATGTCTCCTAAGTCCTGCAAGGTAACAGGCTACCGCCGTGTACAAAATGCAGGGACCGAGGACACATTTCAGTCTTGGGGACCAAGCCTGAAGAGGTCTCCTTCTAGCAGCTTCAAACCTTGGGATACTCCCATGTACAACAATTTAGTCTATAAGGTGGGCAACAAAGTATGGGAACATGAGCAGAGGTAACGTGTAATTCTGCACCATTCTTATTTGCTTGTTTTTTGGTTATGAGAGTAATCACCTGCAAACCCACAACTCTGATTTAACATTTGCTCAAACAGTGTTTTTTTAAAGTATCTAGTTCAGGCTCCTCTCTTGAACTGTATGACTGCAAAAGGCAGTGCCGACTATTTTCCACCCTATTCTAGTTAATTGCAGCTGTGGTAAAGGGACTTCTGCCAACAGACCCACAATGCTCTGCTCCACAGGAAGTTCCCAAGATCTCTTCCTGCACAGGAAATTTCCTGTGGTCCAACAGACATTCCTCTTGGCTTTTATCACTCACTCACATTTGTTTTGGCAAATATCTGTTCTTAAGAACAACAAGAAACGGACAGAGCAAAAGCAAACACTGCTGTGAAAAGAAAAAGCAGTTATGGTTAGGGTAACATGCACGACCAAATTAGCCTCTGTCACACATGAAAATACATGTTACAGGAGCTGATTTGTGAGGTTTTCTACCTTAAGCATGATTCAGAAAAAAGCCTATTTGATATACACAGATTTAATACTTTTAAGATTACACATGCAAGTTTTCTTTGCCTTTTTAAAATGTTTTAGTGATGCAGTTTCCTAGAAATGTACTAAGCAATTGAAAGGAATTCTGAATCTCTCCTCTCTTTGCAAACTTCATGTAATTATGGCCCTAATTCTGATCTTACCTAATCATTATTAACATCAGCAAAGTCAAGAGAAGGAAATGCTCAAAAAGAAATGCTCCAGTATATTTCACCAGACACACCCTCCTGTAGCCAAAGCTTTTCCAAATCCTACATCATTGTTCATAAACACAAGAAAGGTAACAAAATTTTGGAAAGGGAAGAGATTTCAGTTTCAAGCTTCCAAATTCTTAGAGTTATAAAGCCCAGGAGACATCAGGTAAGATTTTCAGAGGCATTTCTATGCTTCAAAATAAAGGTAAGGGCCCAGGGAGACTTCTAAAAGTACCCAGGAGAGTACGAGATTTAGATTGCTTACACACTGCTGAAAACCCCCAAAGGCACATACTTGTTACCTTCGTTCACCTATAAAAAAAAAACCAACAGGTGGAAGAGCAAAAGATTCAGACTGGAAAATCTTTTTCACCATGAGGAAACTCAAGCACTGGGACAGGTTGCCAAGAGACATTGTGCAATCTCCATCCTTGGAGGTTTAAAATAGCCACCTTGAAAGAGCACTGAGGGACCTTGTCGCGCCTCATAGCTGACCCTGCTTTTAGCCTGAGGTTGGAATAGAGACCTCCTGAGGTCCCTTCTAATTTTAATTATTCTGTGATCCTAAATACCTTTGTAAATGTGACTCATTATCTCTTAAAGTTCTAATTTGACACTAATTCAGCCTACAATTTTTCTTAAATAGCAAGAGGAGAGAGAGTTAGAGCTTACTATCCCAACTAAAAGAACTTTTGAATGAACTTCAGTGAACTAGGAAAATAAAAGCAATAGATGAACTTCTGTAAACTAGGTTTTCAAATAATTTAGTGAATGCTTGTGATTCAAGATTGTTCTGAAACTCCATTAGCAACAACAGTCCCATTCAGTCCTCTTTTCCCCATTTCAACTCCTTTTGCTTGGTTTATAATTTAACCTCCCAGCAGACTAAGGATAGCAGTCAACAGTAGCATGAGGTTCCTTACTATAAGCTTTTTTTCAGGACTCATCAGCCTGCACATATCACAGAATCACACAATAGCTGAGGTTGGAAGGCATCTTCAGAGATCCCCTCTGAGTCTAACCCCTGTTCACAACAGGGTCAGCCAGAGCAGGTTGCTCAGGACCACATCCAGTTGGGTTTTGCATATCTCTAAAAGTAGAGACTCCAGAACCTTTCTGAGTAGCCTGTTGCAATGTTTCATTATCTTTTCAGTAAATAAGTTTTTCTTATGTGTAAAGAGAGTAATTTGTATTTCAGTTTGTGCCACTGTCACTGTACACCACTGAGAAGAGCTTGACTCTTTCTCTACTCTTTTCCATCAAATATTTATACACAACGACAAGATACCTCCAGGACTTCTCTTCTTGAGGCTGAACAGCTGTAGCTCTCTCAGCCTCTCCTCACATGATAGAAGCTCCAGTCCAGGGGTCCTCAAACTTTTTAAGGAGGGGGCCAGCGTGTGGATTAAGTGGCAGGCAGTCATCTGCGGCTGCTTGGTTTCCCCCCCGCAACCCCCAGCGGGGGGTGGGGGGTGGGGGTGTGTGTGTGCGGGGGGTGTCGGGGGGGTTCTGTAAATACTGAGGGGCCGGATTGAGGACCCTGGGAGGCTGTATCCAGCCCGTGGGCCGTAGTTTGAGGACCCCTGGTTCAGTCCCTTAAGCAGTGCCAGGGCCCTTCACTGGCCTTCCTCAGCATGGCCATGTCTCTGTCATACTGAGGAGCTCAGGAATGGACACAGCACTCCAGATATGGTCTCACCAGTGCTGAGCAGAGAGGAAGGATCCCCTCCCTCAACCTGCTGGCAAAGGTCTACCTAATGTAGTCCAGAATGCTGTTGGCATATCTGGGAGACTGGGGCAGAACAAATGATGTGTTTCTATGCCACCAACAGAAATGTTACATCAAAATATCAAACATCAGATCCAGTCAGTCAAGATCAGCAAGTTCTAGCATGCAGGTTCAGAGCCAAAGATTTTTCTTTAGTCTCTAATGAAAACAGATCACTAAGAATAAAGAACAAGTCATCTTATTTTTTTAGAGGTGATTTTCTTTGGAGAAGATCTTTGCAAAAAGAAAAAAGAAAAAAAAAAGAAAAAAAGAAAAAAGAAAATCGGAAAAAAAAAAACCAAGCAATTGAGAGACTTTAGAGCTAACCTTGCTGCAAGACAAAGTTACTTTGGGGAGTAACCAATCAAGCCCTGATGGACTATGAAGTATCACCGCAGCATCCAGACTTCAACTACTCTCCCATGTCAGGGTGATGGCTGTAGCTTGCTCTGCAAATACTCAGCCATTCAAGGCTGTAAGAAATGTCAGACAGGTAAACCAGCAGGTACTACAGAAGATGTTTCCCATTTCCAAGGAAGGCAGTGTGACAGAGAGCTGTCCTTCAAGATAGATTCAGCCCATGGCACCTACAACTGCCAGATGGATAACAATTTTGGTGAGTTCAGGGCTTACTTATTGTCCTGAACATCTAACAATGCCCTAAAAGCTGTAGTGATCTCTTTATTATACTTTGAATATACAATTGCACCATTTCCTGGAATATTCGCTCTCTGGAACAGACCATTTGTTATGTTGAAAGTGCCAGTGTTACACCCTATCCAGTAAAAGTCATTACACTTACGCATTCCGAAAAAACTTGACGTGGGCACTGTGCAATCCGTAGAGGACTTGGAATTTGATATATAGATCATTTGTACATAAGCAAGTACCTGAGGTTAGTTTCCATTTGAGGTTCCAAGACTTTTAGGGACATTTAGATTTGTAATAGGATTTTGTTTTCCCCATTATATCTCTCTAAAAATGTGCCTGGCTTCTCACTATTTCCATTCTTCTAGCTTTCAGACACTATTTCCTCATTGGCAGCTCACTATCTTCCTCTCCCATTCTCAGACAGTGAGACATAAAGGCACTGAATTTTAAATATATAGTTAAACACACCCATTTGCAAGTAAATACAGAGAAAGAGAGAAATATAGTGCAAAGTAGCATGGGGGTAACTGCAGTCTCCAAAGTAGGCATAGTGCATAGTATAGATGAAATGTATCAGGTAGCCAGGATAATGACCGGCTATTTGATCAAGATCCATCTTCTAAAATCTACAGTAGGCAGCAACAAATTTCTGCAAATCACCAATACTTGACAAAGCAGATGTATACACACACACACTGAATGACCTAAAGAATTCAATCAGCACACCCAGCTACAAACAGAGAACATGGACATATTAGGTGCATATACCAATAACCCCTTCACTCCTTCCCACTGACAAAAAATTGCTGACTGATTCTGAGACCTGCTGTGATCTATGTCACAACAAAATCCTTCTCATTTATTTATCAGCTGCTGATGATAATCAATCAATCAGACAATCAATACACAAGAAGAGTTATTGGTAGAGTGACCTCATTCAGCACCTCATTCCTGTTTCAGAAAAACAAGCCTCCTGGTGTTTAAAGTGAAGTCCTAATGGTCAAAGCTTGCAATTAACAATCATAGCCACTTTATAAGAGCAGTGCTGCTGAACAAAAGCAGAGAAATAATTAAATGTGCTTAGAGCTGTGAGCAGGGGTTTTGTTGCAAGAAGCGCTCTCAGAGTGGGGCACAGTACTCTAGGAGATCACAGCCTTCCTAAGAAATGTGCCTTCCTAAGAAAACCCCCAGGAAGCAGGCCTGGTATGAGGAAAATACTATAGCTTTTTCTTCTCTGCTCCTAAGAGCATTTTGCCAAGGACGTGGATGTGGTTTAGAGTGAAGGAGCAGGAGAGGATGGACAGGTGAGACAAGACAGCTCCTGACCTGTCCTCCAGACACGTCATAATCGGGAGCCTTCACTAGCTGCAAACCCCAGATGGATAGCAGGCAGCTACAGAGGCCCGGTGCTAACAGAGCTCCTTTGCCCTACTCCTTTATTCCCTGACACCATCCTACCCAGAGCAATACTTGAGTTCAGTGCAGTTGTCTTCTGACAGTCCTAGGTGGGCTTAGGAGAAATTTGCATATCCTCCAGCCCAGGAGTCCACAAACTTTTTAACCAGGGGGCCGGCACATGCATTAAGTGGCAGGCAGTCATCTGCTGCTGCTTGGTTTGCCCCCCAACCCCCGGTGCGGGGGGGGACCGGGTGTGTGTGTCTGTAAATACCAGGGAGCCGGATTGAGGACCTTGGGGGGCTGTATCCAGCCCGTGGGCCGTAGTTTGAGGACCCCTGGTCCCCTCTCCCAGACCCAGCTCTCCCAACAGATGAGTTACACTGAAGGACATCACTTGGAAATAAGTTCCTTGCTGTAATCTCAAAGTTGTAACCTCAGCTGTCTATTCTCTGCTTCCTAAAAGCTGTTACTCTAATCTAAACCAAAAAGTGGCAATAAATCACGCTAGTAGAGGAGGTATGCAGCCTCCCTCGTAGTACATGTAAGGCTAAAAGCCAGAAGCTTCAGTATTCAAAGCACAGGGGTCAGCTCTTCAGTTAAACATCATAATGTCCTTCATCTGTGTGGCAGAAGCTTGGGTGAGGTTGACTGTAAAGTGATGACCAGCACCAGGGATATAAACTCCTGAATTTTGGATGAGCTGCCCTTGACAAGCTGCAGAGCACATGTCCTGTGCTGGACAGGTGTGTGGTGTCTGCCTCTTTGTCCAGCTCAGAGGGATGTGACATTATTCGCTTTGCATCATCAGTGAAAGTCAGAACATTGAGATGCAATGTTCAGTGTTAAACATGCCCATGCACACACCCTTACACAGACCATCCACACATGCACCAGCCAACGCATTTATAATGCAGCATAACAAGGACCTCGCCTGAACAAAGCAAAGCAGCAGTGTTTTTCCTGCAGTACACTTAAAAAAAAAAAAAAAAAAAAGGATGCTGGACAGGTACATAGTAAAGCAAATCACTGACAGAGTTTATTGCCACTTGACTTCTTTTGATCCCCCATAACGCTTCTAAGAAAGTGAAGTTGCCTCATTCTTCTGAAATGTGTACTTTATAGATACCTATTCAGCTGCAGAGACAAGGCGGAAGGCTTTTACAATTGTGCAGCAGCAGAAGATTGAGATGTCTTCCCAAAGGGCTTTTTCCAGTCATGTTTATTCTAACTTTCCTTGGGATGACCTCAGCTTCCATGATTTTTAGATTACAAGTATTTCAGAAAGCAGGGAAAGGAAATAATGAAGACTCAGGTTTTTTTTTATGAAAAAAGATATCTCTCTCAGCCTCACTTCTTTTTTTCTTCTTTATGTGTATGGAATTTACAATTTAATACCAAGTTCCTCTGAGAGGACAACAAACCACAGTCTGCATGTCCTGTGAGATTTAGGCTAAGGCAAAAGCTCAAGGAGCTTTGTCATATGTGAACATCTTCACAGGACTTCTTTCTGCTCCATACACTCTAAAGCTGAAAATTGTGCCTTGCCAGGAGATAAGCTTCAGGAAAATTGCTTCCTTGTCCCTTTTTTTCCCCTGGCTGCTCTTACTTTTGAGGAGTAGAGGCTTCATGCCCATAAATCAAGTGTTTTAAAAAGAAGGGAAAAACATCATAGCCGATTAAGTACTGTTATCAGGCTGCGGGAGTATGCTTTTCACTGTTTTGGAAAAGACAGATGAGGAATACTGGATTCTGCATCTTGCACTACTGATGACGTCTCTGCTCTGCACTCATTGCGGTCCAGCCAGGCTGGCTACAATTAAGATGCAGCAGAAGACACTCAGTTTGCCCGGGACCCTGTGCATGCTAGCTCACTAGACTAAAGTTGACTCAGGGAAGACCACGAGAGTGGTGTGTGCAAGCCCTTAAACAAGCTATTTAACTGTATCTCGGGCCACAGTTTTATGAGTGCTTTAGGCTGGTTTAAAGTGGCACTGCCACAATAAATCAGTCCCACCTACTCCCACCTCATCTTCCAGTTTTCATACAGCTCCCTTGAAACCTTGTTAGTGTTCAAGTAGCTATAAGCAGTCTGATCAAGGAAATGACCAAGGTAAAATAAAAAACCAAACAAAAACCCAACTATTTTCTCCCAGCATTAGTTTTAACCCAGAGGAATTTCTCAGTCTGAATATTTACACAGCAGAAAAAGAAATTTTGCCAGCGGCCAGCACGCAGGTGAGAAGAACAGCCAGAGCAATGGGAGGGCAGGACTGGCATTTTTCAGCAGTGGCACTACATTGCCCTGGTTTAACAGTATCTGGGGAAAGTGCAGCTTCTATTTTCCCCTTCCTGAAATGGACAACAATAACAATAATAACACTAATACTGCCTTCCTCTGGGGGACTGTAGGGGTTTTGGAAGACCCTCAGCAAAAATGGTATTTGGGGATCTTGGAATGAAAGGCATCATCATAATATATGCTCACTTGGTTTAATTAGCAGCCAAACCAAGGACTAAATTAGCAAACAATCTCCTGTGAACACTACATTTGTCAATGGCATAGAGTATTACCAAGGCTTTAATATTGCCTCTATGCCAGGTATAGACAATTAGCATGTTCTCAAGGTCTTCAACTCCTTAATTCTGCAAAAATAATGTCAAACAAATTGCCTTCAGCATATCAAACCATTTATTCGTCAAAGAGGCTTAATCTCTTAATGGTTATTTGTTGAAGAGCGTCTTGCTGTGTTGAAGAGAATTATGATAGTTGATGGTTGGACTCCTTGTACATGTTTTGTTATTACTGTTTTACTGATGATTAAAGTCCCTAATCATGAACAAAATGCCAGGGGGTTGAGTGACTGACAAAATGCTGAGTTTTCAAATTCTTTAATTTGTTCAGCTGACAAGTGGGTTTTTCTTGGCTCCCCTCCCCCTTCTGATGCTGCATCATTCAGTTAAGTTTTCTCTATCACTCCCCATGACACCTTGGTCTCAGTGGGGAAGTCAGTGCTGTGGGAAGCATGAAGCACCAGCTCTGAAGAGTGTCACGGCCAACAAGGCCTCTACCATGTAGACTAGAAAAGAACCACATGACTTTGCCTCAGCCATGGGATAACCCTGACACAGAGAGGCCACCTTGAGCGGTGAGAACCTGTTTCACTCTCCAGTTCCCTTGAGCCTGGCAGATTAGTCCTGAGCTCAGAGCTACACCTACAGTTGGTTTAATGATAGAGGATGGATGCACATGGATAGTTCTTCACTGAGGACAGGACAGAGACCATCCGTTCATTTCACAGAAGCCACTGAATCACTACCAAGTGTTTATTTGCAATCACTTCCAGCATGATTTGGACGCAAACCAAATCTATTAGCGTTCCCCTGAGCCAGCTTCTTTTCCCTTCTCACTGTCCTCACCCCCCTTCTCCCCCTAGAATGATCCATGAGTGGAATAAAAATCAATGTTTAGTGGGTCTGTGACGCATTACACAGGTTTTATACCCCATCTGCTAGGCCATCTTGTGGGTTTTGGAGAAGTGGAGTTGGTGTGGTGCTGAGCAAACAAAGCCTATACCAATACAAAAGGTCAGAATAACAAAGTTAAAAAACCCAAAACCTCAGCAGATAGGAGGACTATGGAACATAAGGACCCCCACCTTTCAAACGTGTTTACATTCTGGTGTGTTTGCAGGGGGAGCAATAAGTCAGAAAAAACTGTTGAAAATGCAGCTTCAGGTCTTGCAGCCAGAGCTTATACAGCTAAAGTTGTTCGGTGTCCCTGGCTATGGCTGCATGAGAGGCTTAAAGTCAAAGGACATGGATCATCTCACTGGAACAATTCCTCCAGTGCAGCCTGAGATTCCCTCATCTATCTTCTTTATTATCTCTGCAAAGCAGATTGCAGTTTCAGTACCTTGGTTCTCTCATAACAAGCACCGAATATGATGAAGCATGTCCTGGTCCAGGACAACCAGGGCCACAGGAGCAGTAGGCTCAGACTGAACTTCCTAATTTCCCATAACCTTAAAAACACCAGAGCACCTCATGGGAAAGAGCTGACTGGAAATACTTGTTCTGAACCAACCACAGCAACACTGTTTCATTGTTTTCTAAAGCTCCTGAAGATACCTGGACTACGAAAATCTTAGGTCCTTCACTTACAACGGCTTAGTCAAGCTGGAAATTTTTGTGCATTACTGGACTGGTTCTGTAGAGTCTCACTTAAAACCACCAGACAGTCCTTAACTAGCAACAACTTTGTGTCTTTCCTACCTCAGTCAGTCTTCTAAAGTTGAAAACACCTGTGTGGTACTGCCAAGGAACTTGGCTCTTCAGACAGCTACTTTATTTTAATAGCTATCTCTTTATACTTACATGTGTAGTAGTCATCTTTATATTTACCTGGAAAGTAAATAGTTGGAAGTCTATGATTGATAGAAACCATCCAGGTCAGTAAACTACCAATAATGAGAGTTAACAAAAGGGAAGGAATTAAGTGTAATATATGTCAAGGCCTTTAAAATAAGACAAAAGATAAATACTGATACTGATCTCAACTATCCAAACTTAATTCTTTTCCTTTTACGGAAGTTCTGCATTGCTACGGATCTGTTCAATTGCTGTCCTTCTCAAATGGCATCAGTAAGATTGAAACCACCTTTACATCAAACACAGTCAAATCAGTGCCTCTTAAACTGAATTAAGATTATATTGCCTTTCATAGTACAGAAACCCTGTGGAAAATACAATATCTGCATTTGTTTTTAAGTGCTTGAAGAGAAATTTAAAATAAGATCCCACACAGGAAACAATGTCGAAGCTACTCTTTCTGAAGTTCCCAGTATGTACATTCACCACTAGAAGTAAAAAAACCCCAAGCTAACTAGTCTTGCTTACAGTAATTGTGCCAGAACATTTTCCAAAATGCAGCCATCATGTTTATCAGTATATGCAGACTCTTGTGACCATTTTGGGATGGACCATGGAGCAGAATTAAGCTGTCAACAACAACGTAGCTACCTTCAAAGTCCTGATAACTACAAATGAGGAAATATCTCCCTGGATCACGATTTGTTCACTATGTTCTCTCAAGTTATTGTTGTATGCTACAGACTTGCCATCCATCTAGGGCAGACTTTGGAAACACAGATGTGGTGAGATAAGATATTCTGGGGGCTCCAGCTTCTGTCAGCATTACTCAGTGCAAAGGCATGCTCCTGCATTCAGTTTACCCTTCCTCAAATGGTTGCAGCTCTTTCACACTAAGGCAGGCCTGTTAGATGAACTCCTAATTGTCAATGCCTTTTGACCCATATTCGCTATTCTTCCATCCTCTTCAGACAGAATTATTGCTAATACTCTGGAGATAGTGGAAAGAAGCACCTTTCATCAGCGGATTTCAAAATATTTTCTAAGAATTAATGTGTTTATCCTTCGCAAAGGACCTTTTTCTAGATAGGGAAAGTAAGTAGCATCACACAATAAAGTGTCACAACCAGTAAAGGATTGCAGAAGGCTTGATAACCTGTAGATCATTAAATACAGCAAATGGGACAGTTCTTACCAATAATGCAAGCCTTGGGCAAACTCACGTAAGTGAAGAATGACACATAAACTCTCTGTTTGACAGTCAGATGAAGAAAACACATCTGTCATTGTGCTGATGAGTCTCACCAGTTGATTATCACCCAATAAAATTTAAGAGTATATTGATTCATTCATATTAATTGACTAAGCTTTCAGAAAATCGACTTCTGCTGGAATAATGTGTTTTGCACATATTTGCAAATCATGTGATGCCAAAATATACCACTCCTGTCCCAATGCAGGTAACTTATGCCCGGATCCTCGTTTTTCTTTTTTCACAGAGCAGATTGCAGATATTTTTCCTGCCCTCCCCCGTCTTGGTTTCACAGAAAGCACCTACTCTATCACTCCCTAACTCCACATGTAATTCCTTTGTTCATCTCACCTCTCTCTCGTCTTCTTGGTCTCAACTCTAAATCCCTTCCACAAATATACACACCTACATTCTGCATGGGACAAGGGTTTTTGAGGCATGTGATAACCACAGGAAAGTAAATAAATCTCAGGCTCTGCACACATCTCAGGCACCCTCATAAATCTTGACTTGGGAGAGTTCTCTGAGAACTCCAGATTTGTGCATGCAGCATACAGAGCTTTAAGGCCACAAGGCACTGGTTTAGAAGGGACCTCTAAGTGCATCACCCTTCAGAAAGTATCTCCAAATTGAATCCTCTCTATAATAATCCTGTTTAAAATAGTACCAGCTCCATCAGTTGCTTAGGCTGCTTCGGCCATTAATCCTGCAGGATGACTCTTCTAGAACCTCACTCCTCTGGCAACTATACACCTTACATATCACATATGAATTTGTTCATGGCCCTTACTGGTTTTGGTTTTCATTTATGCCAGGTCAGAGGCTAGTACTGAGGTTTTACTTACCTTAATCACTTAACTATCTTAATTTCTGTAATACTTATCCCTGCCATAGTCGAGCAACCTTGTAATAATGATAGCTATAGTACTGAGAGATGAAAAAGGTATTGTGCCCTTGCAGGCATAATATGCATGACAGGGTCTGATATGAATTTCTACAGTGGAAACACCAGTAAAACAATACAACCTAGCAGTTCACTTATGGGAGCATACCTAGGATATAGCCTGATGGGCAAGTTTCTAGGTGAGAACATAAGGTTATTTGATGTTGCTGAAAGCTGAAATGCAGATCATTGCCAGGTTGGTGCCTGTGTTGGTGCCTGATTTCTTTCACAGAAATCTTCATGGTGAGGTTGGCAATTATTATATCCCAGAGCTAGCTGTTGTCACAGACCATACAGAATCCTACAAAGGAAAATCTCTAATGCGCTAGGAAACACTGTAGACTCTTACTGCAGAGCTTTAAAATCTATAGTAGCATTGCTCGTATCTCCCTCTTAGTGCTACTTCTTTGAATGCTGAGACTCATGCACTAGCACTCCAAACAACCCCTGTGGTTTGGCACTGCACACTTAGCCAGATACTATTCATATCCACTTGTGTGTTCAGTCAATGAACAGGGAAGAAGAAAGGTGTATTTATTCTCTCTGCTTCAACAGCTACAGAGAGCGCACAGCTCTTCAATGTTAAGACATCAGCACTTAAGTTTATTTAGTAACTCAGATTGTTTCTTGAAGTTGTGCAATTCAGCCCATGGAAATTTCCTTGTTTGCATAATTTTGTCATGTTTATATTTTTGGAGTTAAACCCAAAACAAAATGTTGCATGATGATGATTTTAAAACTGAAAAATCTCTTGGGGGGCATGGGGAGTGGGGGGTGTTTATCTCCTTTTTTTTTTTAAAGTTGACTTCCAGTAAGGCTTGGAGGTCACTTTAAGTTGAACAAATTGCAGTCACAAGTCATGCTCTTCTGAGCATAAGCAACACAATTCCCAGAGTTTTAGACATAACAGCTAAAATGGTATTTAGAAGTTCTGGCTCATCCGCTCCCAGATTTCCTGGACACTGATTTAACACATGCTAGAAAAACCTGAATTAGTAGCGATGGAATGCAGAAATTCAATTCTACCATTCTTCTCTTTCCTCCCCAGAATTACTCACACAGGCACAAAACTCCATCCTTAACCCCTAGGTAGGTACTAGAGAGCTCTCTGAGGGCTGCCACTCACCAGCAGCTAAAGCAGCATCCTGATTTTCATGAGAAAACTGACTGTTCTGCTGTCATACTTGTCCCTCCTTTGTGCTTCTCCTCTTCCTTCCTGCATTTTAGGTTGTGGCATTAAGCTGCTCAGCCGTATTACTGGCAACATGATGGCAAGCAGGCTTTGATTTTACTTATTTTGTTGTATCAGAATAGTTCAGTATTTTCCAATCAGGCCCATGAATCTGTAGCTGCTAATGATGTAAACAGGCCAACTGATGGTGGGTTAAAAAAAGAAAGAACAAGGAAATGTTGAAAAACTGTACTTTTAAAATACTCTTACTTTTTCAAACAGTTAACAGAAATGAGCTACTTCTAACCGACGAGTTTTCATTAGTCAATGGTACGTCACCAATGGCCTTTTCCAGGAAATGTGCAATCAGGGCACTCCCTCAACTCATACTGAATTTTAAAATAATAATTATTATTTTATATGACTAACTTCCTTAGAAAGGAAATTTCCCTAAGAAAAGTACCACCTTGCATCTCTTACAGTTTTTTTCAGGTATAAGCAATTAGTGTCAGCGTGAAGACAGAAAGCACCCCTCTTCACATGCTTCAGAAAGACTGTCCATCCCCAAAAACATTTAAACCAGACACTTATGGTTACATTAATCTAGCTGGGCAGAGTTGAATCTCTGACATGTGTAAAAAAGACAAGGGAAATTCAGATGATTATTGTTTCAAGTATTCCAGCTCTCCATCTGTATGTGTTTTGAGACTGCTCATCAGCATGAGCCTACCACAACTCCTGCCATCCTCCTACAGTCCTGTGGCTGTTGAACTAAAGACATTCTGTGAAAAGGACAAATATTCCCTTTTCAAATTCTAGTTTGTGGATTTCAGGGAGTCTTTTAAACTACTTCAAAGAAGGATTTGAAACATAATTGAAAAAGTAAACCTACTGTCAATACACCTTGCTCAGCTACATGCTGATTGTCACCTGCCCTGGAAAAAATTAAAAGGGCAGCACTGAAAGAATACATAAATTACTAAAGATTATGAAGAGTCTGACTTTGTCTGTTTTATCTGTGCATTATGCTTAATTTTAATTCAAGTCTTCGCTACTAAAAAAAGTAGCACACTGATTCACTCTTATCCATGTTCTAGTAACGGGAGGTATGTGCATTTTTTACCCTTTCCCTTCTATTATCATTTGTTTAAATACTGAGACAGATTTTCTGGAGAAAATCATTACATCTTACAGCAGTTAAGGAGTTAAGCATTTTTGTATACAATCAGGCATAGAAATTGAAAACCCTAAATAGGGATTGTGCAAGAGAGGAAACTCATCCATAATTTTCACTTTCAACCTCAGAGTTCTCCATGCCAATCCACTTTCTCATGGGAAGCAAATGCAGCTGGTGTAGAGCCGTCTCTGATGCCATGTTGAAATGCTGCCATAGTGACAGCTTGGGCAACATACCAACTAGCATTGCTGCAGACGTAATTCTCCCTCCCTCTGGATCCCCAAGAGAGGAACCTATCTCAAAGTTAGGCTCTCCCAGGGCTGACTGGAAAGCTTTATTTTATTCATAATTGAATAACTCCTTCAACACAAACATATAGATATTTAGAGGAAGTCAAACACAGTTGGAGTGTTTACAATTCTTTCCTGTTAACATTTCTTGCTGCAATAGATCTGTGATTGTAAACTACAGTTAGGTGAAAAAGGAAGCATTTCAAATGATCAGGGTGAGATCCAGTTTGATAAAACACCAGTTACTCTCCCAATAGCCTGCAAGTCAGAGCAGTAAAAGAACCCAAAGAATGGCTACCTTGAAATGATCTTTGGCTCACATATTCCTTCCCCAACCTTTCCAAGACCAAACCTGCTGAGCTTTCAAAACCCCTGTACATACTTCATGCAGCACTGTAGGAGAAGCAGAGTGTAGTGAGAGAAATGCCTGCAAATAATTGGTATAAGCACCCCGCAAGCAGATTTAGAGTGGTCCGAGTCACTGTAATTCAGAAGACTGAAACTTAGCTTGATGAAAGGAAAATGGAGGCTGAATGCCAATCTTCTATGTGCAAGACCTAATTGTCTTATAAGAGAAGTTGCAGTAATTCTACCACAGCACACACACATATAATGAAATGAACTGTTCCACAGTGGGGATGTGCTATACCCCTCACCATCTCCAGCTTTCTCATTTCAAGCAGAAATACGTGCCACATGGAAGGACAGAGCTCAAAATAAGGCCTAGACATCACCTGCAAGAGCAAGGGTAGTAAGATGCACCCTACCTTGGCTCTCCAGTCTTTCCTTTGTCCTCAAAGACCTTGCATTGCAGGAGCAATTCCTATGATAGGAATAATTGCCTACAATTTATTTAAACTCCATCACTGCTAGTTTTTAGCTAATTAGAGAAATCCCTGTTGACTAACTATTGCCAGAAGTGAAATACAAGATTTCCATCTTCTGCCAACCCAGCAAGAACATCTACTAGGAATCTCTGGGCTTTCCATGTGGAAGTAGGAACAATACCCTTAGAGATCAGTCATGCGGTTGTGATTTTCATGTCCTTTTTCTACCTCATTTCCTTCCAGCACTCTTTTGATATCGTGCCAAGAAAAAACAGCGTGTGCGTTTAAAGCAATAAAAACCAGCACAAATTAAGTGTCCTCCCACCCACATTTTACTGGAACTCACTACCATTAAGCTGAATAGTGAGCTTGGAGTGGCATCTGATTAGCAATGCAAACTTCTGTTACCAAAAATAAACTTGGTGGAACTGTTCTGTCCTGTGTGCAGTTCAACAATTGTGCTCCCACTCATAGTTCCTCCTGGTATGGCCACGGCTGCCACCATTGCAGGATGTTACCTAGGTTTTATTTCTGAGTAGAACAGAAGAAATACTGTTTAGTTTTTGTGGGGAAAAAAAGGTGACAGAAATGAGCTCCATCTTCTCTGGAGGGAAAGATGAGATATTGGGAGTTCACAGTTTGGGAAGGTGGGATGGCAAATCCCACAACTGGCTGAGGCTGTCAAGCACAGAGAGAGGCACACATCACCCTAGCCTAAGAAAGAGGCAGGCAATAAAGAAAATGCAATGACATTTCTTTAGGTGGAGATTAGCTGCACAAAATACATTAGCAAGGGCAGAAAGAGGGGCAACTTATGCAAACAGTATGTGGTACATTGATTTTAATCATCAGTTTAATGCTATCAAAAGGTGGTGACAGCATCGAAGTCCTGAGCCCAGTGTTTATCCACTCTTGTAGTCAGATTGCCTAGTACACTTCTGGTGCCTCACGACTCAAAAGTGAAACAGGCTGTGCAGTAAGCCTGTCAAAAATCCCCCACAAGGCTCCATCCAAGGTATATCATCCACGTTAGGCAAATGTTAACATTTTAGCCTCTAAGCCCTTTCAGGCTAAACAGGCACTGTATCTGGCACAGAAGCTGTTTCTGAGAGACCATCCTCAACTCCATATCTCCCTCTACAAGCAATAGCCCTGCAAGTAAAAATTACCAGGTGTCTTACAAAATAGATTCAAAACAAAATAGGTATTGCTATACTGTTCTCCACTGATCTACACCTTGACTACAAAAAGTGTCTTCTTAAAACCAGTACTACTTACAACCGTATTGAGTGTTGCCATTTGAGTATTTCCACACAACTTTCATCAGTTTAGGTAAAAATGCAAGCCATGGTGAGGATCTTTCTGCTAGGAACTGTTTAATTTTAAACCCAGTCTGGCCCAATGAAATACTTGAATGAAGAAGAGAGTCTAGTACCCTACAGAAGAAGTCTGTTTCTCTGAGGACCTCCTGTACACTGTAACTCTGAGGCTGGCATGTCCCTAGTACAGGTTTCTGGGGACACATCCTTCCTGACTTACATTTAAGCAGCAGCACTGCCCCTTCAGACAGCTGTAAAACAGCCCTTACCACAACACAGTCAGATCTGCCTTCACGGTGCTGTCATGCATCGGAGCCATGTGCTGTGGTGTGGTGTGCCAATCACAATGAGCAAAGTTCTACATTTCATAATTTACACTCTGCATCTGTAGGATATGAGGAATCATTACGCACTGTTATTACAAGGTAACTTCTCAAATTAATACTGGACTCCTGTTACTTGAATACCTCCAGGACTACCAATCCCAAGAATCTGAAAATGAGGCAACACACCTTCAACAAAGAGAAGTAAAAACCATCAAAGCTATAAAAAATGCATCATATACATACAATCACACACATACATATTTTTCTTTGGGTTCTTTCTACCTGACTTCTGAGCCCTGTGAATCACCTTTTCTAGCATTTCTTTATACAGGCCAAAAACTTGCTTTGAAAAACACAAATAAAAACTCAAATTCTTTCGTTGTCATGTGACTTCAGCAGATGCATTTTTTAAGAAAAACTTCCCAAAACTGCAACACTCGCTACAAAATCATGCAATGTTCTGCCAGTGATTTCAGTGTTGCAGAACTAAGAAACTTCCTAAGCAGTGGAAAGGGATAAGGCCTCCTTAGCAGAACAAGACACATAACACACACCAGTTCAGGGGACTCTTGCAAAGAATTAAAGCACCATTAATTGCCAGCTGAATAGGAGGCCAGGAATAAAGGCCTGCTCTCAAGGAAGAAAAGAAAATGCTGATGCCACACGTGTAGCAGCACACATCAGATCACTTTGTGGAGCTAGGTATTGTGAGCAGAATCGCCCACCAAGTTACCAGATTATATAGCTGAGACAGAGAAAGGTGACATGAAACTCTTGTTTCTTTGTTCCCCCTACCTCCATGCCATCTGAAATTATATCCTTCATCTGCACGCACAATGTGTTCAGCAACCCAAGCAGTCTAATCAAAGCTCTTCACCCAGTTCACCTGAGCTCACAGGTATGGGCATCCCTTAGGGCACAGAGACCCACAAGTGCTTGCCTTCACTTTTCAACTGATTCGGATGGTGCAGAGAAGGGAAGTAATATTAGCCAGTTTGTGCCTATTGAAAACTCAGCTGTGACAGCCCAAGCTCTCTGGGGATGCCCTCCCTCCATTGTGTCTTGGCTGGGATGGAGCAAAGGTCTTTTTTTCCTCTTATTTAACAGGAAATAGATATCTGCAACCCTTCCTCCCAGCTATTTTCATGACCACACCAAGACATTCCTTATTATAGGCCCTGACTTAAACTGCTGATAACCCTAATTTCTCCTTGCCACAACCACATCAGCAGCCACGGCACCCAGTTTTCATGGCAGCCACATGCCATTTCTATGCCTTACATCCAGGGCCTTCACTGTGCTGGCCAGCACAG
Source organism: Microhierax caerulescens (assembly GCA_035590215.1). Classification (NCBI taxonomy): domain Eukaryota; kingdom Metazoa; phylum Chordata; class Aves; order Falconiformes; family Falconidae; genus Microhierax; species Microhierax caerulescens. The sequence goes on from JAVJGJ010000057.1 coordinate 13,249,675, forward strand.
CAGGGCTTAAACCAGAGCCGCCTGCTCCATGGAGAAAGGAGTACATTTAGCAAACCATCTCCAGCATCACGCTCCTTTGCTGGTTGGTTAGGAGGGGCTGCAAAAGATAGACAAGAGGGCAGCAAATAGCAGGGGAGAGGGAAAGGAGGAGGGAAAGCAAGATGTAGAAAGAGGAAGGCTGGTGGGAAGGATATGCTCCACTACAGAGAATCCTGTCAGGATGCAATTTATTTTCATTCTGCGCGGGAGTATAATGGTGCACTGCCTGAGCTCTCTCAATAGCTGTTTTGAAGCGAACCAGGCTGGTATGTCTTTAATTTATCATTTCATTATGAAACGGTTTCCCTTCCAAGAAGCCTTCAAGTCAGGAAGCTCTGTCTGCCCACACAGGAAATTCCTTTGCAGCAACTTCCCCAAAAAGGAAATTTCCCTCAGAAGTGAGCCCAGCTCATGCCTTTGAGCAGAGCTGTTTGAAGAGGCTCTGGCATGCAAGCCCCACAAACACCCCTGCCTGCTCACTGCAGCCGGCATGCCAGGATCAGCAGCTCTGCCCTCGCACAAGCATGCAGGGACCCCACCGCACCCAGCTTTTGTCCTGCTTCCCCCTCCTTCAAGACAGCCAGGAGCATTCAGAGGAGGCAAGGTGCTGAGGCTTTACTCAAAAAAAAAAAAAAATATCTCTATTCAGGAGAGAGGCACACATAAAGAGTTGAGAAAGAGCAGGAGAAGAGGAGGGGGAGCTGCAGAAAAGCTTCCCACACTACTCTAATCCCCTACTTGGAAATCAGGGGAAAATTTGCACCATATCTTAGATGTCTTCCAGTGGCACACCGGAGACTGCACTCTGCCCCTTACAAGTACTATGGGTTTTATTTAATGAACTTTTGCAGTGAAGACTCACAAGTAAAGGAGAAGGGAGGGGAGAATATACAGAGGGAAGGGGGGGGGAAACCACATTTACAAAAATGAATCTCACAGACATCTTGTGAATCATTAAGTGGGAGAGAGCCAAGAACATCCAGGCCAGAGTGAATAACAACAGACAGTATTTTATGGAGCACCTCAGGAAAGGGGACACAGATCAGAAACACTGCCAGACTTCCAGTTAGTTTTTAATTTACCATTTCAAACTGCAAGTAATACTGAATAATAACTTTTTTTAACGACTGTGCCCAGAAACCCAAACTGTTGGTTGGGGCAAGAGAGGAAGCAGAATTGAAATTTGTGTTACATGGACAAGACAGGGCCATAGAAGGGACACAGGCCAAACTGGATCTTGGACTGGACATCAGCAGGAAAATGAAAGTGAGTCTTTGAGGGCATGTGGGAGAAACAAACGCTAGGCAGAGATAACAGGATCACATACGGGGGTGACCACAATCCACTGGAGGCCTGTACGCTAGGGAGAGAGACTTCCACATTTTCCCCTCAGTCTCAACTTCAAAATTTGTTTTTCAAACACTTGATGGGGAAGGTCTGGTCCTTGAAGCTGAAGCTCCAGCAGGTGGCTGCCTGCCCTCCTCTCCCATTCCCTCCTTCACCAGATAGCTTTGCCCTGTTCTCTCGCCAGCTAATTTGCATGACTTTTTTTTCTGTTGCTGCCCTTGGCATTACATTCAGTGATTCAGTCAGCCCTTGTGTAAAGAGACTTTTGTCAGAATTGCTTAAAGGCAAATCCCCCCACTTGACTTTTATCTGTGGCCTCTAGCTGATGAGTTAGTTATCACCTAAAAGAGCCCCCTGGCATAGCATATGCGTACTGAACATATATCTGCTTGGATGGCGTCCACATTACTGTCAAATCACTGGAGATGATAATGAGATGGGGTAAAATGTAAAAACTGCCATACTAGAAGAGATCACCAACCCGTGTAGCCAAATGTCTTCTTCAGTAGTGGCTGCATAAGCAAAAAGTGTAAGGAATAAGGAAACATTAAGCAAGCTCTCCTATAATATATATTATTTATCTTAGTCTCTGGTAATCTGTGATTTAAGGACATCATGAGCTGTGGTTGCATCCAGGCCACTGTTTCCATACTAACCAAATGGCCTACCCCTCTCTCCACAGGTTTATCTGGTTCCTTTTTACCAGATCCATTAACACAGTCAGCTCTTAGAACATCTTCTTGCAATGATTTCTTTCATGTAGTGATGCATCCTCATTCTTGTTTCTTTAGACATGTTGCCCAATGATTTATCTTGGATCTCTGGACTTGCTGTTCTGTGAGGAACTGTGAATAATCATTCCCTGTTCACCTTCTCTATACCAAGTATGATTTCATAGCCACATGATAACATTCTCCCTGCCAACACATTAACTTACAAAACTATCTTTTCCTAAACCTGCAGAGTCCATTCCTCCCCTCTAGTCTCCCAGTAACGGGAAAACTGGGGAAGTAGTCTGTTCTAGCTAGGCCCCCTATCATTAAAAATGATATGAATGAGACCACACCTGAGCGGGACTGAGTTTGAACAAACTCAGGGTGTTAAGAATCCTCTCTAGAAGTTCATGAGCTTCAACAGGACTGTATTAGAACTTCAATTTCCTAACAATTTTGGTGCAAAATCATTAAATCAATGCAGAGTTGCTGAACAAACTTGAGACTGGTGACTGATTTCTGACAAATATCTTTGCTTAACTCTACAGTCAAGGGACATACACAGGTTTTACTGTAAAACCACAAGAAAAAGTCATGAGCTACTCGCATCAGTAATTGTTTTCTGCTGAACAACCACAACACCCTTCTGGATGAGACTTCCCTGTGCTGTGGTCCTATATAAATAAGTTGCTGTCTCTCAAGAAGAATTGAGAAAGTATTATTAAAACAAGAACAACTTACTTTCATCCCAGTCCTGAGTGACACTGGGAGCAGTTAATTTAGTAGATGACCATAGCTTCAAGTGGTAAAGACACGCTGGGCTTTTTATTCATACAGAGAAAGATGATGTCCCTGCTCTTCCAGTTGTCAGGTTCTATTAAAGTGTGGCTGTCCTGAGGCTCAAATTATACAAAGCATATGTATAATTTAGAGCTGGTTAACAGACAGATTTTGTACCACTAACTGTATTTTTGCAGCCTTTACACTGTTGATATTATACTGACTTACAAAATTGTACTGTGAAAATGCTTCAGAGTGCAAGCCCAGTCACTTAAAGATAAAATTATCGGTGTAAGCTACCTTTATTCACAATAGGTTATAACACTGATTATTTCAGTTTCTGAAGTGGTGCCAAGACTGTGGATTAGCCTTCAGATTGGTAGTCTACAGGAAGTGGCCCATGGAGTGCATGGAGTAAGAAAGCATAAAATGCAGCTGATTGAGCCCCATCTACAGTTTTAAGCTAACTCAGAGATTTCAAACCGTATACAATTCTACTGACTGTGGGCTTCTCATCTCAAACACAGGCTCACTCTCTGGTGCCTAATTCAGCAGAGACATGGGAAGGACAGCGTTGCAAGCCTACCGGGCAGTGCATGCGGCATGGAAGGAGCCTTCCTCCATCTTCTGTATCCCTTTTTCTGATCATAGGCAGTAATTTTACAACTCTGCCTAAAAGAAATGGTTGTAACATGTTGTGTTACTCAGCTTCAAGAGGAAAAGGAAGAGTAACAGTCTGTGCATAAAACTTGAGCACCTCAGAAAGCCTCCCTTCTGCAGGATCTAAATATGTACATGTACACAGAGATAAATGAGGTGTGCCAGATTTTTAAAAAAATAAATCCAAAACTTCTCAGCTTTGAAATAAATTTTGATTTCTAACTCTTTTCTCTGTTCAAATGGGTTTTTTTTGTGCATGCATGTTCTTACTGCAAATGATGGAGCACCAGAATGGCCTGAGAAACTGTGCTCTCAGGGTTATGCTGGACTTGCTGGATCCTCCCAGCACTCTCACAAGAAAATCATAATTATGGAGAGTTCATCACAACACTGCATATCCAACCAATTTGAAAGACATCTGGATTTACTTCTGGGTGTTCGGTTGAACTGAATCAGCCACCAAACTTGCTGTGATTCAGCCATCACTACTGCACACACTGATAATGGTGCGGCAGGAGGCCAAGGGCAAATACTGACTCCTTTAATGGTCCAGCTGCTTCAGGTCTGCCCATCACAAACACGCTCATCTCCCTGTCACTGTTACCTCTGTTGTCACCCCCAGTCCCTCCGCTTGTTTTTCATTCTCTACGATTTTAAAACAAGAGAGGGTGTAAAAATTGGAGGACTGTAAATGTTCCAGCTCTTATAGACATTGAGTGCTATCCCTTGCTCCTGTTTTGCTGAACTCTAAGGCTTGAAATCCTGCACCAAACTTTGAACAACTTCTACTGCATGTGACCCATTCACTACTACCACACACCATGCATTGCATCCCTGAGAACACCACAAACTGGAAGTAGAGAATGACTCCTGCGATTCAGTTACACTCACTTTCAACAAGCAAAAACCACCAAGCAAGCTGTAAAGCAGTGATGAAACAGGCTCTGTGTATTTAATAACGATATTTGTCACCACTGCCTATTAGTATTTAAAGAGCAGTAAAAAAAAATACCTCTCATAAAAAGATCAAGGTGCCTTAAACAATTACACACCCAGCAACACAGTAATGACTACCCAGAGTAATGCAGCTAAAAGCCCAGAGGTAATAAGACTACTAAGGAAGTTTCCAAGGAAGCAAGATACAAAGAAGTATGACACAGAAAAAAAAAAAAACAACAAAAAACGACAAAAAAAAAAAAAACGGGAACAAAGAAGTATCTGTGTACAGAGGGACTTTTCTGACAAAACGCCTTCACTGAAGCACGGAGAGGAAGCGAAAGCCAGCAAAGAGGTTAAAAATTGAAGGAGACAGATTGCTTGGAAGAAATCAGAACAAAAGAGAGAATAGGAAGGAGGAACTTATATACATGAAGGGAGATTTCCCCCACTAGGAAATACACAAGGACCCACTCAAGCAGCAGAACTGAAATGAATAACTGGTTTGTGGACCGGCAGGGAGCAGGGCTACTTCCTTCTGCACTATCGAGAAGGAGGAAGTAGAAAGGGAGAAATTCACAGTATTGCACAAAACCAAAGAGGCACAGTCATTCCTTCATCTCTCCTCCCCCAAACATTGGCTGAGTAAGTAGAAGCACAGCACAAACCTGCACACTTGCTCACACACACACATATTCTGGATAAACCAGTGGGAGCTGCTGAAGTCAGTGAGGGAACTATCAATTTCTACGTGTCCAGAAGGTTGTCTTTTTTCACACTGCAAGCATCTATTGAGCTGGCTCGACAAAACATTTCTGTTTCAGCCCCAGCATTTCCACCTAGGACTTGTGCAATTTTACTCAGGAGAGTCTATCCCCAGTCATGCTTTTTGAATCTTCCACTGCCACCACTATTTTTGTTGTTAGTGCCCAGAATGGCAGAACTGTGAGCTCCGGAGTCAGTACAGAGGGAAGGTTTAAATATCACAGAATCTCTCTGCTGGCTTGAGTTGATGGAAATGTTCTTTAAAGCTCAGCATCAAAGCATTCACTTTAAGCTGCAAGCCTTGGTTCTTGTGCCAGCAGCGACTTCTCCCCATAATTAATTAATACCGTATTAATTGTGCATGTTCCACAGGCCTGTTGAGGAGTTGTGGCAAGGTCTGCACATGCAGATCAACCTTCCCAGTGCAGCCAAGAGAGAAGCACAAGAGGCAGAAGGTAAAACCCCTTCAGGTAGCTACAAAGAAAACGAGTACAAGCGATGTGCTCAGGGGCTACACAACCAATGTTTGAGGAGGGGCACATACTGAGCCTTGCCATGGCATTTCAGCAAACAACAAACGATAAGGACAAGGAGGGATCTTCCACCAGCTGCAGCCTTGTGCAATCTGTTTGGCTCTGGGCCAGCTGACAGCACAATCAGCGGGCCAACAGGAGGGGCCCACAGCAGCTGAGCGCCCTTGTGGGTAGGATTTGGCCACAAGTCATAAGATCCTGTGAAATCACTGGAAGGAAAAAGAGGGAGGAGGAGGAGGAGGAAAAGGAAAAGGGAGATTATTCGACCTCCTCTCTCCTTTGCTGGGCCTCAACTCTTTGCTGACTCCAGGCACTAAAGAAGTTGCACCCTTGCCCTTCTAGGGGCTTTGGCCATGGTGCAACTGGCACTGTGCGTGGCAGGGAGCTCACTGCGGGCACCTCACCCGCTCCTGGAATACTAGGGAGAGTGTTTATTAGAGAAGCAAGTGAGAAGAGAGGACGCCCCAGCTACTGACACCCCCTGTGTCTTCACCCTGTGACGAAGCCCGGACACACCCTGGGATTTGGCTGGAGACATCTGCCCATCAGCAGCCATGCAGGACTTGCCAGCCTGCAAGCAGACCCACAGATCGTTCCCCACCATAGGGCAGAAACCAAGACCTAACTACGGTCTACGTGCTGATCAAGGTGATTTATGAAGACTCATCTTCTATAAAACAATCAAGCCAGTGTATAGGAATATATTTTCAATTGTAATCTGAATGACAGGTACAGCTGGCCTGAAATCTAACCTGCAAAGACATTGTCGCACTAACCCTTGCACCATATTTATTAATGGCTATACATTTTTGTGTAGGTAGACAATTATTTGTTTTTCTGAAGGTACTGTGCATTTGGCATTGTTAAAAGAACAAAGAAAGCAGGACTGGCAAAGAAAATTTTAGCAAGAGTCCAAAGCAAAAGGCATGGCATTAAAAATACATGACACAGAACCAGAAAAAATGGGGAGAGAACACAGAAAATTCAGGTTTATAAACTAACTGCACAAAATTGTCCCAGCAAGTTACTTTTAGAAAAAAGGAAATTTATGTCTACAGCACATCCACAGTAAATGAGAAAAACTGCAGTTGAAGATCATGCTACTTACTGAGATGACAAAGCACTGAAAACTATATATACAGAAGCACTAAAATATAGGCACATAGCAAAAGCATTATGAATTCTGCTTAAAGCAGGTAATCCTTTTCTTTCATGAGGAAAGCAAAATGCAATTTACCTATACCATATAAAAAGGAGGTAGTTTTTCCTTTTACAGTATTGACAGAATGATGAGCAGAAATAAACAGACATCTAAACTTTACATAATTAAACATACAGATGCAGATTAAAATCTTAATTTATTGACCCGAAGAGCCAATGGATGCCAAACCTAATACTCTTATTCTACACTGTCCCTTTATTTCAAACTGTTGAAAGAAAGGCTAAACAAATCTCCCTACATTTTTAAAAAATAAAAAGGTAGCTATTTATAGCTGTATTTATTGGAGCTGTTTCCTTATCAGGAAGTATGTAGCTGGGAATTACTGTCTGCCTACATCGGAAATTCTTTCAGGGATACAAAAACCCAAAAAGGAAATTTCCCTTCAAAAAATATTCTGTCTTTTTGCTGCTGGTAGGTTTAAAATAAAATGTCAGTGCTCCGGCCAGACCATAGCCCCTTTGGGAGGTTTGTTCTGCAAACAAGAAGCTTTAAGACACCTGAGGGAAACATAAAAAAATGCTTCTAGAGAACTGAAAGAGGGAGAATGCTGAGAACATATTGATAAGAAAATAAACCTTCTTTGCCGGATGCTGAGATACTACAATGCTGGTAATGAAATTACACTATTTTCCCCTGAAATAAGCATCTTCCTAGAGCTTATCCTTACCAGAAAGCATTTGCAAAATGTGTCACTCTGGAAAAGAGCTGACTCAAACTCGTTTGTTCAGACCAGGACTTCAGATGAGATCTTCACTGTGGTCAGTATAGCTGTCAGACCCTCCCATCTGAACTCCTGTCACCCAATTCCCTGCTTCCTCCTCCACCCCCAGGGCATGCCCAGTGGCGCATAGTCCAAAAGCCAGTGAAACTACCACTCTTCCTTTGAGGAGGGTGTATGTAATGCCAAAAGCCTGTACTGGGATACCATCCCCTTCTGCATGTCACAGCACCAGGACAGCACAAAGGCCATGTTGGATATGGGTAGAATATTGCTTCCATTTTTTTTCAGCACATGGGATCCAGTGCTACACTAACCCTGGGACCTGGATAATGAATATCTGTCTACGAGGATCTACTCAATAAACTCAAATAGCAAGACTTGCACTGCCTCCAAATCAACACCCATAACTTGAGAATTTTGCCACCAAGTCCCTCATCCTACCTCTCCATATTGCAGAACACCCCAAACTATGCCTGTGGACTCTGAAGGCAGGAAGAATATGCTGGTTAATCATAAGAGATGTTAATTTCATTTTAACTTGTCATGGTGTAATTTAACATTTTCATTTTCTGGTCTGTATAATTACCATAGAGCCACTTGATCCTGCTGCCAGTGCAGAATGGACACTTTTTTTCAGTAGGATACAAAAGTATATGGAGATCAAAACTAGGCAGGCATATGCAGTAAATAAAGCAGGGTGCTTAGGGCTATTCCTGAGGTATAATTTTTATGCATAAAGACTCATAAACAAAGATTTGGAGCTGAGCAAGTATCCTAATGCTTTGACTCTAGAAAGCAAATCAATGGAGACTGTTATTAACTCACAATTTCACAATCATATGACTATTAAATACATAAATAGCTCATACCTTCTTGAACAAGGATCACTGCTACCTTAATAGCATCGTGCTAGTCCGGCACAAAACAGTCTACATGAGGAGTGAGCACATTCAAACATATTCCTCCCATAAAAGACAGACAGTACGTAAGCATCCACAACAGTGGAAATGCTGATGTACAAGTGCTTCCCCCTCCCAAGTATCTTTGGAAAATAATCTTGAGAAGAGGCTCTTGGCTGAGGTGTCGGACTGGGTCACTAAATCCGGATAGAATCATTTTACCAAAAATTTCTTCAATGAACTTACAAATCATTTAGTTCTTCTGCTCAAGCTGTAAAATGGGCGTAAAATTCCGTTTAATGGAGATATTGTCAGGCTGTATTGTTAAGCACCAGGAGTGTCAACACGGGAAAAAGGAGACATTCAAGTACAGGAGAAGGAAATCCAGTCTCTCATAAAGGGCATCAAATAATTGATTTCTCTGTGTGTATGCATACACATGACATGGCCTATTACATTAATTCTTGGTACATTGAAGCTGCAGCAGGTTTCTACTCACACAAGATGTGCTCCCTCAAGGCTGGACAGTGGTTCTCTCTTCCAGTGTTCAGAGACTCAGCTCTTTTTTCATTAAGGGAGTGGACATCACATGTATGCTACGCTGTTTCCACAGGGGTTTCTACCACACTTGTGTTTTGCTGCAAGGCACTTACCACACAATGGTTTGTTATTGTGGAGTTGTTAGTCATGGCTTACACACAGTTTCTCTTCTGTGTTTTCTTTAATTGTAGGGCTATTTATGATTGCTGGATTCTTTACATTAATTTTATTTCTTAAAAAGAAAAAACATGGAAGCATTTATAACATAACACAAATGGGAAATTAAACAGACACATTTGGGATGGAAAGAGAAAAGCAAGCTAATTTTAGGTTCACTGATTTGACAGCATCCCTTTAAGACAAAGCTAAAAATGCTTCAAACCCAGCAATACCATAAATGTCCTGCTGCTTTTGCTTCTTATTCCTCCCCACACTTTCCAGGGGAATTCCACAAGGGATCAGCTTGAATCCCAGATTAAAGTGACATGGCTCCCTTTCCCCTCTGAATAGAGGTGAATTTGTGTTTTGAAGATTTAAAACCCTTAAGTGAAGCTTTCCAGGCAGGTAAAAGACTGGCTTACCACTACTGGGACTCTGACACTGCCAGCTACCTGTACCCTGAAGCACAGTTCTCTCGCCCTTCCACCTCAGGACTGCTTTTCAAGTTCTCACCAGGGCAGGAAGAATCCCATCCTTCTACTCAGTTCCACTGGGGACTGTTGGTGCAAGAAACCTCTGAGTTAATTCTGTCTGGGTAATAACCAGGTACATTAAAAAAAAAAAAAAAAAAAAGCAAAAAAACCAGAGCACCTGATTCTAAAATACTCTCTCAAGAAGCAGAAACCAGCTCAGAGCACTGGCCCTTTACAACAAGTTTTTACACACTTAACCTGGGTGCCTCTGCCACAGTCACCAGGCAGCAGTTAGGAGCTAACAGATCTAGAGTTCACCAGCTGTTTACATCAAGGATGACAACTGAGGTGGCCCCTGAGTCACCCTGATGCAAACCCAGTGACAAGGGGCTCAGTTTTCCACAGGTGATGAACAAACACCATGCCAGAAAAATACAAAGCTGGATTTCCCTGATCCAAAGGCACAGCTTTCCCAGCTGGATCAGTAACAAGGTTTCACTCGCCCCAGTCCAACATATTCCAGGCAAAGCTCTTTCAAGTAAAATAGTAGCAACTATGTTGTGCCCAGTCATGGTGCAAGAGTGAATCTGAGACTGGGCTTCCCACCCATCGAAACTGCCTGTCCATATGATTGCTTCAAAGCTGGCCTGAGACTCAGGAGGCAGGCTGGAGTAGAGCAGTTAAATCCAGATGAACACCTGAGGCTGCCTGTGGAAAAGGCTACCTCAGGTAAGAAGCAGACATAATTGATGTCTCCCTGGCATGTGATTTTCATCCCATTTGCCTAACAACTGGATGTAACTCACAATCATGAAAGAACCAGACCCAGTCACTTCACTAGGGTTGACTGAAATATGGTCTAGTACTGAGGCTGATAGGACAGATGGCTGGGATTTCCAGAGTCCCAAATGTCAACAGATTATTACAAGTTATGGACTGAAAGACCACAAGGCACTGCTGAACAGGGAGAGCAGATTGGCCCTGCCCTGGATAGCTCGCAATATAAACATGCAAGAAAAACCCATGGTGGAAGATGAAGATGCAACAAGAAGATTAAATACTGCAGTCAGGTATTTATATCAGTGCCACTGCTCTGGGTTAATTGGTTTTTTTTTTGGTAGTGGGTTTGTATTGGTGAGGAAAGGACTAGCTACCCAGAAACAGAATGAAGTTAAAGGCGAAATGCAGATTAGGAGGAAAGGCAAGTACATAAAGGGCAGTAACAGGGAGGAACAAGGTTTAAGTGGCCATAATATCAGAGAAGAGCAAAGAGGTGACTGGAAGAAGCCAACAATCTGAAAAAGAGGCCAGTCCAGATCCCACTAAAATCAGTGGGAATTTAAGCACTCATTTCAGTGGGACCAGGATTAGTCTCAGAGTCATTAATTTGATAATCTGGCCACCTCTCACAGTCCCTTTGTCTTATGCAGCTTTTATTTTATTTTCCCTGTATGTGCGTCAGTCAGTTTTGTTCCACAGAGATCCTTCCAAAGCAAATATTTTTATTGCTTGCTGCTCTAAATGTGACTTAGGGTGAAGGGCTTTTCTTCCCATCTCACAATATATTTTCAGTTCAATGCATTGAATATTCTAGTAACTAAATAACAATATGCTTGATGCTTCAAAGTGGCTTTCCAGCTGCTAGCCAAAATTGTAGAATAATTAACAGGTGCCACAGGATTAATAAAAGGAGCAGCATAATTAATAAACACTATACAGAAAAAATGGATCCTTGGCAACCCTGACAGTGTTGTTTCCTCCTCCTTCTCTTAATTGTCTCCTGCATTCCTTTTCCTTTAAAGACAGAAAGAAAGACAGAAAGAAAGAAAGAAAACCAGTGCCCTTAAAACACAAATGATGCATATAAGCAACAATGTGCTATCAGGAGAAAGAAATTTGTAATAAACTGCTTTCAAGTCTGATAAATACCTTAGTTTAAAGAACCTACCCAAGTGAGAACCCAACTGTCTGGCCTGCTCTACATTCACGTCCACACTTGGGAGTTATACAAAGGACTTTTTTGCACAATGTGGTACAGCTAGGGCCACAAAGATGTTGACTCAATACAGAGCCATGGGACTGGTCCCCACTAAATTAGAGTATCAAATACCAATATGAATAGACATGCAGAAAGGTTCCTATGAAACACTCTTTAAAAACTTAAAGCCTCTAACATCTTCATTGCAGAAAACAAATTTCACTTCTGGCCTCCTTAATGAGGGCAGTAGAACAGACAGTAAGGACAAAACAAAAAAATGTGATCTCACTACTGGATACTCAGGTGTTCATCAAAATCATCTGTGGCCTGGAACACATTGCACAGTGAAAAACCAAAGAGCAGAACCTAAGCCTACATTTGAAACAGAAAGTACTCAAACAATTTTACAAATAGATTTTTAGCTTTCACCGCCACTGCCACCACCATAAGACCCCAAAAGGGGAGTGCAGTTAAGTCAATGACACTGCAGTCCCAATGTAAAAGTTCTTCCCTATGAGGAGATGCATATACCCTGACATCTAGAGTGTGTCATTTTACTCTAAAATCAGTGCAGGCTGCTGGGGGCTCAGAAAAAAACAACACCAAGAAAAATTAGTTGCTGCCAAGAATAATTGCTTCTTGTGTACAGAAAAGTATGTGCAGTGTGCCTTGCTATGATAATGGTCTGCAGGCATATGAAGGATGCCAACACTAAAGAAAGAAGAGTAATTAGTTCAGAGAAGAAATGAACTCTTGTTCATGCTTGTATCAATAGAAAACACTGTGAAATCTTTGTCCATGAGGTCCATCTCCTGAAACAAATACACACGTGTTCCCAAGGGAAGATGCCCTTCAGAGATAAAAATCAGACTGTACAAACTGACAGAAACGTGCAAGGGGGAATGCTCCTGCACAGGATCAGAGCTTGCAAGAAGTCCTTTTTCAGTACTGATTATTTCTGTGTCTCTTGTTGAAGAAGTTTTATGTTGTAGGAGACAAAGAAAACCATGAACCCTTTAGTACATATTTAGTTGCCATTGTAGAAGACAAACCACCTTATTTTCATTTTGCATGTTACAAAAAAGGAAAAAGCTATTTTCTCTCTGATTCAGAGTATATTAATAGACACAGGGAAGGGTTCTCATATCCATTTCTTAAATGCTGTATCCTCTACCCAGTTCCAAGAACTTTTTACCACAAGGTACTAGCCATAGTACACAATGAGTAATTAATGAGGCTGTACCAGACAGACAAAAAGACTGGTTTTAATAAAAACAACAACAAAAAAAGAAAATCATCCTCTCCCCCATCTCACACCCCACCCCTCAAAAAAAAACCAGCCACCCAACCACAACAACCCCAGCACCAAAACAAACTTTCTTTCCATGGTAATATGGAGTAAGCTTCCTCAGAGATATGGGTTATGCAAATAGTTTCAGAGGACTTCCATCAATCTCAGCATTCTTCATTATCACAATACCTGGGCAGTCACTGCACTAATTTTCAAAACTTTGAAGTCTCTTCACTCATGTTTTTTACATTTTACAGTGGGGAAACTAAAACAAGATGCCCAAGGTCACAGAAGGCACCAAGGGCAGAGCCATATGTGAGAGCTGAACTTGCTTCTCTTGAATCCTTGGTAAATATCTCCATTTTTCAAATATTCCTTCTATCTGACATTAGTGTAGCCTAGTGAAGATCAGATATGCTCCAAGCTACTACAACATACACACAAGGGACAAAGAGCGAACTGGAGATCACTGTACTTTCTGACTACATACCTAAAATAGAGGAAAACATACTCTCCAACTCCCTACTGATAGTTTGTTTACAATGCCTCCAATACTCAGTTACTAGGCATGCAGTAGCTGTTAGGCAAATAAGTATGTTTAAAAGTATGGTTCAAAAGACCCTTACAGACAAATGCAGAGTCAGAGAAAGATGTGTATTATCAGAAAATTATTCTCACTATGCCAGAGCTTTAAAGTTAAGACTGATTGTACTTCAATACTACAGGAACAGGGCAGGCTGGGAAGAAAGCAGCTAATTAATATAAGAAAGGCTGTGCGAGAAGGGGAAAGTAACTTCACAACACCCCCAGAAAAAGGGGTTTCACTACATATTTCTAGCTATGTTGACCAAAGAGAAGCAGTCCTCCACTGCATGCCTGTAGCAAAGAAGAATTTGCATTCCACCTTTATAAAACTTTGCACTTCTCCCTTTTCCAGTCTCTGGATGAAATCACCTCAGTATAGTCAAGACCCATTTGCTCACTAAACAGTGAGAAATAATTTATTGCACCAAAGGAAATTGCTCTACTAATTGTCCTGACACTACTGGCTGTTAGTGCCTTCAGAGTGCTCTTAAACATTAGAAACAGTGAAATTTCTAATAGGAAGGCATAAAACACTGTCTAAATCCACAGAGTGCACTTCATGTTCTATCTGAAACATTTCTCTCTAGTTCTATCTTTGCTTGGGACAACTGCTGTTTTCATCTGCACCTGGAGCACATCTCTTGAACTTACAAGCTAGCAGAAATGACGATCTATGAGTTTGGACTGAACTCTGACTTTATTTTGATAAATGCCATCAGAATGCCATGGAAACAGAGAATGAGTGGAGGCCTGACAAGCTATCAGCTCTGTGTATGACTGAAGAAACTTACCATATCCCCCTGTTGCAGTGGAATGAGTGAGGGTTGAATGCTTCTCCTGCTCAACAAAAACAACAATAAGGCTAGAACCAAACAAAATCTCAGATCTAGAAAACCCTCAGACTTTGTGGATCTAAATCCAAATCTTCACACACAGTACCGCAGCCTGAACAAGAAATTAGCTATTTCACCTGACTTCTAAGGTAGTCTGGATTTAGGACCAAAGCCATCTCGGAGACACATCTCTAAAAAAATAAAATAAAATGCAAGGGGTCCATGCAGGAACTGCAAAATCCCATGTTAATACGTCTTAAACCTTATTACCTGAGACCCAAAAGATACTTTATTATTTCTATACCTGGTACTAGGAAAACTACTCCTGGAATGTGATCTTCAATTCTCTTATCCTTACTTCTAGAAAGATGTCTGAAGCTGGAAACAGTTCACAGAGATGATGCAAAAAGAATCTGAAATCTGGAAGCTTTACAGGAAGACTGACAGCCTTCAGAACCTCTCTTCCTATCCAGTTTAGCTAAGAAAAGGTTAAGAAGCATCTTTATCTAAAAGCACCTTTATCAGGAGTAGTCTTTTGACAATATTTAGCAGGAAAGGAGATAATGAGATCTAATAGATGGAAACTGAAGCTTGACTAATTCAAACTATAAATAGGGCACAAAAAAAAAGGCAAATAAGGAAGATAATTAAGCATTGAAAGAACATCTAGAGACCTTATATCCTCCCCATCACTGAAGTCTTTACAGGAAGAGCATAAATCTTTCTGCATAATGTGTTGTAGCTCAGTTACTGGACCTAAACACAAGACGAGTTACTGTGTGAAGTTCTGTAAGTCAAGTTACATCAAAGATTGTTTTAGGAATTTATAGTAGTCCCTTCTGGCCTAGCTATGAATCTATACACTTTGAAGAGTGGTTCTAACAGTGTTGGCTGTTCTAACACCAGTTGGCTGGTGACAGTGTTTGGGTCAATATTGACTGCATACTCAGCTAAAAAATACTATACTGACAGGGACTACAACTAGTAAGGCTATGTAAATGTGCTCTGTGTCATTTATGACCTGAGACACTAACTTTGTGGAAAACTATTCCATAGATATTTAATGATTAATCATCCATGTTTTCACACTCCAACAAGTCAAACTAGTATGGAAATACTAATGTGAAAGAAGCCTCCTTGCAAGTTTAAAAATGCGCCAATCAAAAGAAAAGGAAAAAAACCATAATAACCAAGGTGAAAGGTTGAATCACACTTAAAAATATTGGATGAAAAAGTCTTCACTGTGAGGAAGCTGCATAAACTTCACACTACCTAGCATGCTGGCTAGCTGATGGGAAGGAAGCAGGTAGTAAACACACACCTTCACCCCTCTCAGTATCCAATGTCTCTGCCTTCCTGCCTTGTCCATATGCCAGACCTGGCGGGGAAGGCAGTAAGTAACTGGAAAGCCAGACATGATTCTAGCTGTGGAGAGGACAGACAGTGGCTCCCACAGAAGCAAACAGTATCAACTAATGCAAAGAGAGAAAAAAAAAAAAAATATCTCAGGGGACTGAAAGTGCCAGTGGGGAAAAGAACTGCTTCTGTGTTGGGTTTTTTGTGTCTAAGTTTTGACACAGCATTTCTGTGCTTTGCTAAGTGTGGCAACAAGTCCTCCCCAGACTGGGGAAACAGGCCAGCAGCCACATGCACAGGCAAGCAGGGTTTGGGAACTTGTGAATACTCAGGCAGCAACCAGACATGGTCAGAAATGTTGCAGCACCAGCTCTCGTTCCCATCAGAAAGCACAGAAAAGGTATAACGTGGGCTATATTGCAGCACAGGCAGAAGAGAACAAGAGGCAGCAGCAGATGAAAACAGGACCATGCAGAACACAGCATGGGCAACAAGTGACCTTGGGGCAGAACATCTCAGTGGCCAGCAAGGGAGCGAGCATGGGATTACAGAAGCACTGGGAGGCCAGTTTGCATCCAGAAGAAGAGTGTGCCTGGAAGACAGCTGAGGAAAGGAATGAGAACACTTTGTGATAAACATGGACCATTCCCCTCCCTCTGAAATCCCAAACCTGTTTGTCAGATGGCAACACACAGTTACATTTGTTCCTGGCCTTGTTGCTCGTTGTAGCTCAAGTACTCTAGGAATGCAACACCTGACAGAAGTTTACTTAAACCCTCTCAATTTATATCAGAACTGCTTCCCCTCCAGAAAGGAAAATTCCCATTTTCCTTGTCCTCCATCCTACCTCACTAATTCACATCTCGCTGGCCAACAGCCTTTGCCCTCTCCTATTCCTCAAACATTGAATTGTCTCAGCAAGGAAGCTCCTGGCTCTCGCCTTGTCCCCAGCTCCAGTTTTTGTTCCAATGTCAGTGATATGCCCTTCCTCCTTTGCAGCATCCTTTTGTGCACAACTAAGCTCATTCTTCGTCCTTTCCCACTGCCTCTGTCAGCACACACACTCTGTAGTAGAGAGCCTGGGCACCACAAGTACTTAATATTGAGACCTATAACAACCTGAAAAATACACACAGCACAAATGTACCCCACTTGCCACAGTTTGTGAAACTCTGACCTTGTGTCACAGCACATCACTGAGCAATTCCTATACCGTGAAAAGAAACATAGCACTTCCCATCAAAATAAAACCACATTTGTGCCCGGCAGGAGAAATAAGCCAAATCCTTGACAAGGGGTGCAGGGGATGGGGTGGGTGGGTGATATAACGTACTGTATTTAAAAGTAATTTTCTTTGGTTAAAAAGAATATTTAGAAAAATCAAACGAGCTAGAGCTTTTTGGGGTTTGGGGTTTTTTTGGTGTTTTGTTTTTTTTTTTAATAAAGTCTAAAGGCAGGGGGCTTCCCTGCTCTCTTCCATAAAAATAGAAACACCTCATCCCACCCCGCACCCTCCTCGATCCAAGAACGTAAGAAGCTTCCGCGCTGACACTCACGCAGGTGTGCTGGCAGTCTGATCGTGTCTTCCTCCATCCTGATCGCTGGAGGCACTGGGACATGTAGTGGTGACGAGGAAGTGTAATTTGGTACCGGGCTCACTGGAGGTGTGTACGAAATTCTTTCCTGCTGTTAAAAAGAAAGCGGGACGTGGGGAGGGGAGGGGGGGCAGAGAAAAAGGACAACATGAACTTTGGAACAAACAGAGGTGTGAAACAAGGCAGGGGAGGGGGAAGTGGGTGGAAGGAAGGAAGTGTGCGCGGTGGTGGGAGCGAGCAGCACTAGCAATGCACCCGGCTGCTCAGGGAGCCACCGAGCACAGCACACTTGCAGGCAAGCACTGCACAGGCGACCTGCTGCCCAGTGCTGCAGCCAGGGTCCAAACAGCTTTTAGGGGGGTAAGTTTTATTTTCGAAAGGTCCATGAAGTTTCCAAGGGTCTTCTCAGAAATTTGCTGAGGGAGGAAAGGGAAATGACACACAAGTGGGGAGACTGAGGGTTTTATGTCACTGAATATCTGACAGCAATTCCAGGATACACACATGAGTACTATTAAAGAAAGTGCCAAAACCACTTAATCTTATGCTAACAGATCAGTCACGATGTGAGTACATTTATTAAGTATTTAACGCTTTACTCCTTCATAGCATTTTAAAAGACATTAAGGAATTAGTTTTCTTTGCAGCAGAAAACCATACTCTATCACTAAATCCTACTCTATTTACCCTCAAGTAATGCAGTACTTTTTTTCTTGTCTAAACTAGTTATTAGCACTTTCTTTGAAGTAGTTTAACTTGCAACCAAGTAAGTCAGCATACAGAAAGCAGCTATACAAGGACAGTCAAATAGAGTTAAAGGTCAATTTGTTAATGTTGCATGAATTTAATAACTGTCACTGCTAGATTTTTATTTCTGAAAACGTCTGGCAAGAAATTTAAGATTGAAATTTCATCTGATCTGATGGGAAAATTCTTCCATACTCTAAGCCTGTACTCCAGTCACAGTACTTATTATACCATTTGTAAATACACACAGCCACAATTTTAAAGGAGCATTAAAAAAAATCATTATCATATGCTTCCTAGAAGGCAATGCATGTTACTGCCCAAAACTGTGCTGCTGACATTTAATGATGGCAGTGCAAACAGCACAGATTTACATCCACATACATACAGAAGCAAAAAGAACTACCTTAACTTCTGAGCATTTGCAAAAGAGTACTTGTGCAGCTCCCCACCCCGACCCTGATATCTGGCAAATGGAAAAGACAAATTTGGTAGTGGAGCCAGAGAAGATAGTTACTTCCATTACAAACTACAACATTCCTATGGCCATGCAGCAGGGAACTAGACTGAGGCCAATAGAGGCACCTACAGAACTTACATTAGCATTGTGACCACCAAAGGGAAAGAAAGGTTTGTACAACGTAAGTAAATACCTACTCAATGTATCAAAGCAGAAAACTCTTCAGGCTGACTAGGTGACAAGTCCAAAAAGAAATGGGACATGAAGCACCAAGAAAGTCTTGCATCTCTCAGTCACCACTTCAAAGCAAGCCCAGATCGCTCTGGAGAAGGTGCTGCTATCAGCTTGCTGCTCAGGAGCTCACGTAGAACCAGAAGTCTCGCCTCAGCATCTGGAGTCCCACCACTATGCTATAGCCACCACAGCTGACAGTCATGGCAGGGAAGACTGATGGCATGTGGAGAATTAACTGTTCTAACTATTCTGGGTTTAGATGGGTGGGAAGACAGGCCTGGTTCACTCCACCATCACTATGTTATTTCTGCAATTACAGCCTCCATGGCTTTCAGCTCAGTACTTTTTAACCAGAAATTATTCAATCTCATGTCCCAGTCTCCCACAAAGCCCTTTAACATCTTACTTCAGTCAGTTTCTTCCTACTCATCACTGTCCAGGCAACAGAAATCCATTAGCTCATCTGAATTTAGTTTTTCTTAGTTGAGTGTTATACAGAAAGAA
>JAVJGJ010000057.1:13282839-13314931 GCA_035590215.1 Microhierax caerulescens
GGCCCCCCCCCCATTTGAGTAGGAGGTTGTGATCTCCCACTACCACAATTATTTTATCCTAGTGTCCTTGACTCTTATAACTTCAATAGTTTTTCTTTTAGCAATTACCACATCCTTGTCAGAAGGCTACTGATTTACATTCTTGTGGAGCTCATCTGCATCTGTACTAACGTCCCTTCTGAAGTGCCCAGCAGGACGAGCCCCAGACCTTCTCTCCACCCAGTGAGGCTCCTGCCTGCCTGTTGAAGGTTCCTGTTATCTACAATTCCTGCCTGTAGAGGTTTAGGTTTTTCATTGTATTTTCTCGCATCACCCACCGACTCCGTCTCCCTGGGTGGCGCCGGGGACGGGGGCTCCTCTCTGCCGCTCCTTCCCGCCACGGTTCTCCCCTGCCCCAGCGGCGGTGCCCGCCGTGGGCTGCGGTCCCTCAGGGAGTACAGGTCTCCTCTCCGGGGGCTGCAGGGCAATCCCAGGCCTGCAGCTCCCTCCCGCCCTGCCCTCCGTGCTCCCAGGGCCCTCCCTCACATTTTTTTCCCTCACATCTCGTCGTCTCCGTGGTGTTTCACCAGTCCCTAAGCAGGTTTTGCCGAGGCTGCTGGGTGGGCCTCGCCTCACAGGGACCCCTCGCAGGGACCCCTCACATCAATCTCAACTTGCAAGTGTGTAAAAATAAACGCAAGATCTTTGATGTTGCATAAACCAATCTTAAAAAAAAAATCTATGAGCAAACATGCACATTCCTACTGACACCGGGAGCTACAGGTTTTGATGAACACTGGAAATAAAGCGGGAAATAGAGATACTGATATCCTTAGTGAGCAGAACTACCTGCTCCTATTATTTGCAATAGCTGGCTGGTGACATCGTCTGTGATACATTGCAGCACGACAATACCCCTTCCCATAGCTAAGCCTGTAATTACAGAACAGATGAAAAAAAATGGACCAACCCTGTTGGAAGGTGCATATAGCACCCTTGGCACAACAGAAAATATTATTATTAGATGTACCCAGAGCTCCTACTTTGGGGAGAGAATGAAGAAGTCTGTTACTAAAAGACAGGTGAGAATTTAGGGGCACAAATTCACTAGCGCATAGGAAAAATGGGAAAAACTGACAGCCCCAGATATAGCGGAGAACACAGAAAAGAATCAGATCTCACTGATGAGGATGGAAAGAAAACACAAGACACCCATGAGAGTAAGTGGGAGGAAACACCACAGACTCCCTGGTCTGCAGAAGCAGCAATGACTCTTACCTTCAAGGTTTAACTATAAAAACTTTTTTATTAAAGGTGGTAGGGGTTTTTTGCCCCCTCTCTATGGAAACACGAAGTTCTAAGGGCACTAGGTGTGCCAATTTCAGACACAACTACAAATCCAAATAACCTTGGCAAGTCTTACAGAACAGAAACCAAAGTATGTTTGTGTTCACTATTGAGAAGACCTACAGCTGCCTGTTAATACAATGAATAAATCAGTCTTTTTTTTCTAAAACAAGAACATTTTATTCTACCGTCACACCCTAGCAAAATTAGTCCTGATTAAACCAAAAATGGGAAATCTCCTTTGGTCATTAAAACCAGCTGCACCTGAAACAAAGCTGCCTCATCCTTTGCAGAGACACAACTCAATGCTAATCTTGCAATAAAACTCATCACCATGCTAGGAGTCATCTGGGTGGGGTGGGATGTTGTCCTGTATTAATTCAGACTAACTTATCTCTGTACATGAGAAAAAACACTACACAAATCATGCACCAAACATAGCATGCTGCTGGTCTCAAAAGGTTTCAACTTAAGGAAATCACCCAAAGCAGTCTCTCTGAAGCAAATGTGGGCTAGTACATTTTACAACTGTGTTAATTAATGGGAGTCAATTGTTATCTCTTCATTTCAGTTTATACTGGACCACAAATTCCTGTCTAGTCAAAACTCAGGGTTTACTAAACAATTGCAGGATTTAATTGCTGCTCCTTACCACCCTGCCACCAGGAGTTACAAACCTGAAGCAAACTAGGCAGAAGACAATGCATGAGTGCTCTTTATCTGCTCCAGAGCAAAGTCCAGGGGCTTACCTGAAGCCACTGGGGGTTCAAACAGAAGCAAAAGTGACCCTCAGGTTAAACAAAGACATTTGGTTAGCTACACACAGCGACTGCATCAGCAGCTGCAGAGTTAATGTAACTAGGGTTGCTCACTCTCTACTATTTTCATAACTTCAGTTTAAACCACTTAAACTCAAGGAGAAAGCAACACTCTAGTGGAGGTAAAGGATGTGCATATGAACAAGAGGGAGAGTAGTGAGGAAAGTGGAGTTACAAGGTATACTGCCAGAGCAGTGACAAAATTTTAGTGGTCAGTCTCTCAAGATGTTTTTTTTTCTACTAAAAGATGCCATTTAAGGCATGCAATCTACATCAGTATTCAAAAATGACAACAAAAATACCCTCACACCATGCTCCCCAACTCCACAAAATCTAGCACAAGTGATACATCTGTGTTTTCACATACCATGTATACATTTAAAATATCTACCTCCCCCTTCCCCGTATCCACAGATTATTCCTAAACTCCTGGCAGCCAATCTGCACCTGGGATTACCCTCATCACTATACAAGTGCTTTGTTCCCTGACACAGATTTACACAGGCAATTTCTGTCATTAAAACATTAGCACCCACACAACTATTTGCCCGTCTTTTCCTTTGTATCTTTTTCTACCTATCAATTTCAGAAACCGTTGTTCCACAGAAAAGGCAGGGGAGGGTGGTAGGGTGGTGGTAAACTTTGTTCACTTACACTCACACACACAGACAGCAAATCTAGGCCAAGAGTAGATAAAACATCAGCACTCAGAGAGCCAGGACTAATTTCTAAACATATACAGAAGGTGAAGGTATAGTTGACCATGCTAGCTAGCTATTATCTGCCACACCAGTGTGGACAGCAAAAGCCTAAATAAACTTTGATGACTGAGGAGCTGAGCCTAACTGAGCTCTGAGAGCAGAAGGCCACATGGATCCTCTCTGCTCCTGCACTGCACTTGAGGTTATGATTCTCTCCTGCATCTATACAAACTTTGGCCAAAATGCCATCTCAATTTTCAGAAAACTTCAAGTCTATATAAAAAAAATCTGTACCTGATTATTCTAGGTGATATATGAGCACCTTAAGGATGACTGTCCAAACAGCAGAGGTCATACGCTGTTTCACTACTGTCATTCAGCTAGAATTGAGAAACACAAACCTTTATTTAAAGACTTCCAAAGCCAATGGCGGGGTGGGGGACACAGGGGGACGGGACGGGACTTATGGGAAAAAAACAACCCATAAATTATTTCTTCAGTTAAATTTTACTTACACTGACTGAACAGATCTCCTGCAGTACTGCAAAGCCCCCAAAGTCTACCTGAACTCTGGCCTCATTTTCTTCAAGTTTCATGCAGAAAACAGGCTTCCAGACAACTTGGACATGATTTTGTCCCTGGAAAAGTACTTGAACCATAAATTAAACAAACTTTGACTCTTCTTAATCTCCTTACCATGTTGTTCACAGCCTGCTGCTGCTGAAGTGCATCTAATGTCACCCACATAAGTTAAGATTTTAGGCAGGGAATTATCAGCAGGGACAGACAGATTCTCAAGATGCAAAAGATGCTGCTCTCATGATGACATCATTTGTAATGAAAAAACACAGGAGAAATCTCCTGCCTCTCTCAACTATGTCAAAGCAGAATTTTGTCAAGTAAAAATGACAAGTCAATGTCAAGTAAAAAGAAACTTGTCCAGAGTTTGTCATCAGTGGCTCCGTGGAGGAAATAGTACAACATATTTCCTTTTAAAGCACTGTCAGCTGCTTCTGTCAAAGCACAAACATCAGATCATGGAGCCCTTAATAAATCTTCAGCACCAAGCAATTTTGGGAGGCAACTAAAGCATGGCACAAGAGAATGGCTCCAGCACTGAAGGAAAAGTCTGTTGTTACATGATAGGTCATAGCTACTTCCCCTTGGACAGAGCTGAGGGAGAGAACAAGCCCATCTCTCGCTACGGTCATTCCACTAATGCCCATGCTCATTGCTTAATCCCATCTCAAGTCTTGTGCTGCGTCCTCCCTAGCAAAACATGAAATCAGCAGGAAACAGTGACAGTTTACAAACTACATGCTGCTACTGAGCACAAGCCTGCTCATTTGCAACAGCAGTTAAATTTAGTATAAAAGAGAGGGCCTGAAAGAAGGGATGCTTTGCACCACCAGGCTTACAAGCCCATTTGCTTTAGCGCTTTTCCTCCCTTCCGTCCCCCACCGCCTTGCAAAGCACAGTCACTTCCTCACTAGCTAGCAGGGGGATGAAAACTGAACTGAGCAGATGTTGCATGGCTCATGATAGAGGGTGAGGAACGTTAACATACAGAGAGCATGCATAATAGCTGGAGAGGCAGAGGAGCCCGGGTTTGAAGGGAAGACCTCCTGTCCCAGGGTGGTAACTCTGCCCAATCAAGCCAGCAGATGGGTGGCAGCAGGTCAGCCCAAGCAACACTGGGATCACAAAATACATCATGGCAACAAACCACCTGCTGATTAAAGCTGCTAGGGGATAATTTCAATTACCTGAACCTGAAACCTGGCCTACAGGCAGATGGGAATGGCACCTCAGCTGCACAGCTCTTAAACCAAGCCATGTGCCAGCACTAAGTTCATAGCAGGGTTTAGATTATGAGAGAGAGGAGTCTCTTTGCCCACCCCCACCCCCCCCAGAATGAGGGGACTCTGCCACAAGGCAAACCCTGTGCTAGAAATGCTGAGAGACTGCACTGGCAAGGCCAGGGGTGGTGGTGTGAGGCCAGGCACATGAAATTGCCCCACATGCCAACACAACAGAAGGGCAACCATCACCATACTTGTTATACTAGCTTCACCCTGCGTGCTTTACTTTCCTCTATGGCTGTGAGAAAGAAGGGGCTCCCAGCAAAACATCCCTTTTACACCAATTAGGTTCTGAAGTCCTCGGCAGATTTCAGGCACACATGCACAGCCAGCCACAATGCATCACATCAGCTGCATTGCTGCCTTCTCCATGCAGCACATTTCAAAGGAGACCCACATTTTACACCCACCTTATTAATGCAAAAAACAAGTGAAGCATATTTCCAAGTTCACCTCTCCAGCCAGCAGCAGAGCCAAGGGAAGTGGCCCAGCTCCCTCCCACCATCACCCATACATGGCCATGCCATGTGTATTGACACCAAAGCATGGCAGGTGCATTTGGAAAGAGGGAGTATGCACCCAGCCTGTGCCCAAGCAGCCATCCAGTGAAGGGGCTCCTGCTTCTGAAGGAAGTAGAGGAAGCTGTAGGCTCCATGGAGAGTGAGGTCTGGGCTGGCTTTTGCTTGGACAAGCCCAACCCAAGATGGCAGGCTGCTGCCCAGCACACCTCGTCTAGACATCTTCTCTGAACTACTTCAAGCTTTGCCCGCAGCGTGGGTCAAGATACATCTAGGACAGCTCTGCAGCACCAGAGCATGCAAATCACATCGTCCTCCACACACACACCCCACACCCTCTCCAGAACAAGCTCTTTTCCACCAACAAATAAAGTAACTCCCACTGCCAAAAATTCCTACCATCTGCTTTTCATATTTCCCTATAATGGAAAAATAGACTCTCTGCTATTTTTAAAACAGAACAAGGCTTTGCTTTTTAATCAACATCTTTACCTCAGTATGTAGATGCCACTAAGAAAATAGCTTTATATACAGGAAAAATCTGGTTCAGGAAACCATGACAGACCCCAGGACCAGTGGGAGGTAAATTCTACTAAGACAGGATTTTCAACTTCCCAATTTCACCATGTAAAGAAAACAATAACTTTTTAACTGCAAAATAAAAATAAATTTAAAAAAATCTGATATACAGAATACATTAAGGAAAAAAAAATTGCTAGAAATGGATTAGGCAGCAACTACAGTGGCAAAGGTGAGCAAATATGAGCCTTTGTAGGCAGGTGGGGTGGAGGTGGAAGAGATAAATAACACTGTGATAAGTACTTGAGGCAGCACCTCTTCAGTCTGGATTAATTGCAGCCAGAACATCACGTCTAACCAGGTCTTCAACTGGATTTCTCTGAGCCCAATCCAGTGACATGCTGATAAGCTTCCATATCTATTTTAATTGATGAGAGCTGAGGACACTCAACAGTTTTTTAGGACAGACATTCACAGCAGAGATCTGAAGATGGGAAGTGATACAGATAAATGGCTGATTTTCTGTTTGTGCTTAAGAAAATAGGTCCTTGTATTTACGGAAAAATGTGTTTCTTGTGAAACTAGATATAAAACCTTTTTCTTTATTACAAGGAAAATCTACCTAAAAAATCTTTTCTGTGAACATTTTTCATGGTAAATGCCACTTAATACCAGATCTATTTCCTTGTAATAAATATGCTACACACATGCAAGAACACACATCACATTCACATCCAATTAATTAAAACCCCCAAAAACCACTAACCAGTCTTCTCCTGCAAACTCCATATTTGTGCATGAATTTATGCACTACACAGAAAGAGACTGAGTAAGTCTCACTTGAACTTTTTTTGTTGCTGTTTGTTAAACTCCTTTATTTCTGAAGTACATGCTTTAAAGTTAATGTATCATCATATAAGTGAATTTCTAAAAACCACCTTGTTAAATATGTGGAATTAACACTGTATGTGCATATGTGTAACTATTAGCCAGTACTTAAAATTAATAGAACAGTTAGAATGGTACAGGAACAGCTAAACAGACAAGAGTAATGTAGCAGCTTTGAAAATGAGCTTAAAATGCTTAGGCCTACAGGTCTTCTTGTTAGACACATGGGTTCAGGCACCAAACATGGAAACAAAAATCTCAGCCATGGAGTCTGCTCCAAGTCCATTCACAGGATCCATACACACACTGCAAAAAGAGTTAATTTACTGAGTGTTTTGCTTCATCTGTACTAGTACAAAAAGACAATGACAGATCAAGCTTTTGCTCCAGATTGCTTATCAGCATCTCCATAAATAGGGCTCCCATCAAAATGTGAGAGTGGGTAGGATTGCTCAGGGATCTCAAGGGTAGCACACCTCCAATGCTTTGAACCGCCTGGGTCATAACCCACATTTCCCATGTGCTCATCCCTAAACAAGGGGCAACACTTGTGCCCTCTGACTAGTGTGGGGCCAAAATCCTGTCATCAGATCTGTGTAGGTGGGTATCTGCACATATAGAGAGTCCCACTGAAGTCATAGGCACAGAGGTCCACCTACACAGATCTGATTGCGGGATCAGGAGTTTGGCTGGAGTCTAAAGTAAGGGCTTGTCTACACTTAGATTTAGGGGGGTTGTATGTTTTGTTTTTCTTAGAATAACTAGGGTAACTACTGCTCAGCAGAAATTCACAGCAGACAGGTTGTGCTGATGTAAAAAGGGATTCACATTACTGCCTTTCACCTCTGTTTAAAACACCTTGCCTACAGAAAGCAATCAAGTAGCACAGCTATTGCAGATGAAGCCACTGCCCAATTTTTATTCTGGAGTAGCTTCCCAAATAGAGACAATGCTGAAATGGAAGTATTTTTGTTCCAGAATGATTATGCTGCCAGTAATGTAAGCAATCTACTCCGTGGTAACTCAATTACAACAGGATAGCCATTGTAGAAGAACTAAGATGGTTATACACCCTCATACCCACACCCAGTAGACTAGGCAATAAGGAATACAGGATAGATCTGAATCCCAGCTAAAAAACAGTGGGAGTCTTCCCAATGACTTCAGTGGGCTTTGGCTGAGGCACTGTATAAAGGAAATTGCCTAATTCCTGTGTATTTTTAAAAAGGATTCTAAAAAAAAAAAAAAAAAAATCATATAAAACTGAGCTGCAAGCCTTCAGGCATTCAAACATGTGAGTAATCCCACCAAATCCAGTGGGACCCATGTGCATTTGTAAAACTGTTCTTGGTGTGTGAAGACTACATCTATACATCAAGAGCAGACACAGCAAATCATTAACCCTTAACTTTGTCACTGACAGGCAGTCCAAGAGAAAGTCTCAAAGCACGTTCAACTGTGATACATACCTTGCTTTAATCTACCATCCTCTTCTTTAACTTGAGCAATATGAAATTAGTAGTGTGAATTAAGGACATCAAAGTGACAAGCACTGCAATCAATTTCTTCCAAACAACAACAAAAAAATATCACTTCAAACGTATTGTCTTTCCTTAGGGATTTATTCTGTGGCTGCTTAAGTTTAAGCATCAGTGATATTTTTTTTAAGGATAAAATCTTTCCATCTAAAAATTCTAACCAGATGTGGATTTCAGACTTCCAAATTTGGGAATGTTCAGATCAAGAGCTGTTGTTTTAGTCTTTTAGCCACAATCATCACTGTAAACATAAAAGTTTTCAATTATTTCACCCCCAAACCATCAAGATGCTAAACCTATATTTGGCCAAAACTAAGTGCAGGTCCAGAATCTCTGTAGATGTTTGCAAGACCCAAGCCTAAACCACAAAACCTTAGATCACACAAGTTTTGCACAATTCTGCTAATTTGGTTATAAAAGTTTAGCAAAATCTCATGGATGGCAATTACCTGGGTGAGCTAAAGACATTTCATTACTGTTACATATGCCTCCCCTCAGTTTGCATCACAAATTGCAAGTTTCTAAGAGGGGGGAGTATGTTCCTTTTTCTTCAGCTGGGCTCTGTTAGTTGCTAATTATGACCTTCTAAGATGCTGCAGAGATGAGCAATCCCTTTCTGAACCATCAGTTCCATCTGCCCTATGCATCTCCCAAAACAAAAGAAAAAAATGAGAAAACATTCCATGTATTATGTCTTTAGCTTTCTAATAGCCATTTAACACATTTTAATAAATTACTTAACCATTTAATAAATCACTATGTAGATGTTATTTAAATAATTGTTCTGGCTATGGAATTAGATGTTAACCCAGTGCTACCCAATTTGGCAGTACCTTTATGGCAGTGACCAAGTTCTCTTCTCCTTCTACGTATCAGTCTTCCCTTTCACCCAACTTTAGACACCAATTCACCCGCTTCCATCCTTCACAGAATTTGTTCCTCTATGTAAACCAAGTTGCCTGTGGTGTTTGAAACATACAAATAAAACCAGCCCATCCTTGCTACAAGCTTGTGCTTACCTTCTGTGGAACAAGATGCTTGAGGATTGCTGCATGCTGTACAGGCAGCAGCAAAGCTAAAGCCTCCCAGCGCTACAAAGTAATAGAGCAGCATCCATCTCTCTCTCTCTCTCCCCCACCCTCTCTCGACCCTCCCCAACACAAAGGGGATACTGAGGCATAGACGAGAAGTTCACAGGGAGCTCAGGGACTCAACCAGAAGAAAATCCAGCTGTCTGCAGGCCTGAACAAAAAATTCACTTCAGACTAACTCTTCAGAGAGCATACAGTAGTCTCCCAATTTTAGAAAATAACATTACTTAAAAGTAAATGTAACAGGGAACAGCATATATGCACATAACATTATGATGTGTATAATATATATTGCACTTAATGTAGCATATAACAATCAGACACGCAACATATATTTTGCTCCCAAATTCATGAGCTCGAATTTATCAGTGGCAATTAGTAATGGAAATTCCCATTGGTTGTAATCAGAATGGATTAAATCCTGATGCTAAGATTGCAACACTCAGAAAAATCCTGGATCTATAGATGGAAAGAAACAAAAGTACATAAATTCCTGAGATATGATCCTGAAACTCATTCTCTCATAAACAACCTCACTGAGAAAATCCAACCCAGGTGAAAGTTCCGAATCATATCCTTTCGAAATCAATGGCAAAGACCCCAAGATGATCAAAATGCCCGGAGGGATATACTGAACTGAGGCTGGCCTACAGAGAAAAAAAACCAAAACAACAGTGTCTCACGTTATATATGAGAAGAACTCAAGCAGTAAATGGAGTTGTAACACTTTCTAGGCACAGTAATCCCACTACCCTCCAAACAGCTCCTGAGTTGAGATCCTGGAAAAGGTAATTTTCTTGGCAACAATAAATTGCTGCTCTTACAAAAGCTAGGTTGGTTGTCAGACTTTGGAGTTCATTAAAGCAGCTTCCAATGCTGACCTAAGTCTGCCTCTTGGCATAATCATGAAACATTTTATGCCAGGACAATTGCGAAGACTGAAGCTCTCTTTGAAGACAGGCAAGCGGATGTATTGGAACAGTCATTGTATTGGAACAGTCATTGCTCATTTGGTTTGGGGTTTCTTGTTGGTTTAGGTTGTTATTTTTTTAAACAGAGGCACTACATTGCTTAAGTGCTCAATGCATGACTAACGGGCCAGTACACTGCTTTATGGAAGTGTTTCCTTGGCAACCCTGCTGCCTGTGTGACTGTTCTGAGCCCACCTGGAGGTTTAGAAGTTTCTTTTCCCATCATTTCTATCCAAAAAACAACTGTCAGGTCAAGTTTGTGTCCATCTCCTACAACTCAACTGGTAACACTTCCTTACTGTAAAGATGACTCTTTGCTCCATCTCCTGCATCCTTAATGTTAACACAGGTTCTGCAGGCCAGATGCTGACATCCTTTACACCAGCTCTCTACTGACTGGCAGCTTGGCCAATGCTAATGGGTTGGCGTAAGTGGGAATGGCCCTGCCACTTGGGTTCAGTAAGCAGTACTGTTCCTGCTGCTCTGAAAAGACAGAATGGTAAGGGAACTATTGCCACACTTATCGTTAAGCATGTGCTTAAATGTGTTGTTGAACAAGCACCTAAAGTACCAGGCTAGAACAAAACAGGTTGCTATTTCTATTTTGGGATGGCAGATGTTAAATAAGCTGTTCCCTTTTCACCATCGCTCCCCTCTGCCTAAGTTTCTCCATTAGAAAAACAGAGGAAATTACACTGATTTACTTTGTAAAACCCTTGGAAATAGTAACTGAATCATGAAACAAAGTTTCACCAAGGACCTAAGGCCCAGTTACCACCCACTACAGGCTTTAGGCAAGGGGTTCAATCCCTCTCAGGACTGACCTTATATGAGCTGGAGGAAGGATCCAAGCACAAATGGACCAGATCTAGCACGAACCACATACATTATAGATCTGCAATAGGAGAATACCCAGCTATCTTGTCTCTCCTCTCAGGGGCAGTGCATGTCACAAGATGTGATCCGAGCTGTTCCTCACACCGCCTCCGTAATTTTTACAAGGGCTGCATGTACACTGCAGACACATGCAGACCTACGATGTCCATCAGGTCTGACTAACACAGCTATGCCATCACAAGTGCGTACTGTGGACCCAACCAACTGGTAAAACTGTACCCATGCTGGAAGAATTTGCTTCGCTAGTGGACAGTGGTGATTTTACAGCACTAACACTTTGCTACACAGCCACATTTATCCTCAGATTGCTCTGTCAATACGCTATTCTTGTCTGTATAAAGCACTGATATAGCTTCAAAAAGATTTCCTTTCCCTGGCCTGTACTCCCACACTTTCAGGAAGCTGTTTGAGGCTCTCAACCTCTCATTTTCTAATCTGCTATTCCTATACACACATACACACACAGAGTCCTCAGCAACTGCTTCAAACCACAGATGGCCAAAAATCCACCACAACCAAAGGACCGTGGGAGTCAGGAGGGGTACACAAAAACATGCAACACCACTACTTCAGACGTAAATGGTAAGACCCAGTTCCAAGAAGCGCAGAGCAAGGTGCATTTGTACTCACCACAAAGTGGCTACAAGTGCAAGTTAAATTTCTCAGGGGTCCCCCAGGGAAAGAAAACTCTTCCAGGAACCTATTCCCCTGATCTTTCTCAAGGCATTTAAGAACCCAAAGTTCTTCACAGGGATACCCTGCAGGCGAGGGGAAGATGCTCAGAGGCAGCTCCCGCCCCCAGCATTTCAATCACCTTTTCATGAAGCTTCTGAGTAAAGCTCAAATTGGCACCTAACTTCCAAAGGAAACCTCACCACAGCAGTAAAACATGCACAAACATTCTTTGGGAGTAATGGGAGAGGAAAGAAAGTGACCTGTGAAGATTTGGAGACTATTATTTACAGGGCTGAAAACAACCTCCCACACACATACACACACCTTTCCTTGTCTGCTGTACTGGTCCTGAATAAAAACTGCACAATAGCATTGCTTGAGCTGATCTAATGCAAGAATGGATCCAAAGTTAAGTAAGCCCAGCAGGGGCAGCTCCAAAATCCTCTGTCCCATTGCTCAAATAACCTAAGAGGGACATAGATTCTGTAAAAACAGCTGCTGCAGCTTGAAAAGTGCCTGTTCTCAAGCAGAGTGGTAAACATTGACCATTTCAGCCAAAAAGAGGAAAAGGAAGGGATAATCCCTGAGTGCTGACTGTCATGTCTGAGCTGCTGTCCCTTAACTGAGCTGAGAGTCCACACTACCAGTGATGCAGCAGCACTGGCAGGACTTATTGCAGAGAAACAGGGAGGGTGATGGGCAGCTATTCATCAGGATTAGTGTAGAAGCTACATTTCTAAATCAAGAATTTCCATTCTTATGTAATTCATTTCCACCAAAAAAAAAATTATCTCACTTTGAGATATTTAGGAGTGTTCTCTGGTAATTACAATATTCCAAGAGTTAATGGCAATCTATGCATAGGGAGGTGTTCTAGCTAAGGCTTCTTTCCTTTTTTAATTTAAACAAAACAAAAAAATGTTCAACATGGGACCTCTTCACTGTCTGATTTCAGTCCATGCTGAACAGGTCTACAGCACTACTGGTCTACCCTAGTACTTAAGATACCTTTGTATGGTGCAAAATCTTCAGTGAGGGGTGGTAGAAGAAAGGGGAAATCTTTCTGAAAGAGGAAATCTGAGATGGGACAAGAGACAAAAGCAAGACAGCCAAGCACTTTAAATAAACCTGAAATGTATTTAACAACAAATAGATACTTCTTTCAATCACAGCACACACACAGAACTGATAATAAAATAATAACCAGACGAATGGAAGATAGGTGGATAGCAGTCAACCAAACTAATGCACCAATTTCATATTTGTCAGAGACATCCTGACTGTTTTACTGTTTGTAGTGGGGGAACTAGAAACCCTTCCTCAGTATGTGAGCCCAGTTAGTTTTCCATCTTGCAGGCAGTGCAGAGGCTTGGGAGGAAAAGATGCCTCCATCTGATGCACTGAGACAGGGCAGTGGAAAGCAGTCTTGTATGACAGACAGCAAGCATCCCTGCCTCCTTTCTCTCCATCAGAGGTGCACGCACATCAAAGACAGATGACTCATCCAAGCAAGGTCAGCCTTAATTGAGCCTCAAGTTGCAAAGTCTTGAGCGGGTGCAGGGGAAGAGGCAGGTAATCAGACAGCAAGCCACCTCTTGCAGCTGCAGAGAAGCAACAGCATGAATGTTACCCTCTGTCTGGGAGCAAGAACAGTCAGTGAGTTGCCTCCCTCCCTGACCAGGCTGCCCTGTCAGGCAGGGACATCACGCAGGCTCAAGAGATACAGCGTCTGCACAGCTTCAGGCACTCCCCAGTGCTACCTGAGCTACCTGAGACAGGACATGGGATATGGACAGGTAGCTGGGTGAGTGGGTCATGAACAAAAACATCTGGGGGGTTTGTCACCTGCCTGTCATGCAGGTGTCAGATAAGATGTAACACACTGGTTAAAGAGATGCAATGGACTCCATTTATGGCTTCTTAACAGCACCTCTGGCCTGAAAAAAGGAAAAAAAAAAGAAAAAGAAAAAAAAAGTGCTACTTCTTACCATCATTTTCCTATTTTTGTTGCTGTTGATGTCACCATCTGCTAATCAGAAGTTATTATTATAAAACACGTTGTCTGTATTCTGAGGGAAAAGGTGTTGTTTCAGTCAACTTCCTCAAGCTGAGTCAGGAAAAAACAAAAGAACAGAGTTCTGAAATGCTGAATCATTCTGCTCTGTATGAGAATACCTCAAAATAAAAAATAATAGTAATTTAAACCCCAAAAACAAACAGACAAAAAACCCCCTAGACTTGCTGTTAACAAATCCCTAGGAATCTCACCAGATTCCTAAGGGTCTGTTGGTGGGGTTTTTTTAAACCGAAGACATTATTTTTCCCTCACGTTTGAACTTTCAGAAAATGAATTAAAGTGGTGATGTTACCCATGTGACAAAATCTGTTTCTTGACTAGCTTTCATTATGGCCAATGCCACTGACTAATAATGAGTTTTCCTTTATTAGTTATCTCTTGTTCAGTTATATGACTACAGGCTTCAGCCAAATCCTCTTGAACTCAGTGGGGCATAGATATCAGGTCCAATAAAACACAGTTGTCTTATAATCTCTGGTAAATGCTTGGGTCTTGAAGAGTGACTTCCTTCCCCCTTTAGCTGGAAAAGTTTCTTTAGTTTTTCAAGTAACTTTGGAGGAGGGAGAAGAATTTTTCAGGTCTTCACCATGACAATCACCTAAATTGCTACCAGCTGGAAGGAACCATGTCACTAAAATCTGCCCAAATTGCCAACATTGGGGTAATACCAAACTGATAGCTCAGCAGTTCTAAACTGTGCAGATTTAAATTTTCATTAAATTTTAAGTTCATTATTCTAGACATGGTTCGGGCCTCCTTTTATGCATCAACCAACACAGTGGCATCTTTAGGAGTTATTCAGGTAGAATTCAAAACAGACAAAAATAAAAGCGAACTATCCAAAAATCATACCCTGGTACTGTTAAACCCTGGGTCCTACTGCCAATAATTCTGCAACATTAATCATCCCAGCAAGTGGTTAGGGCAAGATCATTATTAATTATTTGTACTACAGAGGCACAAGCAGTTTCCACCAGTGATCTGACTCCGTTTTACTAGGCATTAATGCTTTACAGAAAGGCAATCACATCAACTGACTTCAAGGTCACAGAGAATGCAGTGACAGAGCTGGGACTGCACGAAAGCCTCCTGCATCTCCATACAGGACCTTCAACCCAAGCCTATCCTCCTGGTCCAGGATAATGAGTATATGTACCAGGCTGGTACATTTTTATAACCGTGTTGCAATGACAGCATAAAAGAGATAAGAAAAATAAAGATCTATGGCCCAGTTTTCTCTAGAAAGGATGACACAAATACCTTTCACACCAAATCCAATACAGGGCATATATAGCAAGTTCTCCGGAAAGCTGCGGTGCACATGGCTTATAAAGAGCTAGCATTTATGGACTGAACATATCACTTCTGTGTTTGCATGTTTCAAGGACACAATTTTAATAGATAATTGAAACTCTGAAATGACCTCTAGATTAGGCACATGGGACAAACTTCCTCCCCTGACCCAGAGAGGCTTCACGCTTTGCTGCATGGTTAAACAGGTCCAGACCGTCTGTCAGCATCAGTGGTACAGAACAGCATAAATTTGCAATGAAAGTGGGGGGTTTGGCATTCAGTGTTCTCAGTCTATCTCAGAAAACTCAATATGTACAAGTGCCTCCGTTTATTAAAGTAGCGTTCTCCTACAATTAAACCTAAACATTACAGCCAAGGTGTGTTCAAAAGGGCAAAGCAAGTCATAGCACGGTTGGAAGTCCACAGATGACAACAGTGGGGCATCACGCTGATACCAGAAGGCTCATTCATACCTCCAGGCAACAGCTCTACCCTTCACACTAGAAGAGCAAACCGTGTTGTTTCAGACCCTAGGTGTCTGCTGGCATAAGAAAAGGAGGGATGGCTTCTCAGCACAAGAACCACAATGTTTTTCTTCCTGTATCAGTGACCACTTTTCCTGTAGCTACTCTATCTAGCCTAAAGGGACAGTTCTAGTAAAGAAAGAAGGCGTGAATCTTTAAAAGCTTTGGTTCTGATGTCAGGTAACAAAGATCTGGCCAAAGCTTTATTGTGAGTTTCATCAATGCTTTAATCCCAGATCAACTGGCACCGCCACTGAAAAAACGTGCCCTGCCCTCCTCGCATTCCCAGCTGCTATTTCCCACCTCCACACCATGTTCTGCCTTGCACTAGCACAAGCTGCCCATTTTAATCCAGATCTGCTGCCCTATCAAGCGCATGTCTGCCCAAACATTTGTGCCAGGCCACAGGAGGGGGAAGCGGAAGGGTGGGACAAGATCTTTCAAGGTGCTACCACCTTATCCTGAATTAAGAATCTCATCAAACTACTTCAGCAAAATAACAATAGTGCACCTGTGTAGTGCCTTTAAAGAATGGTTAAAAACCTATGGAAAAGTAAGCAACTTCACGTCAGCTCAAAGTTGGATATGGGCAAATACTCCTTCAGAGACACTGCCAGAGGCAGGGAAGGACGGCATGATAGCATTGGACAGCTACACCACAGAAGAATTCAGGAACTAGCAGGCCCAACATAGGATGAAGACCCAGAACTCCTGCTCAAGCCACAATTTTCACAAGACTCACCCACTGTAAATAGAGCAGGACTCTTGCCTCACCTCTTACGATGCCAAACCCCACTGCACTTCAAAAGAAAATACGTTATGACATAGCCTGACAATATAGTCCACAATCTCCTACATGCTCTTTACAGTAAAAAATAGAGCAGAGTTTAGGGAGAATACCCTTACCCTGTGAAAAGGGAAATGACAGAGCATACAAGTAAGAGGCAAATAGGAGGAGGCTAGACACTAGTTAGCCATGGGAAAAACAAAAATCTAAGCACAAATTACTTGTGCCTAGAAAAATGCTTGGTGTTCAGGGCTTCTTAATGAGCCCACAGCCAGAATAATTACAATGGACAACAGCAAGACCTGAGATTGAGAAATGGAGGGAAGGAAGTTAACGACCTGGCCACACGAGCAGCCTGCTACTTTTGCACACTGGGATCTATGCGCTGCCTTTTCATTTTAGGCAGATGCTATGCAAGCCAGCAGCAAGGGGAAATCAGATAGGCTAAGATTATCCTTCCATGTGACACACTGTTAAAAAATCAAAGTTAAAGTACTTTCCATTAACGGTCTAAATCACTCCAAGTTTACCACTGTACTGCAATATAGATTATCAAACCCTCGCCTTTTTTTCCACTGGAAGGACAAGATCAGATAGAATACTGCTGCTTTCTAAAACCAAGCATATCATTTAGCTCCTGTTTCAAGTGACTTGAAGAACAAACGGACTTTGCAATCTCCAAGGGCTGTGTTTTCCCAGGAGCCTTGTCACCACCACTTTTAAGGACTGTGGCTTCAAACATGTGAAAGGCAAAGTAAAACTTGAGGTACAAACCTGAAGGAAAACACAGCATGGTGACTGCATGAACAAATAGTCTATCCATTTGGAGATGGGGGAAAATCAAGCCCTGCTTCGTCAGCCTAAAACGAGGGCTGCATTTAAGAGTGTAGCATTAACTGTTCATTTGTCCACAGATGGCATTCCACCACCCATTCCTGCAGCACCATGAAGCCTGAGTGGTAAATTCAAGAATTAAGCAGTTGAGTGCAAACAGCTAGGATATCGGTAAGTAAGAAATTAAAGGTGACCTACAAAACCTGGGCAAATAATACAGTCCTTGGTCACAACATCGTATTACTGCTGTGCTTGCAGTAGGAAAGTGCATGACCAGACTCTGCTTGTGGTACATGGACATATTTTAATTCACTTTTACATGGAATGATAAAATTAACTTCCTTGTGTTTAACACTGGGAAAACAGAATTCCTTCAGCTCTCAGCATCTTTTGGGAATTTCTGCTTCTCTTCTACTGTGTCGGTAGTGGGTGTATCTTCAGATATTCAGGCTCTACAGCCAGCACTTGGAAACTGTGAAGTGAAGAAAAAAAAAGTGGAAAAGTGAAGGAAGAGCATGCCCCCGGAGGGACAGACAGTCCAAGCTGGTGCGGTAGGACAGGACCTCAGGAAGCAGTTAAAAGTGAGCACCAGACATCAGAACTAAGTTCAACCTAAAGACAGGCAAGTACACACCACATGACAGCAAGCTCCTATGGTTTCTGCCTAACACCATTCTAGATGTGGGGTTTGGTAAAGGACACACAAGCATTTGCAGGTGGGTTTTTTTTTTATTCCCTTTTAGCCAGCTCATCTTTCTAGTTCTAATGGGTCACTAAATGAAATAGCACAGGATAAGCACGGTTTGAGAAACAGCTCAACTTGCACTGAAGGAAAACATTTGGTGTACACAGGGTCTCACAAGAAGGTCCTGTCTGCCAGCTTATTAATTTCTTAATCGTTTTGTGTAGAAAAATGAAGCCTAGGCTCCCAGTAAACAACACTTTCTCTTCAATTTTCTCAGTTATTAGGAACTTGAAAAGAAGAGTCAGGGATTGAAAGGCAAAGAGATTGAACTATCAAATCAAGATAGTCACTCCAAAGCAGGTTTCAGGCACACTGATGGAATAAATTAATGGAAGTGCTGGAATTGTCCCTGTACTGTGTAACACCTGTTCATCAGCCACAGTCATGCAGTTACCTGTTAGTGCCATCCAAACAAATGCATCCTTGACTTGCAAGGAACTGTGTTCACTTGTCTCTTATCAGCCATCAGAAAAGGTGTGGCTAACACAGCACGTAGCATTTGAATTATTTCAGAATTTAATTATTTTTTCCACCCTCTGTCAGCCAAATCTTGGGAAAAACCTAGAGAAATAAAATAGGTCAGGGCACTTTATGCCAATAAATGGCGTCACAGCCTAAGAGGAGAGTCAAGGACAGGAAAATCCCCAAGAATTTTTCCAAACACAATTCACTGAGCAGTCCTTCATAACCTGAAGAACATTGACTTCGTGAATTTCAGATGGTCTGGTCACCTCTGCTGAGGAAACATCCCTACAAGATCAAGAAACAGAGCAGAAGGCTTGATTCACATGAGAGGTTTTCTCAACTGTTATTTTTCCACTTGTCAGAGGCATCTGTACAGAGTCCAGCACCGAAGTATGAAAGCCCTAAATGAAAATGGAAAAACACAGTAGTTCTGGTCAGCCCAAAGGTCTGCCTAAGCTAGTACCACATCTCCAGCCCCACCCAGCAGGAAATGCGCAGAGTAGGAGCACAAGGAATAAACTCTGCCGTGCACGCTCCCCCAGCAACCCACAGGTTAGAGGCTTTCGGAGCCAAGGCCAGCAGCTGTATCTTTACAGTCAATGGTCCCCAAAAGATCCATCTAGCATGAACTGTCTTTTGAAACTAATTGTCTGTTTAGCCCTACATTACCACTCCTGGAAGTAAGTTTGGTAACCTCACTGTATGTCCTGTGAAAACATACTTCCCCTTGTTTAAAACTCCCACAAGCTTTCATCTAATCTTTGATGAGATGAAATGAGGAGATATAACCCTTTCCAATTCAGCTTCTCCCTGTCTCTGCCTCTCATGACCTTGTAAAGAAAATTTTTAGGATTTCCAAAGGAGTCTGAAATGGGCCTACCTGCTTGCAGTTGCTGCCACGGCACTCACTTGTTAATTTCTTCACTCTCAATCCCACCCTATCTCCCTGGCTCCTGTTTTCCTTGCTCCACTAACCTCCAGTCCCATAGCTTAGAGTAGGTTTACAGAAATAGAGATACCAGATCTGTTTGGTCCAAAGAGCTCCCTATCTACGTAGGTGTGGAGGGCCACCCCATGTCAAAGCTTGCATCTTGCAGCAGTGCTGAATATCTTTAGATTTCTGCGTGTAAATGGCTGTGAAGGTGGATGGGCTGTGAGCAGTTTACTCTTGAAACTTTGGTTGAAATGAAGACTGAAGCTCCAACTCTATTTTCAAAGTTTTCAAATTTCAAAAATTTTCAAATAATTATTTCCAGAAGCACAGCTACCAACCAAGCCATTAATTTATGCAAGCCAGTAATTTGAACAGTAGGCAAAAGAAATTTAGCTGACCAAAACTGTTCAGGCTGGTTCTTCTTCTCAGGTGTTACATAGAAAGCAACCCAAAAATGGAACCTCCTCCATCCCCAACATTTATTCTAATCACCTCTACTAATTAATTCCCTTAATTCATTTTGGGGGTTGTTGTGGGTTTTTTTCTCTTTAGAAGATGAAAAATTAAATATGCCTGGGCTCACTGTAATGCTTAAATATAAACAAGCTCTAAATCTAAGTCTTACTCCAGGCCAGCTGCTCAGTGTCCTTTGCATGCAAATCATTGAATGAGCTATCTCAGTGTCTTCAATCCACAGTTTTCATTCTTTCTGTGCCAACTACCTGCTGACAACCTGGGTCTACCTATGATTATTTTCCAATTGAGGTGAAGAAACTTCACACAGGTGAAAACAGAACTTCAGTTGTTGTTCGGGGGAGGGTTTTTTCCCCTCTCTCAATAAAAAAGGAGGTCAAGGCCCATAAAGCTGAATGAGTATTTTGCATATGACAGAGTGATCTGTACATCACTGATGAAAAATGGACAGGGAATTAAGAAACTCCAGTCTAGACTGAAGGGAACCAGCCTCCTCTTCCATCAGCATTTAAATTCACCTTATAACTGGACTAGCTGAAGTTATGGTGACATAATTCTTCACCTTCTAGGGACACACAGTAGGACCATGAGGTTCTCACTCCAGCAAGAGGAAGGGCAAGCGTGAGTGATGGGACAGGCCAGCCTAAGCACAGTGTCATCTGCTAAGCAAATAGCGAGGGAGCATTGCAAGTAGGCAGCAAGCAAAGGGCCCAAGGAGACCGCTTTGGGAGAACAAAGCACTATTTTGCTGCAGCTATAGGTACCAAGAGACTACATGAAGCTGCTACACTCCCCATCTGCAAAGCAGGGCTATCCTAGTCCCCTACCTCCCAGGGAGGCTGTAAAAACAAACCTATTAAAACATTGAGCTAACAGAGACTTTTGAGTATCTTAGAAAGCACACAGACACCTCTACTAAAGGACACAAGTTAAAACCTGTTTTTTCAGAGCACTTTATTTCCAGAAGCACTAGTACTGTAAGTGTTTTGGTTTCATTTGGAACCAGGAGGCTTGTTCCGGATCTACAGCAGCTTCCCCTCGTTTGCAAAACCAAACCTTCATGCTAAACTGGAGAAATACCCATCATGTCAGCTAATTTTCCATAGCTCCAGCTCTCCATGACTAAAGATGATGGGTCTCACCACTAAAGGTAAATCCCAAGTACAAAATTTTGTGCCGAAGCATAAAATGAAGTCTTACCACTCCAATGAGTGGAACCCACTATTATATACCTAGAGCCTCAGCCTGACAAAGAGCCAAGCCCACTATTGGCAACAGATACAGAGACTGTTTTCTTCTTTCAGCTTAGTCAATTAGTTTATTGCAATGACTAGTTTACCCAAAGTTTGGAGTTGCAGAAACAGGAAGTTTGTTTTCTTCCTCCAGTCAACAGCTAAAAATGAGGGGTGAGGGAGCGAAATCTACTAATACCAGATCAGCATGACAAGAAACAATCAATGCAATTAAAAAAATATCATATTTCATTTATTAATAAAAATCTTGTTATTAAGTAATATTACCTCAAAATGTACCAGATATTTCCTTTTCATGTACAGTTATAAAAAAAAAATTTAAGAAGTACTTCTGATGCTCAGGGTTTTGATGGGGGAGACTCCACATGCAATTGCATTTCACTGCAAAGCCATATGCAGTCTATCATGAACAGCATGTAAAATTTAAAAATAATAATTAAAAAAATTAAATCAATCATCCAGCAAATAAAAGTAATTTGTTGTTTTCCAAAATAAAAACCTAACCAAATCCATATAAGGTTATCCAATTACTTAAATAGACACTTGCGGACATCATACAGATTAGCAGAAAAGAGAACTAAATTTAGATTTAAAGGCTGTATTTAGTTGCACATCAGTATGTTTTAATGGTTATCCAACACTCAATCACTCTCTCTTTAGGAAAAATAGAAAGTACATATGCAAAACAATATCGGAATTGATTTTGTATATCTATTCTTCTGTTTGCCATTAAAAAAAAAAAAAAAAAAGGATAGTCAAAATCAAAGCATGATGCAAGGTCTGTACAAATGACAGCACTTATTAGCAAGTGAGACCCTTCAGTGACCGCTTGCAACATTTGGCCAAGCAGTGAAAGCAGCAACTCTTATACCCATGGCTGCAAGCTCTGGTTGGGACACCATTTATCATACATGTGAAAAAGAGTTAATGCTGCAGGAACACATTTCACATGGGTAATAATGGGAACTGGGAGACCTTTGGAAAAGCATAGGTCAACCCACATTTGGCTTCTGGAAGCAAACAATGTCTCTTCCCCATAACCAAAAAACTTCCCTTTTTCAAATGCTGCTCTGTAATTCCTCTTCCATGTGTTCCCTGAAGGTTTTCCCCTTTCATTTGAATCTGGGTAATTAAAGCAACAAAGCCAATCTCTTGCTAGTTTCTAGCAATCCAGACTTCACAAATCTCTCTGAGTCACAGACACAAATTCCTCCTTAGCTCTCTTCCTACTTACAATTAACCAGTGTTCTTGAAATTAAGACTGCTGGGGCTGAGACTTAGGAAACAATCCAGAGGAGACTAATAAGCACTTGAGACCAGCCTTCCAGGGTGCAAAATTTTAAATTGAAGCATCTGAATGCCTATACATCATCAGAGCGAGTCTATCTTGCCTGGGATCTTGTTCCCAAAAGACAAGAAGTCTCTGTTTCAGGAAAGGCTTAACAAGACAGAAAAAGAAATCTTTCCCCTGTGTCATTATAGGAGTTTTCCCCCCACCTCCACACAGGCTGCTAGATTTAATACCTTCCCCATATTCCTCTACCCTCTTTTTTAAATCTGTTTGTATTTTTAGCCTCCACAGCATCCTGCAGCAGTGAGTTCCATAATTTAACACAGATGGAAGTAATACTTGCTTCAATCTTGCTGTCTGGCAATTATATTGCCTGCTCTAGTTTGGTACTATCAGAAATAACTGCTCCCCATACTATCCTACTGTGTGATTTTATAGATTTCTGTTATACTTCCCTCAGCAGTCTCCTTTCTGAGCCAGAGTCCTCAGCAATCTAGCTTCTCTTCCTATGGAAGTTTCCCCAGGCAACTTCACTGCTCATTTCTGTATCTTTTTTGGTGCCACTACAAACCCTCCTAGAAGTCAGGAAAACACTCTGTAATCAGAACTGATACACACAATTGATTCAAACTACAATATACAGATTTCTGTTTTACTCCCCACTCCTTTCCCACCACAGTTTTATTTGCCTATTTCACCCCAAACTGAAAACTGAGTTCAGTCTTCCTCTTTCATTCACCAACCAAATAATTTCCCAAAACACAATTCCAGCTGCCGGAGCAGTTCTGGGAGGTCCATCAGCAAACAAGACCAAATAGGTGAAGGAGACCTCACCGTTCCTGTTAAGCAGAAGAGCCATGCAAGAGCCTCAACCAAAAGTACCAAGAGGAAAAAAAAAAAAAAAAATACTGCACACACTGCCCACTTCTCCAAGCCTGCAAAAGTCTGCCACTGCCCGTCAACACAGTTTAGTTGGCTGTGCTAATTGGCTGTGCATACACTATTAATTCACTCTTCTCTTTCCTTGAGGTTTAAAAGAAGTTGTAATTTGTCCCAGTTGGGAGGTAATAAAAGCCAGCGCACGGTCAGTCACGGATGGCTCTGATGACTTAGCTGGTGTGAGGTAGCTTGCTAAGACACCATTGCCTGTGTGTTTGAGCCCAGTGTTTACTGTGCAACGTGCGATACATATCTCAGGCCACATGCCATGAAATATTTTATAGCCCATAACCTTCCTCCCCTGGAAGCCGCTCCCACAGTCTTCCCCAAGCCCTCTTCCAAAGAACCCATTTGCTCAAGCCATTTGACAGTGACAGAACCACTCAGGCTGCCAACTGAGAAATACCTTCTACATCCATCAGCAGTCCTGTTCCTGCAACCTGGTGCCCTTCCTGGAACCCTGGGACTTAGGAACAAATGCATCCTCATCACTCTGTGAAAACAGTTCGGCCTTTCATTCCCTCAGCCCCAGGAGATGGCAGGTCCATCACCCCACAGTCACAGCACAGCCCCAGTCAGGCACCTGGCACATACACGTGCCTGTACCAGGCTGCCCAACCCAGCACAGCAGCTCTAAACCAGAGGGAGCTGGCCCTCTGGAGCTGGGGTGAGGCTGCTGGCACCGGAGTCACCACAGTAGAAAGACAGTGGCACAGGTGACAAGGGCCCACCAGTGCCATGGTGGGTAGCCCAATTGCTCTGAAGGCTTCAAGTGTAGCTGGTCTTGCACAGTGGCAATATGCCTACTGGAAATATCCAAGCAGCTTCTCAGGGATGTGGCAAGGAAGATCCATCTGCCAGGGAAGATTTTTTTCCAGTAGCCTCCAGTGCTAACTGGGACCAACACCCTCATTCCAGAGCCTCTGGTTCCTTGCACCCTACCACTTCTCACTTCGATTCCTGGACAGGTTTGAAAAAACTTGGCTTTGCTGTGTTTTAAAGCATAAGGCAGGTAGGAAGATGAGAACTCTTCAACTGTTCAAGAGGGAATATGGTGAAACAACAATCTCCAGTCCTAATCCACCCAAGAAAAAAAGGATTACTTCTGTCGTGAGAGGAATGCCAACACAGACCTCAGATGAGTTCCTAGAAAGTGGGAAGGAGCTCCCCAACATTTCTGTGATGCTGGGTTTGCTCCATTTGACCTCCAAGCACATCAGCAGAGCTTCACTGTGCTCCATCAATGATGGAAACCACTTTGATAAGAAGTCTTTTTAAGGACAAAAAAAAAAAAAAAAAAAAAAGGAGAGAAAAGGAAAATGCAGTTTGCAGATATCAATGCTTTGTTGTGGCCCTACTAACTGGATAAATCTGTCTCTGGATTCTAGTACTACTACCTCTGGCACTTTTACTAAACATTTCATTTATCTGGTAGAACTCCAAGCTCTTGGATTTCCATAGAATCCTATACCATTTAGAAAAGATTCCTAGTTTCTGTTAATAGATATTTTGGAGGATCCCACTGAAGACATAATGGAAAAATCACTTCAGCCATATTCTCTTGAAATTCAAACTATATAAAGAATCTCATTCTCTGCTGCTTTCCATCAGTTTTAAGGATATTCCTTACAGGATGCCAGCTAGTTTCCTCCACATTAAACTCTCAAGACTTTTCAAAATAAATAATTTCCA
Source organism: Microhierax caerulescens (assembly GCA_035590215.1). Lineage (NCBI taxonomy): Eukaryota > Metazoa > Chordata > Aves > Falconiformes > Falconidae > Microhierax > Microhierax caerulescens. Next base: position 13,307,952 of record JAVJGJ010000057.1, read on the forward strand.
AGCTTGATCAGACCCTACCTGAGCTAGCTAGGAAAAAAACCAAACCAAACCAAAACACACCTACAAAGAAGCTAACACACACAGACCAAAAGAAAAAAACAAAAAACAAAAAAAACACCACTACACCAAAAAGAAAAAAAAAAAAACAAACAGCAAGAAATCACTCGTCGTTCCTATTTTTAACCACAGTTAATTTTATTTTAAAATTAAACATTTGAATTCTGGATTTAATACTAGCCAGCTGTTAATAGTTTAACATGTAAAGCTTAGTTGTCATATTCAAAGTATTTTTGTGGAGTTATGCTAACACTTAACTCTTGCAGTCACACCCAATGCTACTGGCATTATACACATCTTTAAGGTGATTTACAACGCTATTTATTTCTATATGCAAACATTCCACAGAACACCAACATAAACACCAGAGTAAAAATCTCTCATACTCATTTTCTCTTCAGACTGTCTTAACCAGGACAGTATTTGTAAACTGTACAAGAACAACACTGAAGCAAAGAAACTGCACGTGGCTTACCAAGGAAAAACCTTTGGAAAATCATTTAGAGGAAGAATCATTTATAGCTTTCCTTAATTGCTATACCCAGTTCACTTTGGAGCTCAGTAGCATTACAGAAGAGAAGCAATAGCATCCATCAGTGAAAAATTTAACTCCTTTCAAAATCCTTTATTTACAGCTACTCCCAACATTCCATAAACAAGTGCAATTTCAGCTGGAGTTTTCTGCATTTATTTTCCTGCCAGCAGTAGCTTTTTTTTTTTTTTTTTTGAGGGGTGGGGTGGGTGGAATCAGTATAGTTTAGCCTTAAGTTCCATATGTTACTGAAGTAGTAGATAAAGAGAGCAGCTGTCCTCTGTGCTCCAACAAAACATTGCCTGAAGACATCTCAGCAACACCAGAACCAGTATGGTCTAAATTTGGCTTAGGTTGTAGACCTAAAAAAATAACCCATAATGGCAGGAATCTATTGCTGCAACTCTACAGGTAAAGGCAGAGAAGTTTTGGTGGCCTGTCAGATGTCTCTGCTTAGCCTGAACCTGAGCATGCACCTGGGCTCAGTCTGGCTTCTTCACAACTGTCTAGAGGAACACCCCATCTGTGGGCTGTCCTGGGCAGCCTCCTTCCCTCAGGAGGCACAGGGACACATTGTGACCTAAAAATTAAGTGACAATGCTAGCAGCTGACCACAACCACTGCCTTTGTGAGCAGGTCCCCCCTTGTCAGACGATGAAGGTGTATCTGATCTAGCAGAGAGGGATGCTCTCCTATCCCCACAAAAAACCAACCAAACAAAAAAAACCCCACAAACACAAACAAAACAAAAAAACACCTGGGACAGCTAAGTATGCAGCCTGCTCTGCATTCAGCTTCAGGGAGCCCTGGGAAGCGGGGTGGTCAGGGAAAGGCAGCGGGGATTGCTCTGGCAGCCACATCTGCCTGCCATCCCTGCCAGGTGCTCCTTCCCTGGGCCAGGAGTGGGATTGTGGCAGAACCTGCACCACACACCCACCCCTCCCAAAGCCCTGTTCGATGTGGGCTGTGGGCACAGAAACACCACCCTGCCTGTGTGTGGCTGACCCTGCCATTAGGACACGGGGGAGCCATATCTTGCTCTCTCCAACTAGGTGGCCCCTACCAAAAAAAGCCAACAGCGAAACAACAATCGCACGCCATGCTCTCAAACACCATGTGAACTAAAAAGCCAGGAATGAATCAGATCATGCTGTCACTGATTTCTGTAATAAACACCATTTGTTCCCGTCCTGCGTTACAAATACTAAGCCTCGTTACTGCCCTGCAGAGGTGAGTTCATTATTATTTTATGCCTGTTTCACAGATAGGAAAAGCAAAGGCCGAAGCGAACATTTTCAGAAGCACTGGCTTTTGAATTGCTGTCACTCAGGGGATGCCCAGCTGAAGGCAATGAACCACAAATACTCCAAAACACATGCAAAAAAAATCCCCAAAGTAGCCAATTTTTGGACTATAGGTCAGAACCACACTACTGGCCAAAACCATAGGTGCTTTACCTCTCCTTTCTCACAGCAAGTAGATTATTAGGAAAGCTTTTGTCAGAAGACTTCAGAAGGCAAGCACTCAAGGACCAGATAACTTTTCTAAGAGGCAGAAACATCACTTCTATGTTAACTGTACAAGACTTCACCTCCTACTTATCATCACTTCTATCAGCAGAGCACTGCTTAGCCACCTCCCTCCAAAAGGCACTTTGAGATGCAAGGTGCAATAAGCATGTAAATTATCATTAAAGTATCCTCTGTTTAATTGGGGCATTTCAGATTCGGACTGCTGTTTTAATGGGTTGCCTCCCAGGAAACTGACTTCACCTGTAATGACACAGTGAATACTAATGACCAGTGTTTAATTGGGGCAGTGTTAGTAAAATTTTGCTTCAGAGGGATTCAATTTAGCTGGTGCCAAGGAGTTAAGTGATTAATCAGGTGTTAAATAGTATGTACATCTAAACACTGGTCTTCCCCCATTCAATCCTACACCCACCACACTTAATGAGAGTTTTGTCATTGACACTAACAGAAGAAGGATCCTCCTCCTAGTACACAAGTTTGCTAATAAACTTTAAGAAACATACTCTTCACTAAGAGATACTCAGCCTTGGTTAAGAGTAACAGGATTCTGGCTGTGTGATGCTGAACAGTCCCCCAGCATTGGGAAGCCTTTGGTGGGAAAGAGCTCTTTGCAACAACAGCATCAATAAAGTATTAGGAGATATAAAGCACTACTTAAAAATTGAGTAAATCTGGGGAAGCCAGTTAAGATCGAAAACTCAAATTCTATGCTCATTCTTTGCCCTTCAGCTTATAACATCAGTCCTCTTCCTCTTTATAAAGTGATTACAAAGTACATCCTTGAATCCAAAACAAGCACCAGCGAGACCAGTCCTTGAGCTACAGGGTTCTGTGCTGACTCCTGCAGTGCCCATGCAATCACAACGGCCACCATACAGTTCAGTGCAAGAGAAAGCTCTCACCTCCACCAGCACGAGGCTGCATAAAATCTCCACTGGAGTCAGTTGTGCAGCCTGACTCACGGGAAGGCTCTGTGACTCTCAGTGCTGCCCATAGAAAGCTCTCTCAGCTCAAGCACCTGCCAGGCACACACAAGGGAGCCTGGCCTTGGAGAAGCCCTGGTCTGTGAGATTTGCAGCAGCTGATCCACCACCACCACATTACCAGGTTTAGTTCCCCCACAGCTCCACACTTGTGCCAGCACAATTGTTTGTATGGTTGCATGGTAAACCAGACTAAGTAACTGAAAGTGCTAGATTTATAAAAGGGAAAATAAACAAACTGCGACTTTCAGAACTCTGTTTGCCCACTGAATTTTGAGCCTCCATGCGACACCAGGGCAATATTCTAAAGGTATTATAATTTCAAGAAAAAAACAGGGAGATCTTCACAATCAGAAGGCTTCAGGTGAGGTTTTAGAAAGGGAACTCATCAACACACAGACCTTAATCAATCACAGAAATCATCACCTGTGTCTAAACTGCTAGTCCTGTCTCCCTTTGAGCTTTTGCTCTCCTGTAAGCCTTTGCCAAGGTGTTTACACTCTTCCTGTGCCTCATTTCTCCCACCTGGAGGAGGAGAGGTGAGGCCTTAAGAATCACTTGCCAATACTGTAACAAATGCCAACATTGTGGCAGTATTTACAGAAATATGATCAGCTAACTACTATGGCTCAGAATCAGAAGAACAGGTTTACTACCAACATAAGACATCCCAACAGCTGGGACAAAAAAAAATTGTCAAAATATGGCAACCACACAGGATGTCCATTCCCAGACCACCCTGGAGCCAAGGCCCTCAGGCTGGAGCCCACCACAATCCCGAAACCTATTGGTTCACACAGAGAACACACTGATGCCCTAAGCTGTAGTGAACTCTGAGGGTCCAGCCTTCATTCTCCTTTCTCAAGATCTTGTTTTCTAAAACCCAGCAATGACTTCTCTCTGCAGCTTTAGAGTCTTTACGCACACACTTAACTTCCTTGCCACAACAGCGCAGTTGGGAGTTACCGGGTCTGCTTGCCATCAGCCAGGCAAGCACACACCCAAACGTTGGCAAGATCAGGAAATTAGCATTATCTTTCTCCTCTCTCAGAGAAAGAGTTAATGTAAGTAAGCACACATACTTGCTGTAAAACAAACACGTATCAATATATAATTGCACATACATACTGATAAGTACTTGACATGAACCAAGACATTGCTGCAAGTTTATATTGATTACCAGTAGTTAAATATATACCAAAACTTCACCTCTTCACAGTTTTCCTGAATCTTATTTGCATGTTCTCTAATAAGGTGAGGTAGGGAGACCATGCACTGAGCAGCTCAGGCATAAACAAAGCACTAGCCTTCACTCCCTCCACTAAAGCTTTCCATGGTTCATCACCTCAGCTGCTGTGGCATTTACCACATGCACCCTTGCCCTGTATTGGAGGAGGAAAAAAATATAACACAAAAATACATCCACCAGCACCACTGCTTCCAGTTCACAGGCTCCTAATGAAACTCTGCAATACCCTCGCAGCACAATACTTGGCTACTTTTCAGAATAACACAGCAGCTTTGCAGCAAAGTTGGAGTACAGTGCAGAGAGAGCTTGCTCCTCTGCCTCGACCTCACACTCCACACTGTGAGCCAGACTGGCACACTGAAGAAATAATCAGTTGTACTTGCATGATCACACTACCATTTAAACCTCTTCAAATGCAGCTGCTGATTGCAACTACCTTTAACTTTGCCTGGTTGAAACAAGTGTCCAAAAGCCAACGGTAGTTAGAAAAACTGGAAAGAAAGTTGCCCAGAGTGGTTTGACTGGTGAAGAAATGCTTAGAAATGCATTTGAAATTCACATTTCTGTCTGAAAATATGTACTTTCTATTTTTGAAACTATTAAAATAATTATCAACAGTGCAGCCAATTAACAGTAGTTTCTGTCCTCCAACAAAGATAACTGCAAGGGTCAGTAAACAAACTACATAATAAAAAATAAAAGTAAATTCAGACCATGATGTTTGTAATTGGTCAGTTAAAAAAAAAATAAAAATCAGTTTCCCACTATCTAAATGCAATGGAAATTTGGCATTTAATCATTTCAAGACTCAAACAGAAGTTTGCTTGTCTCTTCTGCTATGTAGCTGCTCCCTTACAGTAATGATTCTATAACATACCTTAGCAAGGTTAGGTAAGGACCAGTTTTGCTGTTCCTGACTTCAGTAAGAGCAGAAGTAAGCCTCATATTTTCAAAATGACATGTCGAAAACAAGGAAACACAACTCATATGACGCTACTTTTTCGTGACGTTCGTGTTGTTCTGTTCAGAGAACACATCCTAACTTTCCACAGAGTTTACTAGCAATAACAGTAGTTGTATTTCATTTTATATATAGAGAGAGATCTGCTTAGTTCTAATTGTACACATTTTGCCCGCATTAGCATTTTGCCATGCTGTAACGCACAGACAACATCCCATTATCCAATTTGTCCATCTGTGTTATGAAAAGTCAAACTAGACTTTCTAAGCTATGAGACTTCACAGGACACAAGCCTGATCGCATTGAACTTGGCATGAGAAAATGCACCCCGAAGTTTTCAAATTATGGTCGTACTGTATAGAAGGCAAGACTCACACCATAAACGTACACACACATACACGGGACAAACAAACAAAAAAGCGTCATACTTCTAAGCTGAATAAGTGTTTATTCCAGGCTCTTCCCCTTAGAGTCTGGAAGTCACCTTTTCCTTCCAGGCAGGGAGAGCTAAAGCACTCTTACTTGGGCAGAGTTAGTCGCAAGCACAAGGGAGATTCCTGGCTGGCAAAAAAGTAAATCAACCCCTGAAGAAAACACACGATTGAACAAAGCCGAGAGGCGAGGGAAGGAGAGAGGAAAGCACTGTTTCTAGCAGGCTGCTAGATAGGAAGGGTCTGGACAAAAAAGGAAACTCAATTTTGTTTCCATTGTCTCAGCTTCATGCTGCCTTCACTTAAAACGTGACAGGGCAACCCCTTCTGCAACAGGCCAAGCCACGGAGAAATGCATCCCCCAGGCCCTGGCAGCGCAGCACGGGGCTACACCGCCCGGGCTCCCCTACCTGCTGACAGGCAAGCGATGCCAGTAAATGGCAGCGGCTAAAAATAAATAATAAGAATATGGATATTAAAAAAAAAAAAAGTCAACAATAAGAAGAAAGCCCCGCAACCCACTGCTGGTGGAAGCGGCAGCGGCCGCATCTCCCCGACGGCAGGAAACTTTCTGTGAAGTTGCTGGCGAGGGACCGCGCACAGCCCGGCGGGCGGCCAGGCCGGGTCGGACCGGGCCGGGCTCCGGGGCGCCGTGTGAGCACCGGGCGAGCCGCCGGCTCCTGCCGCCAACAGCCACGCCGCGAAGTCGCGGTCGCGGCTGCTCTGCGGTGCGTGTCGCCCGGGGCAGGCGCACGGCGCTGACAACCGACCGGAGCCGCGTCCCGGCGGCCGCCTCCCGCCTCCCCCCGCCCGCGCCGGCTCCGCGCTCCTGCCTGTCACGGCCGGGGGCTGCGCGCCCCACAAGCACGGGGCGACCCCGACCCCCCCGGTGCTGCCCTTCAAGCGGAGGGGGGGGGAAGAGGAAGAAACAGTTATTTTCACCCCAATAACCCTGGGCAAAGCACAGCGCCCGCCGCCCCGAGGCGCCGGCGGGCGCGTCCCGCGGTGACAGGGGCCGGGCAGGCAGGGACGGGGCTTTACCTTGATGCAACACTGAGCAGGAGCCTCAGACATCTCTCAGGAGGGACGCGGCGGAGCCCGGCGGGGCGGGCGCGGGCGGACAGGAAGTTCTCGGGCTTTCCCCACTTTCCGCTCCTCTCCCGGCCCGGCGGCACGGCCCGACTCGGCCCGTCCCCTCAACGGGAAGTTGGTGCCGCCACCATCGCCAGGCGCCC
>JAVJGJ010000057.1:13369648-13463846 GCA_035590215.1 Microhierax caerulescens
CTTAGTAGTAGTATGATATACTTAGTATAGAAGTATGCAAGCACTGCATGGAATGGTAATGGAGAAGAGGAATACTGCTCAAATAAGTATTCTCACCTGCAGAGTCACTGAATCCAGGAAGTTGTCGGCTAATAATTTCAGAAAACCTTTTCATCTAGTAAAACTTTAAGACACTTCAAAACACGTAATAGTGCATACTTTTTCTTTTAAACCTCCTCCAGTAATATAATTAAGCTCACCTCACAGAGTTTAACATTGCCAAGTTCTCAGTGAACAGATTTCAGTCCATTGCTCTTAACTTTTCATTTACGCAGTTTACAAGTTGGAAGGATTCTCCCCTCTCCCTGGCTCTATTTACTTTGTAGCTGCCCACCTCCTGAAGAATACTGCTGTCTTGTCTGCTTCAACAGCTTCTGAGAACCTGTGGGATGCCTGGATGCTGTGAAAGAGTGATGGCAGAGCCTAGTTGAGCCTTCTGTTGTGATTCCTCTTGGTACTGGTCACAGCTCAGTCTGACTGGCTTAAATCAATAAGGTCTTCAGTGGTGCAAGGAAGCTGAGTTTCTCTCCTGGCTCCATCTCCTCAGCTGCACTGATCTTAGTGAGGGGCAGGAGCTCAGGGTGTACGGCGTGGAGAACAAGCTGCCTCTGGCTTTTACCCACTGCTGAAGTGCGAGGCTGCGTGGTTAGTACAACCTCCACTCTGCAGAGCGTGGTGGTGGGAAGGGACAAGAGACATTAAAGCAGAACTAGTAAGACCCTGCAGAGGAGCAGAAGGCTGGTACAGCGGGGACTGTAATAGTGTCAATGCTCGCTTACATTCACTGAATAAAGCCAGAATTACCTAGAATTGCTGGGCAGTGGTACCATTATATTGCTCTTCTTGTAATTGTTCATTGTACTGTTAGTCTGTCGCATCTTCCAAGCTGAGAGAGGTGAAAGCAGACTGGAAATCTCATCCAGCTGACATTTACATGTACATTATGTACTTTGTTTGTTTTTAAAAAAACAACTTTCTCCCTTGTCTTCCACGGCTCACGTTCTCCTCCTCTGCATCTTCCTCTTAGGCAAAAGGAGCAGATGAAAAGAGAGAACGGAGGGAAGGATGTAAATGAAAGGCTCCTGTTCCATGGAACCAAGGCCTCCTTCGTGAAAGCCATCTGCGTTCACAATTTTGACTGGAGAATTTGTGGAAGCAATGGAACTAGCTACGGAAAGGGTATGTAGGAAGTGACTCTGTGTGTTAGACATCTACTCAGACTTCCTTGATACTGCAGCCAGCAAAGTTTTGAAGTCTTTCACTATAGAGGGACTTGGAAAAAAAAGAGGTGGGAATTGGTATTACAGTCTCCCTTCCCTCTGGAGAGGACAAGGATTTGCTTTGTGGAGGGATAAGTCTTCTCAAGGTGTTAAGATAATTAATGTAGGGATCTGAAAAAGCTTTTGTTGGTGTAGGTGGGATCTTCTGAAGGTTCAAGGTCATAATTTGAACTTGCCAGAGAAATGGCCGTTAGTCTTCATGGCAGGGAGCAAGAAGGGTGTGCATTCCCTCAGTAAGATCATGGAAGTTCCTCATGTTTTCTTGTCTATCCCTCTCACCATAACACACATACCTGTAGCGGTTTTGTATGTTTCAGGTTTTTGGAAACTGTTCCTAGAATAGCAAATTCTGAATGGAAATTACGTAGTGAAAATCCTTTTCACCACATAAACTTCTGTGGTATTAAGTAAACTGAGTAAGAGGAGATCTGACAGTTGGGTCAAATACCTCCTTGAAAAACAAAGGGATGCTCAGGTTTTTCTGTTGCTTTATACATAATTCCTCATAACCATGTTTTCATATCATTTTCTAGGAAGTTACTTTGCTAGAGATGCTTCCTATTCCCATGCATACTGTCAGTCTGCGGTGAAAACAACCAACATCATGTTTGTGGCTCGTGTATTGGTTGGAGATTATGTTAAAGGCAATGCAACCTACGTTCGCCCCCCAGCAAAGTCTGTTGACGGACTTCGGTTTTATGATAGCTGTGTGGACAATGAGTTAAATCCTTCCATTTTTGTTGTCTTTGAAAAATACCAGATTTACCCAGAGTATATAATAGAGTATAAGGAGGAAGAAAAAAATTGTATTTTATCTTAGAGGGATATGAACAGTTTGTATCTCTCCTCTTCTTGTCCATGTTCTGACTTCTTTCTTTTTAATAGAATTGTTTGGAAAGTTAATCCAAAGAATTTCTGTATTGAGGGGGGCCGGCAAAACAGATGTTACATTTGTTGAGACTAGTTGCCTTCTCTTCTCTTCCTCTTAAATGAAGCATAGACATCTGGATAACCATAGCAGAAAAATTAGAATTGTGGGATAGGAAATGAAATGTTATGACTTCAGTGGGCAAATAATTGTAAATGCTTTTTCTTAGAAATAGAGTAGAGAGGATTTCTCTTTGCAAACAGTTCAGTTAAAAGAAAAATGTACAGCACAGTAGTTTTTAAGGAAGCTGTCAGGTTTTTAGTAGCCAAAGATTCTTTTCAGTGCAGAATATGGCTGTTCTTGATCCTCTTGTCTATCACAATTCTAAACAAGTCAGCATATGTAAGAATGACTTGGCTTTGTTTTCAAAGCTTGTTAACGCTGATACTAGTTTCAAGTTTAAGATGGTGTAACAAAAAAAATAACAGCGTATTTTAAATCCGTGTTGTAAGTTCTCAAGTGGAAAGGTTTCATCTGTACCATGGCAACTACTCTTTGGATCAGAAAATTTTGGATCAAGGTTTTTTTGAAGATCTGCAGCAACTTGCTGTGTGACCTATACATAAACGGAGCTCAAGTGAAATTGCCTAAGTCACAGCCTAGGAATATGCAGTACTAGATGTGGTGGTTTGGCTGCAACTAATGGCTGTAAACGTATAAAGCGGGGGCCCTCAGACTTTTTAAACAGGGGTCCAGCGCGCAGATTAAGTGGCAGGCAGTCATCTGCAGCTGCTTGGTTTCCCCCCCCAACCCCCGGTGGGGGGGTCAGGGGGGTTCTGTAAATACCAGGGGGCGGGATTGAGGACCCTGGGGGGCCATATCCGGCCCATGGACCGTAGTTTGAGGACCCCTGGTATAAAGGCTGTGTCACAATAAGGCAGACTTTCAAGTCAATGTGGCCACGTATTTTCTCAATGTGAACGTTTGCTTAGCAAATGCAGTAGGACAGGAGAAAAAGAAGCATTGATATTTTCTGTCCTACTTGTGTATGTTAATTTTCATTTTTCCAGAAATATGACATGACCAGAAGAGACTGGAAGAAACCAGTTATGTTCTCTCGAGGCCAGTGGTAGAACTGCTGTCCTAAGACACTTCGTATACACGTTTTGTTGCCCACGTTGCATTGGGCAACTCGCTGAGAACTCACTGGCAAGTGTAGTTCCTTTTTGTGCTTTGAGGTAGCTGTGGGTGATCCTAGTGCTGCTTCCCTGAGTCTGCTTTTGACAAACTTTGTCTCTGTCAGTGATGTGCAACCCTACTAACGGTGTTAAGCCCTTTTCTAGGTTACATGATTTTTATTGTCCCCAAAAGAAAATACAGAAGCTCATATAGAGCTTCTACTGAGTTTTAATCAGGAGTTTGTAAGTTAATCAAACTGAAGACCCTCTGTACCAAGATGTCTTATTCAGGCAGTCTAGCTGTTAAGAGGGGGAGCGTTGCTGAGGCTAGAGAAGCAATAATTTTTGCTATCAGATATGCTTCACAGTAACACAAACAGCTTCCCAGTTATTTGCATCTTTGATACAAATCTGTCAAACCACATGTACTACTTGAATTTTGTAAGTTACGAAGATGACGGGGAAATATATAAAACTAGGAAATCTTACTAAAAGGACTGTCTTAGAATGAAATGCAGACATGCGTCAGTAATGCATTAAAAGGGGAAGATTTTAGCAATTCTTAAGCTCTCTCTTACTCATTTGCCTGTAGAATTCCTGAATCATTTGAGTTTTGCTATATTTGCAAATAAAATATTTGCACTCACTTTTTGCTTGTTAGTGTGCACTTTGTCTCCATGTGTAAACTAACTAACCAGACCTAGTGAACTAGCCACTTAATACATGTGCTCAGTGTCTTCTTTTCATCTGTTTCTAAACCAGGGACCTGCACAGATACAGTTTTGCATTTTAGTGTAGACACTTAGCCAAGTACGAAGGCTAGAATATAGTCTGATTTGTGGAGAATGGTTCTACAAATGAACTTCCTAAGATACCTTGAATATGGAGTGCTGTGGATTCCATGTCAATAAACAGCTGCTCTGAGCAGTTGTTGAAGTCCTAAAAAAGGGGGAAAGAATAAGGTGAAGTAGTAGCAGAACTACTGGCTTTAGTAGTCAGGTATTGACTTAGAATTAAGGATGTACTTTTTTGAGTATCTAAATGAGTAACTTTTAAAGAATCTGAACTAAGCACCTGGAAGACACAGTGCTGCACTTCCCCCCACCCCTGTAAGCTATAAGACAGGCAAGTATATGACAAATGCCATTGAGGTGCTGACAACTTTAAATCAGTCCAATTCACCTCATCTAGAGGAAGGAGAAGGGAAGAAACGGAAACTCCAGTGCTGTGCTTCACAATGTCAAAACTGCATTCCCACAGGTCTGGCAAAAAATGCTGCAAGATGGGGGTACAAGTCTCCCATGCACAGAATCCTGGCTATTTAATTGGTGGCGGGGTTGCACTGTAGGTGAGAGCTGCTCTGGGGAAGGAAGGACAGTCTGGGTAACTGAGCTGAAGAGGGAGGAAAGCTAGAAAAAAAATGTACTCTGAATGCAGAAGCATGGAGCTCTCCCACCTACTGGCACCTCAGCCTCTTCCTAACTGATGCTAAGCAAAACCCCTCAAAAGAGAAATGTTGTGCTTGTTGCAGGCTGACAATGATCCTTTGGCCTCTGAGCCTGGCAAAAGGCTGCGTGTGGGAGGCAAGGCATAACGCTAATGCCTTGTGTGGCAGCTGCACAGCCACTGGGCTGAGTTACGGTTCCAGTTGTTGCTGCAACAAGCCAGCTTCAAGGGGTTAAGGCCAAATAAAGTGCGTTCTCATGATAACCGACAGAATTTTGGAAGTAATTTTTTCATTCTAGTGACTGAGCAGAAACCACATTGCTTTTTTTTTTTCTGGCAGTCCTCGCACCGTCTATTCAAACTGCCACTCGTGTGCCAGGTTTTTGTCTGAAATAGTCTATGTGTGATAACAGCACTTGGATTTGTCACTGCTGATGCTTTTCTTGAATTTCTGGGTCAGCTAAAAGCAGGCTGTTGGCTGCCCTCATGTATCTGCCTCATTCACCAGCCTTATATCACAATCTTATCAATGGCTTTCAGGGATATTTCTGCAATAGTTGCAGAACAAGGTTGTTCAGAAAAGGCGAAAACTGCATTTGCTAAGAGCACATTCTGTGTTTAATCCAGTAACTTCCCTTTCTTTTATGCACAGCATTATAGAGGCTATTCATGAGCACAGGTACTGCTGCTCTTGACTTCTGGGTACCTTCTTTTGGTTCCTGTCTTTAAACTGAGTAACTACTTCTCATGTTTCAAGACACAGAAAAAGCTTATAGAATAGTATCACAGAATGTATTGTGAGCAGCGCCCTTATAAATATTTATTTGGGGAAAAAAAAAATATTGGCAAGTTTGTTGCATACAGCTCCAAATATATTTTTTTTCCAGTCTATCACTATAAGCAGGGTGCCAGCCAGCTGATTCACTTCCAAGGAAGTGTAGGCCAGATGTGACCCTAGAAGTCATCTGGTCAGCAGCTCTGTTAGTTGTCTCCTCCCTCCACTCCACCCAAAACCCTTCAAGTATTAAAGACAGAGCGTGTTTTGAGGTATCTGTGAAATGGAATGGTGTGAGCACAGTTTCCTAGTCCCTGTGAGGCCCTGGGGCTTTATTTTACTTCCTGGCACATTCAAGCATCTGCAAAAAAAAAGAAACTACATTGGTGACAGCTCTGAAGTGAAAGCTGTGAACGTGCAGCCTGTTGGCACAGCTGCTCTTTGGGTTCTCACATCTCAAAGACACAGCAGCTGCGGGTGGGAGTCTGCAAGACAAATGCAACGCCGTTTTTCAAGAAAAAGACTTGAGGCTTCGGAACAAGCCGATTCGTGCTGCCAAGTGTTGTGTGTCCTTTGAGACTGCATCATGGCTGTACACAGGTAGGCACAATATCCTCGTGAAGGGTCTCAGTAGCTACATGTACAAATAAGTTAAAGAAGCTATCACTTGCAGAGGTTCCTGCAGCTGACTGAGACCTTCATTTTGATTTGAAAAGACCTGTATGTATGCCTTTACCAGGAAAACACGGATTGAAAACTAGTTTAGAAAAACACACTTCACCCTGGCTTAATAAATCTGGTCTTGATTTGCAGACAAAAAAAATGACTCAAAACCAATGTACTTGCTGTGATAGCTGGTCAGCTTGCTTGATGTTAACAGAATTGTTACAAATGCTGCAGTACCAGGTTTGACAGTAGCCAAGCCCAAGAGGCCATCACTAGCTCCCTGTTTTATTGCACTAGGCTACAAGAAGCAGCTAACACTGAAGAAGAGCTAGAGGTAAGCAAGGTAATGGTGTACATGGGCTCAGCACAGATGACAAAGAAAGCAGTTCAGAAAAGGCTTGTAAAGCAGAGAGTATTCCCTTGCAGCCACTCTGGGAATCATCAAAAATACCATCAAAGTTAAAAGTAGATGTTTCCTGATGCAGTGCTGGCAGGGGAGTTACTGCCCAGGCTCAAATTCTGATGCACAGCACAAAGGACTATTACCTCTGCCCCTCTTAATCCAGAAAAAGAAGTGCCATGGAGACAGGGAGGGATGGCCTGCTAATTTGAACAGGTGTGGCAAAGAGAACAAAAGCAAGGAGGGGGATGTGTGTGTTTGCATAACCTGTGCGAAAACAGCATCTCTTTTAAGCAGCAGATATTTAGACAAAGTTTGTATCAACTGCTCTTCAGCTGCTCCTGCTGAGATATAAAAAGGTGAACTTTTAGGAGTCAGAATGGTCCTTGGTTAAGTTCTTCCCTTTGAGCTACCTGCTTGTTAATTATTCTCCATAATGGTAATTGAAAATGATTCAGTATAGCCTGGTGAAGCAAGACAGAATGCTTGAACTATTTTAGAAAAAAAATCAGGGGAAGATAAGGCAGAAAACTAGCTTTCATTTATGGGCAAAACGTGTAGTACTACTTGAATGAAGAAGCTCCTTGTCACATTCATGGAAGCAAAGGGGACCCATACTGTTACAGGTTTACAAAATTAAGCTGAATAATCCATTTAAGGCTTCATCCATACATGCAAAGTAGTCATATACTTGCTGCTCAGCTGAGCACATCTTTGAATTTATTGATGAGAAGCAGACAAAATTCTCAGTTACATTGTATCAGAAACACTACAAATGTCATTCTTAAATTTATGTAGCAACGGATCATATAAACCATACACTTCATAAACAGCCAGCAGATTCCTCAGGCTTTTGTTCCTTAGTAAGATTTGTTGTATTCCTTGAGTAAAACATTATCCATCTAAAGTCATTGCTTGAAATGCACTGATCAAAAGCAATAGTAAAGATCTAGTATAACTTTAGCAGAGAGTGAGCCAATCACAGTCATGGCTGGACAAAACAGTAATGAAGCTGAAGAACAGGGAACTACAACTGTCTGCAGGATTCCAAAGACTGCAGGCAAGGATGTGAACCCTTATCTGCTTTTACTAATTACCATCGATTTAAAAATAAACTTTTTTCCTCAGGTGAGGGCTGGGAGAAGAAGGGTGACAGCAAGGCCCTTCTCTGCCTTATTCCTCTATGCAGGAACTCCAGCAGCAGTGCAGGGCCAGCTACAAAAGTGCTTTTTTAGGTCAAAAGGAAACTGTATGTGCGATGGGGCTGCTGTGGGACGGGGAAGAGCCTGAGCTGGACAAGAAAGAGGAGCAGGTACATGTGTGTCCAGAAGAGCTTGCAGCTGCAATACAAAACTGAAGCTTAGACAGTTGAAGAATGTGGGATTTCTATCCAGGGGAAAAAAAGTGGCATTCATTAGTTCAGTTTTGGTTTGTATATCATCTTTCCTTTCTTAAGGGATTTCTGGATTCCTGCTGCAAGACAACCCGTTAGCTCTGCTATGCTTCTGGAATACAGAGGCACCAGCACTTCACAGAGGTACATGGCTCATATCTGCAGCACCAAAGGTTGTCACATCACTTGTGCTGTTGGGACAAAGCTTTGTGTCAGTTCCCCTTAGCTCCCTTTCTATGGCGGAAGCTCCCTTCCAGTCTTCACCTGCTCTGAGATAAAGTGTGTGCTTTAACACTGATTTTAAAAACTCTGCTAACATGTAGGGACTCATGCTATTGAGATGGTAATAAGGCCTGACTTTCCAAATACTCAGGAAAGCACAAAGACGCCAGTCCAAACTGGTGACTCTCTGAACGGTACTGTTCTAGCTGAAATCCAGGTGTGGTTTTTTTTATGAAAGATTTAAAGTGCCAAGGGAGTACCTGTGTTAGTATAGTCAGCTATATCCATCTTGTCTGGTTTCATTCACATAGTCATTTCAGAAAGCTCTGAGGTGCTATATTGTAAGGGAAGAGGTTTACATTTTACGAGAGAGAGTTTAAAAATACGCACCTGGAAAAAGATCCTGAATGCAGACAGATCTGTAATGTCAGAGTCTGTGACTTGTGCCTGAATGGACTGGAAGTTTGATACAGAATTCAGGTTGAGCCTGTATTGGCTCTGGCCCCATACTTTCCTATTAGATGTGTTTAAAAGGTCCATTTGAATTACCTGAGCAGTTAACATTAACAAAGTAACAAATAGGGCCAGTGAATGACTGAAATCCAGGCACAGTTAGTGTATATGATCAGGGTCAGAGGGAACTTCCAGGAAAATATACCAGAAAAGCAGTGTCCCAGGATGCTTCAGAAAGCTGTGCATTATTAGCAGGTTATCATCTTTCCTTGTGGAATCATCTAAGATACAGCCTCCTGAAAAGCAACAGCTGTGTATTTTTGTTTTAAAGGAAATCATAGTCAGATCTCTTGACTCACAGGGTACTCTTACCTATTGTGAACCTCTAGCATGGTTTACAGCACAGCACCCTTCCTCTCCCTGCACCCAGACTTTGATTGGTAAGCTTATTGCTATTTCAGCTGAAGCACAGACGAAAGACTTATGCCATTGAATGAACAGCTGCTGCCTTCCTAATAAGTCGCTCCGTCATCGGTGAATTTGGTTTCATCACATCACGTTCTCTCAGGAGGCACCTGAGAAAGGAGAATAGGTAAGAGATAAATGGGAAGGCCATGAACACAACATCAGTTTTCCTGTAAGATCAGCAGCAGTAGCCTGGTGGAGGAAAATGGTATATAAAGACCTGCTCTTGAGGTGCAGGTTTCTCTTATCAGAAACATTTGACCTTGGCAGTAAATTTAGGCAGAAGAGTGGTATTCAGCACTGAAAGAGCACTGAAAATGAGCACCAAGAGACCAGAGTGCACATAAGAAGCATTGTGATATTGTATTTAATTTTTATGTTTTAAAGACACCTCAGGAGGGGAACACGTAAGGCTTCATACTGTCCCAGGGATCCATTCTTTTAAATTCACAGGCAGACCCAGTCCATACATTTCAACAGAATTCAATATGGATAAATAAGCAACAGCTACAATTTCTACCAAACAAGGTTCTTGTAGCTTCTACTAAGGAAAGCTCACATACCAAACTCCACAAATCTTATTTCCCCAATAAAGCAGATATCATTAGGGTAGATTTGATTTTCAGCAGTTCACAAAAGTTCAGCAGTCCATTAAGCACACTGATCAACATGAAGGAGGCCACATTTTAAGACAGAACCGTCTGAAAGTCAACCACCCTTGAACAAACACAGATCATTCATCCACACCGCAAAAGCGTATTTTTGGAATCGGGAGCTATTATACTTTTTATCCTAGTTAAATGTTGCTACATTTAAAACAAATGCTGGCATATAATTTTAGCTTTAATTTCTTGGTTTCAGTACACTTGCTACTTCTTACTTTTAGTAACAGTCCTACTTCCCCAAGTATTTATCAGGAAAAATACTCACCTTGCAAGGTTTTGTTTGGCTTGTGATTTAGAATTTAAAGCAGCATGAATCAGTAATTGGCTGAAAACATCTCTCTGAAAAAAAGAAGTCGGCAAAAATACAAACTGTTCAGTAACTATAAAGTACTGCTAGTTACAATGTCTTGTTTACCAAATTATTAAAATCCTTGAGGAAGGAAACATACTGAAAAGAAAAATTAAATAGTTAACACTGCTAATAAGTGCTGGCAAACAGGATTCAGTCACAAGCACAGTTTAGCTTTTCACTTTCTAAGCATGAAGTGTTGTTAATAATGTAAATGCCTAATGAAAGCTACTGAAAGAGGATTAAGTTGCATAAAAAAGTCTTTTACTGATCTCCTTTACCTGAGCATTACTGCCTCCTAGCTGGATTAGTTGATAACGGATTGGGTACAGCAGGTCTACAGCTTTGTCGCAATTTCCATTTTCAAACTCTACAAAAGCCTGGCACAGTGGCAACCCCAGACTAGGAGCCAGGGAAAGCTCATGGTCTTCACAAGGTGCTCTGTAGAATGAGAATAACAGTTAACTCCCATATGTCATTATAAATATGTGTGTTTCAGTGCCAGGCTCTCGTTGCCCGCAGACAGAATATTTCTTCACCGTACAAAGCCTGATGTTTCAAGTATTTTATTTAGACAATACCTTGTGGCAAGGTTATATCACTTTCACCTTTTTGTTACCATTGATCAGTTTTCATTCTTCTGCATATATCCACAAAAGGCACAAGCCCAATGCCTCCTGCCTTTGCAAGGAAAAGTTTTGGCTAGAAAAGTGAGATGACCGCACAGTTTCTCTTCTGATGATCTCACCAGAACATCCTACTGCGAGTTCTTTGACTGTCCTCCTCTCTGCCGAAAGTGGCAACCCGTCTTCACAAATGGCTCTAAACAAGAGACTTGCAAAACAGCTCCCCACACAGCGCAGTGCCTCACCACCTTTGTCGTGTAAACCCTATTCCCAATGACAGAGCTCAAAGTCTGCTCTTTTATTCTAACCAGACAGACTGCTTTTAAGCCCACAAACAGCAATGGATTTTAGCTAGCTTTTTTTTTTTTCTTCTCTTTTTGAGCACTTGCATCCTAACCCATCTAAGAGTGGAAGAGTCATATAGCATAACTACATGCCTGTAGAAGAACATATACATTCCAGCAGGCATCCTTGCCAGCATTTAAAAAAAAAGTAAAAATACAAGTAACCAAACTGTAGCTCTTTGGTCTATAGGCAATACTTGCAAAGAATCATGTGGAATTGTGGTTTTCTACTGCTACAGGAGAAGCTGACAGCAATCAGGCCTCTGAGGTAGTGCCACTTCAGTGCCAAAAACTTGGCTGGCAATGTGAGGAAAGGAGGGCTTTCTATCCCAAGCACTATAAATTACTGAGAAGACAGTGCACAGCTGAACGCTATAAATTCCATCTGTTGTTTAAAATGGATTTTTCTGTAAATTTTCCAATGAAATCTTTACCATTGAGGAGCCTTAGTCACTGGCTTCTATTTGAGTGTCTGCAACGACAGCTGAGTCATGCTCCCACACTAGTACCTTAAATTTACCAAACACAGAGCATACGCTGTGCTTCCTTGAGTCAGTATTACAAATTTCCCATTACTTCCATGAGGTCAATGTTGATTTTTCCATATGCAGCATCGCCCTATGTGTTTACCATTCCTTAAACAAAATAAGGCACCCTGGAAAGTTAGAAGACCTCAACAGATGTGCATTTTAAGTTGTCTGAGATAGTTAATGATGAAACAATTCTTCATTTAAATGTTTGTTCCAGCTCTCTGAGAAAATGCACAGAGATGGAAGACTGATTTGGGTGGGTTTTTTTTTCCTTCCTCTTGCAACTGATCTAAAGTATTGATTCATGACAAACAACATAACCCCTGCGTTAACATTTCCATCCATGCAAATAAGCATGTGATACCAACCACCAGAGCATGCCATGGAATACTTATCCAAAAAAATATTACTTCTGTCAACTTTAAATTGCAAAGCCTAGGGAAAAATAGTAATGAAAAGCCAAGAATGACTGTTTCTTGTGCCAAAGTTTTATGCCTGCTTTTTTAACACATACAGAACACATCTTGCGTATCATTTAGCTATTAAGTATTTGTGATACACATAAATTAATCCATTAATTCAATCATTAATATAATCCCTTCATCTCACAAATCTAATAAAATTAAGCTTTATAATACTTCAAACTGCAGATAAAAATGTACAGTTGTATTCCTAGGAAAGGCTGAACACAGAGGCAAAAGGAAGCACCGGCTGAAAGGATAACTAGCATATGTTCATTAAAGCTTCCCTGAAGTGGTGTGCATGTGCAGTTTTACATACTTTCTATATACTTATACTTTCTATATACTTCTGCAAAAGATATTCGCCATTTCCTACTGTAGTCAAATCAGACATGCTTAGGCTTGATTTGACAGTTACTTGTTTTTCTAAGTATTCTTGAAAGTTACATTTATTTTTTTATTATTTTTGATTGAGGGGTATTATAGTCAGGAACAAATAAGTGGCAATTTTAGGTTCTCCTTCCTTATTTTTTAAGGCAAGGGAAGCAATAGATGCTGAAAGAGGAAAAACAGAGTGGGGGAGGGAAAGTGTGTTTAAAGCACCTATATACCAACCTCTTCAAAAAATCATGGCAAGTTACAGTTATTTAACACATAAGGGAACAGAAAACCCCACACCGTTTAGATGAAATACTTAAATATACAATTTTTTCAAGTAATTATATTTGAAAGCACAATATATTCTCTATTACTACTTTAGTATTTGGAATTCAATTTCCTGCAGAGGTACTTCACAACACATCAAACAGTAGCTATTAGAATATCAATATCAACTAATGCTCTATTATTAAAGAATCTTTTAAACCAGAGCAAAAAAGAACCACCATAGGTAGCTGACATATTATAGAATGCCCTTACTAACACACAGGTGAAATATTTTATTCACTGTGTGTAACATAGCTTAGCGAGGACCCATTGAAAGGAAATATACAGCAACTGTTCAACTGGTGTCCACAACATCAAACATAAGAGATTTCTGCCGGACAAGATTAGAAACCTCCCTAGACATTAACTCATAAAATAAAGGAATCTTCTAACTGCAGATTGGTCTGCTTAAACCAGGCATGTCCCAGTGACATGCTAAAGCAAAGAAGAGCATGCTGTAGTGCTTTGGCAAGCCAGAGACATCATCACCTTGAAGTTCAAAGGACAAAATATTTATTGAATACAATACTTCAATTCACTGGCTTACTTGGCAAGTTCCTGAAGAGTTGTTAAAAGCTCATCAGTGGTTTTGTGGTCTTTGGCTCCAAGTGAGGACATCAAGATGTGCACATCATTGAACAGAAGAACATGATCTTTGGTGTGCTTCTTTGTAAGCTTGAGAGTATTGTTCCACCTGTCTCCAAGCTTTACACCTAAAAGTAAAAAATATTTTTCTCAATAAAAATACCACATGGAAAAGCATGACTTTGCAATATACTTTCAGTCACCCACCATAAACAGCATTCCTACTAAACTTAAGAAAACATTCCCTGATGTGGCAAAATGTATACAGTAATGCTCAGCTGCAGCCTGCCATATCTGGGTAAAGAGTTTACTGACTGTCAGCAATTTATCACCAATATTCTGGATTGCATTATGTGAGGTTCTGGCTCTATTACAAGATTGCTTATGTCTTCTTGGAGATGACGATCACAATGAGCCATCTGTAGCAATCAAAACACAGACTGTAAAAATAATTTCGTATACAAATTCAATGTGTCATTAGTGTTTTAGCAGAAAACTGAAAATAACGTCCATTTGTTGCCCTTCCCCTTCATGAACTCTAGTGGATAAACACTAACTTAAAGAAGTTCAGGAGAAATGCCACTGAGTTACGAAAGTACACAAAAGTGAGACTAATACACATGTATCAGCTATTTCAATCAGTACTAAACCAGAAAGTTAAGTACCTCCCTTGAAATTTACTTTAAGAAAGCTCTACAGGTTTTGAAAGGCTTATGTACTTTATTGTTCAGCCTCAAATCTCTAGGGACAATAGAAGTGAATTTGCCAAAAAAGAAATATGTGACCTACGCTAGCCTGAGCTGAATGAAATACCATACTGGCATGGAAAAAACCCCACAACTCTTGGGAAGAATAAAGGTTATGGCCTTTATTATAAATTTCACATTGAGTTTTTTCTCAAGAGCAGAATTTTCTTCTGTAACAGAAGATTTCCTCTGTAACACTGACCAAGCTTGCTTTGTAAGTATATTTAAATGCTTCAACATGCAAGGCAAGGGAAAGGGGGAGGCAAAGAGAAAACTGTTCCCCTTACAGTTTTAAAAAAGAATGGCAACCAGGTATCTTACCTTCCAGGTGAAGCCTGTACAACATCGAACAGTTATCTACCACATCTAGCATGCTTCCACTTGACAGACACCGGGGAGCAATCTGTAATCACAGGAATTCATAAGCTACCCAACTGATGTGCTAGTGGGAACTTCCTTCAGATAATCAAAATTATTTCCACAGTACAGAATTAATTTCATCTTTTTATTCATTCAAAAATACCTGTTTTCCAATAGCCCTAAATGACATCTTTCCTGAATACAGCAATCTGCAGAGACAAACACTTCTATTGCTTCATTTGTGTTGTTTTTCCTGTTAAGAACTTAAACTGAGGAAGTATGGAGAGTCACCAAGGTATTTTATTTTTTCCAAAATAGTGCCACGAACATTACTTCACTTTGCCAAGGTTAGTAGATAGGAGCCTGCCCTGCAGCTTTCTTAATGCCTGCATTATTTGTATAAACCTTACAAAGATACGTTATCGTATCTAATTTGATATTGCTTATTCACAAAGATTGTTCTGAAATCCAGACAGTAAAGCAGAGTAAGTTAACTCAGCATAAAAAGACAGGCTTCTGTTGACCTAGTACCTAACATGCAAAATCAGTTCTTTGTAAAGGTAACTTGACTTTAAAGGAAAGTTATTTTATATCCTTTTAAAAAGCATGAGTAAGAAACACAGTTATAATGGAAAACACTACCAACAGTGCCCCTGTAGCTCTTTCAAGCACAAGTGTAACAAACACCTGAAGATGTTATAAGATGGGAGTCTTTTGGGTATTCTACCCAAAACTACTGAGAAACAAATAGTTTCCCTAAAAATCTATAACAGATGTAAATAATACATATACAGCACACTGTAACAGCTTCCAGTCCCATACAGAAGGAAAAAAGCACATTTCACGGACTTAAGCACACTCTCAGTAAAGAAAAAAAGGCCTCTACTCACGTGATTGTCATAAATTGTCAAAGCAGCCTCATATTCACCCTGTAAAGGCAAATGAGGACCGTGTGATTAACATTCAGATACAGTAACCAAAGGCATATGTGCTAATTAATAGATATCATAATATTACTTCACAACTGCCTCATGACTTGATCAAAACAAAGTCAAAGAAACCTTGAAGTATTAAGAGAAAGGAGTCTACTAAGATAAAGCAGGATTTGCTAAGCAAAATAATCACTATGTTTAGGTTTCATTTAATAATAGGTACCAATACTGGTAAAAGTTACACATGAAGGAGAAAGACAAGGTATTACCTCTCACTCTAACGTTCCTTTCGGGGATTTTGGCAAAAATTAGTGCATCCCATGGTGTATGCAAAGAGGCAGGAAGAAAAATCACTTTAAGCAGGCTACAAAAAAGTTGTATAGATAGAAGGTAGCAAAGTAAACAAGCTATTTAGACTGCTATCAATAATTACGCTCCTTCTATGTTAACAATACTGCACACAAGCAAGTCACTCTGCTTTCTGACCAAAATACACTGCCTTCTCAACGATGTCATGTTTGTAACCCTATTGAACTGAACCACACAAGTGCTAAAGTATCATTAAATCCAAGAAAATTCGGTGCTGCAACCTGATAGGTTGGGTAAAATTGCAATGATTTTAAAGGGTTCTTAATAATATGAATTAGAAACCTTAATAATTAATAACACTGGTAACGAAACTTACTGCCTCTTACTGAATTTGAAGAGAATTTTGTCTATTTTTTGTCTGAAAACTAGAGATTCAAGTTCATCTTTCTATCAAATAACAGTGCCAAGTGTAATTAGTGAGACTATCTGATCTTCAAACGTGCAATCATCTCACAGCAATTTTTCAACATCCTAACAAAGATCTGGGAACTTTGACCAATGGAATTGAAACTTTTCAAAACAACTGTAACAAAGACTAGCTTGTGAAAATGGCACTGTGCTATTTTATAAAAACATCCCTTTGAACAGCTGAAAAAAACCCTACAAATGTGTGGTCTACCTTTTAAATAGCATTACAGAAATTATCTATTTGAGACATAAAACACCTATATGAAAATATCTCATACCTGTTCAATAAAGTATAAAGCCCAGTGCCAGTAATTATGGCAAGCAAGCATGTCACTGTTCTGGAAATAAAAAAAAAAAAAGAGAAAATATTATTTACAAAATAACTTCCCATTTAAACGTATCTAGTCAGATTTCTGTTTCCTTCTTCAGTAAACTGAGTATTTCATGAGACAGAAGGGACAAGAACTTTAAGTCAGCTGGCCAAGATGCCATCACTTGATACGTTTGTCCTTGCAGCTATTCAGGGAGACACCTTAAAAACAAGGTTTCCCTCATGTCACTTTCCAGAGAAGAATTTCACTTAGATATCTGTTTCAGAATTCACCATTCTGCAGCACTTTTTTTTCCTTAGAGAAAAAAACACATCTGTAATAAGTAAGATTTGTCTCATCTAAAATTTAGGCATTTTCTCTGAAGTAACCTGGACAGAGACTGGAGAGAGATATCCACTTTATGAGGGCCATTCGTCCTACCCACCTGGACACTACCTCAGTCTGAGAGGAATCAGTTAAACACATGCTTCACTACAGACCGCAGAACCTGCACTAGATACCAAACACACTGGCAGCTCACCAGATGAGATTAACATTTGCTGGACTATACAGACTTTGCATTGCCCTTTTCAGCAGGCTCCAGAATGTCCAGACCTCTTCCCTAGCCTGCTCTTCAAGACTGTGTCATTGCAGTTCATTTTTGTGAATGCACTGAGAATAGACAAGACAGGAATACAATTCTGTCTTTGGTGAAATCTGAAGTACCAGAAAGGTTCACCCCTCTCCTCCCCTTCTCTCCTAGGGCTGTAGTTAAACCTATTGTTCTCACAAGTGGAAAAAGCACCTCCGTTTTCATGGTGACAACTGTTAACACCCACTTTCAGAAAGCACAAAGGTTCCCAGTTAATGTCCAAGCTTTATGGTGCTAAGATAAACATTCTGGTAATCTTTACTTAGTTAAAATTAAATCACAAACCAAACCCCAGCAACTGAAGTAGTAAGTGCTTGACAAATTTGATAATATTGTTTACTGTCATTCCAGATAGCATACAAACAAGGACAAGCCATTTCCTCACTATACAGGACCATTTTACTGCTGCTGATTTTGAGTTCTGAATGAGATTAAATTGCTAAAGGAGAAGTGGGCTTGTAGCTAACTAAATAAAAGCAAGCTATGGGAACTCACCAACAGCTCAAGAGAAAAAACATTGCCATTTAATAACAAACAGCACTGGCAGAGAGGTCCCTCCCAGTAAGATTATTTTGCCCCTTTTGATTTTGTGCTGAAATATACATAAAAAACAAATGGCATCTGATTTTTTTCTGGGAGGTGGAGGAACAAACAAAATAGAGTACTCTGTAAAAAAAGCTGGTACAAAATCTTTTCTCCTCTAACTGCAAAGGAGGAAGATTAATTACAAACTGTCAGAAGGACGATTGAATACTGTGGCAGTACAGATAGATAATCCTGGTCATTAAAAGAAATAAAATTTTCAAATTGCCAGGCCTAATACAAGCATTTCTATTAAAGCCCTTAGAGAGACCTGCTTATTTTCATATGGTTAGAGTTTAACACTTCTCCTTCAAGATGTTTACACTGAAAATTACTGCACAAAGGAAGTGATTATGCACATTTTCATTATGACAATGCCAGCTACTACAAACCCTAACTATTCTGGGATGGGCATGAAGGTACATTAGTCAGTTCTGCTTACTGATCTTGCACTTTTTTTTATTTGGATAAAGGGTATAAATTACAGAGGCACCCAATTACTTTAAGAAACAGAGCTCAAAAATCGATCCAAAAGTCACCTATTGGGGGGTTTAAGTCATCACCTAAACTGTCAGGCCCCTGCATCACTGTTCCAATAAAACTAATATATTCAAGGACAAAATGCTTTTTGGGAAATGACATATGAACCTCAAGAAAGGGCTTTCTGTCTGCACTTCCTAGCTCTAGTATTTGAATGCTCAGTTTAAACACATGCAAAACAAAAAGTCATTCTAGTCTCATGATCCAGCTCTGTTCTTTGGGTGAGGTGGAATGGTCAGCTCAGAAGACTAAAACAGACTCATGTGGGTTGTAACAAATTCAAAGGTCACAGCCTTCTCTGAACAGAACATACTTAACCATTGGGAAAACACATGGTGTCCAACACAAAAATTAAGCTTCACTTAGCGAAGGACCATAGGATAGCCTAATTAACCTATTCAATACTCTAAAAGATACTCAAATATATTGGATATAAAAAGCAATTTCAGTATATGAGAAAAGAGACCAAAGCATCATTTATCTTTTCTTTAATGTTGACCTTTAAAAATCCTTTCCCGTCCAACAGCAAACAAGTATTTTATGAGTCTTCTAAAACATTCCATTTGACCATAGCATTTCACACCTCAGTTAGGTTCCTCTGAAGAGATTTAGTCGGGCTTCTCAACTGACTCTTAGTGCCCATCTTAGTCTAAGCAAAAAGCTTGTGAAAATTGCACTGGTCATTTGACTTTTATAACCACACAATACATCACATATATATAAATCACATTGCAATAAGTCATAATTTTCACATCTGATGTTTCACCTGTCCACTATGGCCATGTCTTTATGAGATGTAAAATACCTAATCAGCTCCACCAGGAAAAAGAAACCACACACTAGCTAAAGTAAGGCAGTGTGAGAGGACAGCCTTTGTATGAATCCTGGCCTACAGGCATGTTTACCATTATGTAACCTCTGCAGTTTTAGCAATGATGACTTAACAGTGGTCCACAGTATATGACCCTTATAATATGCAATTTTTCCCTGTCTCTTGCTTCAAAAGTAAGATTAATAGCAACAGCACCTCAAGTGATGGTTTCTTCCAATACGTAAACTTTGCATTGCTTGCAACATGTCTGCAGATAGGAAGGAACTGCATGCAAAGGAATCAAGAACTTGGCTGCGGGAGATCAAGAAAACCCAGAAGGAGCTTTTTCAGAGATGCTACAAGAATATTTACCTTCCAGTTGGTTTCCGTTTCCTTCATAAATTCTAACCCTTTCTTCACATCTGCTTTCATTTCATTTATGTGAGCTATAGTATGAACAGACCACGCATCTGTCTGATTTATAGCCAAAGCCTGCAAGTTAAACAAGGGAAAACACGATGAAGCTTACAAACTTGCAAATAGCAATATTTATCACTGCCGATATAGAAAGAAAAGACTACTTTTTTACTTGCTGCAGGTTAAAAACCATCCTGGACCATCCCAACTAACCACAACCAGGAAGTTTGATTTGGACTGAAAAGGAAGACAATGTTTATTGACCGACTTCACTTCCCAGCTTCTACTGCATAGAGATGAACACCTGCAAAACACTTTAAAATGTAGGCTTTGATGAAGATTATCAAATAACATTTTATTTCACAGACATGCAACAACAGCAGCCATGAAAGAATTGCATACATAGGCACAGTATGTTCCATGATATAGTGCCTTGCAGGTAATCATTTCTTCTTCAAGAACGTGGTCAGCTCTGAGTATTCAGCAAATTCCTGTTCCTTCCTCCAACTCCTCCCAGCAGGTTTTAGGCATTTTGGGAGCTTAGTCATTAACCTAGCAAACCTTAAATGGCAGTGCTTAGTCTTTGTTGCCACTATCAGCAATTTGATGTAACATCTCTGGCAAAAACACCCATTAGAGATTAATTGTATCTGAGACTTCTGCAGGACAGGGATAATCCTGAGGACTAGAGAAAGTCAAGTATCATTACTGTCTTCAAAAGGAAACAGCATGGCTAATACTGATCCCCAGGAACATTGTGTACAATACAGGAACAAGCATCTGGCAAAAAAAAAGGAGGGGGAAACCCAAACAGGACAGACTGTCAAAAGCAGATTACCTCAAACCAATCCAACATTCTCGAACAGGAGTAAACAGCCTATTATATGTAGAAGAAACTGCAGATGCGGTAATATACAGATTTTATAGGGGTGTTTTGACACCATCTGACAAGGCACGCTCACATGCAAGTGAAAGAAATACAGTCGAGATGAAACTGCCATGGTATGTCATCAATGCAGGAATCTTTCTAAGGAACAGTCACCAATAGCCTCTTAGGAAACTCTGTGAGCCTTTCCATGTTGAGCTTTGTACTAACAACCAGAATGATGGACAGAGTCAGTTCATGGCATTCACACAAACCACCACCCAAAGACAGGGACCATATTTAAGAATTCTAAAACCTTTTAGCAATTTACCTCACGAGCTACCTCCTCAGCACGATCAAAAAAGTTTGTTTCCATGAGTCCAAAAGAGTAGTAGCCTTTCACGTAGCTAAGCAAAAGGGGAAAAATAACACATCATCCAGTTAGAACTAGTTTTAATCTAGGACTGAAAAACATACAAGGAACAGCATTTAACTCAAAATAGTCCTTATAATGCAAGTTACAACAAGGGTTCCAGCTTGCTGAATACAGAACAGCTAGCTAGTTCTGAGAGGAAATGAGAGGCCCAGAGACACCAGCATAGGAAACAGTAATGAGATGTACATTGTGTTTTGAGAAGCAGCATTTACATCTTTGGATAAACTAGAATTAAGAGTTGCACAGAACAATCTGCTGATCTCCGTAACAGCTGCAAGATGCAGAATCAGAAGGCTAGATGCAAGACAACGCTGTCAAAGTTACCTGAGCATCTATCTCAAAGGCAACATGAGCGTACTGCTCTGTGCATTCTCCACAAAATCATAGAAGAGTACTTTTATGTGAAGCGCCCCTCTAAAACTGCTTGTAAAGCATGCCCATTAAGCCATAAAGGCCCAACATAAAGGAAAATTAGGGATGTTATAAGCTCTTACACATACACCCGATGCAGTCATTTTGGGAAACTGAAACTTTCATGACTGAACTAAAGAAAATTTTAAAAGCACCACCTTCCTGTCAGTCTTTGCTGCACCAGGTGTTATGGTATATCCCAAAATTTTATTTTAGAACTACACTTTGGTATTCCAAGTTACAACTCCTTTCTTCCTTCCACTGATGTGCTCCATCAACCACAAGGTGAGCCCCAAGTGAAAAACTGGGCCCATAAAAGTCCGAAGGAGTTTTGCCACTGCCCTCAGTGAGGACATGATTTTATCCTCTGTGGTATATGCCATGTGCTGTATCTGACAGCAAAATTGATTGAGCCACAGCTTACAAAAAAAAACCCTCAACAACAGTGTCAACAGGGATACAGGAGAGATGTTCTAGCTGTAGTCAGGTTTGATTCACTTCTACACGCTTGATTTCATCTACCTGTCTGTTTCCAACAGATCCTGTTATTTAGATATTTCAAAACTTCAAAACCATGAAGTACTTGCACACCAGCTAAAAGGCAATTTTCAAAATGAAGGACAACCCACCTGCTTAGTGGAATATCTGGTGTCCAGAAAGGATAAACTCGGGCAACAGAATCTCGCATCTGTATATGATATCCCAGGTAGAAATAAGTGTCCTGGGAAAATTTGAGGGCTAGCAGGTCAGTTGGGTGGCTCTGCAGAATCTGTTCCCATAAATTGCAAGCTTTTGGAAGCTGGCTAGAAATAAAAGAATTATGTTGATTGCTGAGAGAAGGCACACATACCTGCCTCTACTGTTAGTTCTAAACACAGGCTATTCTGAAAAACAGAATATTCAACATCAAATGACTTTTTTCCCCTTGAAGCCATTTCTTAGTCTTTTTTAAAGTAATAATGGCATGGCATTATCTTCACTGAGCACCTTGCAGGAATTCTTTCAAAGAAATGTCATTCAGTCACAACAAGTCACTGTAACACACAAAGAAAATGAAACAAGCTCAAACCAAAAATCTGACGATTCTCCTACAGGGTTGAAGAGTTTCTACAGAAGCCTACCATTATAAATCTAACTTCACATGCACAAAGACACCTTCCCTATCCTCTAGTGGGCATCAAACCAACAGTAACAACAGGGCTTCAGTAGCTTCCTCTTTCCTTTTGCTAAGAAATACTGGAAGTAAATCCACACTTGTCTGTTTGTTTGACAAACAAATCATGAAAGTGAATCATTGGCCCATACTTTCTGCAGTGCACACAAATTCATCACATTACATGGAACAGTGAGTTTCTACAGCACTTCTAACACTCTGTTATGCCTTTTTTTTTTTTTTACAAAGAAAATAATTTCTGACAGAGGGAGACAACAGACAGGAAGTCTGTAGCTTTGCTTCTGTGAATCCAAGTCTGTGTTATATTATACTGGACCCTACTGTAGTCAAATATTTAGGTTCCTAGGTCTAAACCATATATTCCACTGATGGATCTATGACAGATTTAAAACACAGAGTGCTTAATGATATGAAGTGGTGGCAATAGAGCACTTCCCCTCATACAGTGCTGCACACTAACTAGTCATGGTGATTAGTTTGGATAGAGAAATGCAAGAACAACCACTGACACCTCACCCTGATCCTTTGCTAGATGTCAACTAATGTCAGGAAACATTACGACCTACTACTGTTTTCACCTGCAGTAGCTACAACTTGTCACAGATCTTTAAATGGGATGATAGGGGACTTACCCGCTAGCAAACATGTCCAACGCTGCTACATGAAGCTTCTCCCGCTCAGTCAGTGGCTGTGATTTTGAAAGCATCATCATCATTCTCATCGCACTGTCCAGCTCTTTGCTGAGCCGCACCGAACTTCCAGTGCCAATCAGCTCCAAACCATTAGCAATGACAAGTCCCATTGCTACAGAAAACAGCACATTACAAGTTGAGCTGTACAGCATTAGTCATCTCTACAGAAACATGAGGGGAGCTGTTTATTTTAAACACTATTGACTTGCAGACACAAGGGCCCAAAAAGTCTCATAAGCCTAAAGTTCTTAGAAGCTTTTCATTATAGCCATTTTAAAAGGTTTCAAAAGAAAAGAAAAAAAAACCAAACCATACAAAATCATCCCAGCCTGCTAGAGTCTGCAGTTTTAAAGAATTCTGTATGCCACCACTTCCCCTTGCGTAAACAAAGTTAAACACCAAGACACCAAGTATTATCCATCACTTTTCATGCTAAGAATTAAAGGTTATACTCACTAAAATTAGGATCTGCTGCTTTTAACTTGGAGAGACATCCCTCAATACCTCCAAGGCTCTCATTACTGGTCCAGGTTGCGTACTGTAACAGAGACACAGAGAGGGTTGAGAAATGCCTAATGACATTGGGCTTCTTTCTGTTGTCCCAGGCATTTAAAATTCAGAAGTAAGCAAGGCAAATGACTACAAGACAAACATTGCCTTCACATAGGGTTAGTGTAGTAGGAAAACAGAAAAACCGTTTTCTTTAAGATAGCTTGGCCACCAGCAGAACTGGATTTCTGTGCAGTTTATATCAACTGTTGACTCTTCAGTGTCAGGTAGGATGAACATGCTGACTGAGGTTTCCCCGCAGCTGCAGTGTCCGGCATAGCCCTCTGCCACCAGGGTTTTCTGCTGCCTGCTGATGGCTGAGGTCCTGTGGCAGCCTGACTTGGAGGCTCTCCCAGTTGATAAGAAATTTAAACATCAGCTACAGCAAAGGTTCTTTCAGGCACGAGTCCCTTCAAATCACATTTTCTTACTTCCTTCTGGTCATACCTGTGTCAGCGCAGCATCGAAGAGCTTACAGGCTTCATTGCTAGTAGTGGACAGGACAAGTCCAGCATCCCGCCAGGCCTGCACAATAAACAGATACAAACCCGCCCATTTTACACACTTGTTTTCCAGACTACATCAACAGATTCTCAAATTGATGGTGTTCTGACATTTTCTTCAACTATGTTTTTTTTCTTTAAAAAGAAAAACAGAAAAGCTGAAAGGACAATGCAGGCAGACACACAAACCTTTTGTTCAGTTGTATTACATCTGAAGAGTCAGTTAGTTGGGGCTAGAAGTGGGAATAAAGAAGCAAAAAATTATAAAGTGCAACAGAAGATCTTGATGGGCTACACATCTCATAATGAGACACCCGTTCTTAATTCACTACAATTGAACCTTTGGCTAGTCCCACTGCTGCAGACACACCTTGTGTGAGGTAGAGATATGGTTAAATAAAATTCTGTTCTTTTAGAACTGAAATCAATACCTTAAGCAACTTGCAGGCCAAACAGCCTGGCAGAGCAAGTCCACCAGGTCACTGGAGTTAAATCAACAAAGAAGCTGGACCACAAAGCAAGAACATGGCCATTTCATAAAGCTAAAATGCAAAACAAAATCAGGCTGCCATAGTTTCTTAACAAGCTATGTAACACTGACCAAGGTGCTACATCTCCTGGCTAACTGCTGGAGAACAAAAAGAGTTCATTATGCAGACTCGCAGTTTACTCAATGGTGGAATTAAGCTGCAGCAGTTACAGCACCCTGTTCCACAGTTATCTCCATGACTGCTCTTCTAAGTAACTCTGGCAACAAAATCAAAAGTCCAATGCCTATTTCAAAATGCTTAACTTGCTCACGTGGACACCTACAGCAAACAGGCATGTCATCTCCTGTGGCTTGCAGGCCTCTTCTCCCCCACAGGATGGCCACATAACCACAAAGCCTGTCATCTCACAAGCCGAGGTGCTTCCCTTGGTAACCTATTCAGGTATTTAGAATAACGCTTGGGTTTATTTCTACTAGTTACTCTCCATTCAGCATTCCTACACTGCATCCATCATTGCTTCTAAGACTGTAAGCTTCTCAAGCACATTTACATTCAGCATACCATATACATCTCTGTTTAAGCATACACACATTTGTGGAGCTGCACCAATCACTTCACCATCACTTTTATCCCAGCACACAGAATGTATGGGATCACGTAAAAACAGACCGGGGCAAGCCAATTCAGACTCCTCCTAATGGGGCTTAGTCCTTGTGGATGCTGCAAGAATTCAGCTTGTCTCATTTCACAATTTAATGTATTCCCTGGTTCTAACGACCCAACTGTCAAAAATTTTAAGTCACCAGGCAAAGACATCTTTGTCAATATGTCCTAAAACTTTCCCACTGTAATCGGATTAAAGGCTCACATTGCAACAGCTCAGGCACTAGGGCGTTCAAAATTACAAGCCTAAAAGGCTAGATCCAAAGATAAAATTGCAAGGGTTTTTTACCATTTATACTACATCTGGAAACAGCACAAAGAGAAAAGAGGGTAGTGAGGTAAGCCCTGCTACTCACAGGCTACCTTTCAAGGTACCCTGCAAGAGGCCAGGAAGCACCTTCATCACCAATCATCAGAAACAAGCTCCATTTGAAGCAGCTCTCTTTGCCACTGCCGATTTTGCACAACAGCTCAAGGTACTTGCCAAATAGAAAATGTCATCCCATTTTGAGACTTGTTAATGCTAAGATTCATAGGAATAAAAAGGTCTGTGCATAAGCATCTGAAAAAAACAGAAGACCAAGGGTTAGGAAGAAAAGGCCTACACCCCTCACTAAGGACTCTGCTGATGTAGTTGAGATACATGCTACTTCCACCCACTCTAGAAAGCCTCTGCTCTGCCAAGGCTACAGCCCACATAACTCACAGCTCACTGCAAGACTCCCACTCTGGCAGCAGGAGGATGCATCCCATCAGATTATGCCACTACTCCTCCTGTTAGCACACCGGGACAACGGGTTGCAGAGAACTAACGCTCTAACAGCTGCTGACTCCTCAGAGACATACAAGAGCTGCTCCAAACGGAATTACTGCTGTCAACCAAGCACCAAAGAGCTACTGGGAGCACAGAAGAGCCAGTAACCCTTGTCCTCTGGGCCCTACACAAGCAGTCCTGCCCAGGCTGCCTGGAACACTCATCCTGGGGCGTGTCTGTACTCAGGGATCACACTGTGACTGAAAAAATCCACAAAAGGAGACTGAGTAGGTAAAAACCAGAGCAGAGAGCTTGTAAAAAAACTACCTGTTACCCTCCACAGTATGGCGGCCATTGAGTTCTGTTACACCCATTTCCCATAATCCTCCTCTCCAGCTCCAGGCACTGAAACGTCTGTGATGCGTCACAAAGGCAAACGCCGTGGCCTTGGCGCTTCATACCGCTTCTTGCCACGACCAAAGCCTTGAGCACTCCTCTGCTACGAGTTGCTCTTAGCATGTCCTCCTTTTCTCCAGAGCTCTGGCACTCGTGAACCTATGACATTTGTGAGAAGACCTTCAAGACTTTTTTTACCTCCCCTGCCTAATTAACTACAAAACGACAACAAAAGGAGCAACAGGGAGAACCAACTTCAGTGTGAAGAAAGCAGAAATTACTCTGCCTGCGTAGGCACGGGGTGGCTTCCCAGCTCGGAGGGAAGACTGCAAGGCCTCGTCGCCATTTCCAAATCCCAACGGCAGCCTCACCCCACCTGAAACCCGGCCGGTAACTGGCCGAAGGAGACGATCGACAACAGAAGCCCTGCCAGCGGCGCACTCCCGCCAGCCTCAGCCGGCTCTGCTCGTCTCCCTGCGCAGACCCAGCGCCGCCAGCTCTCCCCGCCCGCCCGCCAGGACAATGGCAAGGGCACGCACCCGCCGGGCCAGGGCCCACGGGCAGAGCAGACGCAGCCCCCGCGCTCGGTCGCTGCAGCGGGGCCAGGCCGGGAGGCCAGGCTCTGCCCGCCGTCCCGCCCTGCCTCAGACCGGCCCTCACCTGGCAGTCCCTCAGCGGCGCCATGAGTCCGCGCAGCCGCTCCGCTGCCGGCGGCCCCGCAAGAGGAGGAGCCGGAGCGGGCTGGCAGCGAGCGGGGCCTGCGGGGAGCGCTGGGCCTCGCCCAGCCCCTTGGCGGCGGCTGCCTGCCCTCCGGAGCCGCCGGGGGCGCGGTGCGGCCGGCGGCTGCGTTTGGTGTGGATCACCGGCCCCGAAAGACTTGTTTCTTGTGGTACTGGGTATACCTGTCAGCGAAACAAGAAACGACAAAACCGCCTAAAGAACATAGCATTAAGAATCTGGTATTCTTTGTTGCAGCTCTGGATGCTCAGGGCATCGTTCCACCTAAGGTGCGTGCCGTATGGTTCAATCAAACAAAATTATATAGGCTACACATAGGATTATGCATTACATTTCTCAGAAAAATCAGACATATTAATTCAACAGGCCATACTATATTAATGAATGCTTCTTACAGGGATCTGAGTCTTCTACGAGGTCTCCAACCATAGTCAGGCCCTACAGTTAGAGCTGACCCATCGCTGAGCTTTCATTAAGTTCCTCTATATGCAGAGCCCAAGGAGAGTCCAAGTCTGTTTTATTAGTTCCCTATACAATGGTCTCCTCACTGACTCTGAGCATTAAAACGACTTTCTTTACCTCTTGTCACCAAAATCGGGAATCAAACCTCCTAATACCAATGCAGTGTTAAGAAGCAGGCGCTCCTTTACTGCAGCGCTGGGTGCTCAGTGGCATCTCCACAAATCGAGCACACCTGTGTAGATTGCACTGGTACATTTATACACAAAATTATAAGGTCATACACTTCCAGTTACAGTGACTGGTTGGTAATTTGCATATAACTATAATACACACATCACAGCACTCTCCAAACTATCAAGCTGCAACAAGATCTTTTACCATCCCATAGTAACACACTCTTCATCCCGGTCCCTCTGCTGCCTTCTCCTCATCTCTCCTCCTCACTCAAGACATTCTCTCCCCTCTTGCTTCTTCCTTTCCTCATCTCACGTCATCTAGAGCCTGTTCTCTCTTCATTGGCTCTCAACCACTTAACTTAACCAGCCACACCTGCACCTTTATCTACATCAACCGACCCACCACCCCTGAAGCCAACCCACAGTTGTATATTATGAAAGCTAATAACCCAGCTTCATTCCACTACAAATGTGGTGTGTCATCCTCTTCTGTTATTAGGCTTGTGCAGGGGAAGGGTCTTCACCTGGGCAAGGGTCTTCTTGACCTGTGGGTGTGGTTTTTTGTTGCCAAGTTGGACAGCTAGATATCAGTCTTGTCAAGCTGTCCAATAACTTATCCTATATGCAACAGAACCTAGGTGCTCTGGTTATGGTCTAGAGAGTAATGTTATTATGGTTTATAGAATAGGGACTTCAAGTAACACAGTCTTGGATAACAGCAGCACAGGAACTCATCCATTATTGGTTAAGAAGTGTTAATCTCATTCTAACATGGAGGTTAATGCCTAAAAATCAAAATTCTTCTATAGCTAACTGTTTCACAAACACAAAATATAGAAAGATTCGGTAAAACTTTCAGATAATCTGCAACCCTCTTAGCATAAAATTGCATAGGCAGGGTTGGTTAGCAGTCTGTCCATAGCCATTACACCCAAAGAAACAAGAGAGCCACACAGCAAAAACGGACTGTTAAAGAAACTCAGTTACAAAGGTAACCCACATGCATTCTTCTGTTTCCACAGCTCGAGACCATACTTGCCAGCAGTGCTGGGAGGAGGTTCTGGTACCCCTCCTGCAGCCTGCGCTCCAGCAGCAGTGCACCCACCTCTGTTGTGGGCCGCAACAGCAGCAGCCTGCCTTCTCCAGCTGCTCAGCTGCACAGTGCTTACAGTGCAATGCTCATCTGCGACACACACTGCACCCAAGTGCTTTCACCACAATGTGAGCATCAAGATGTCTGGGCAGGATATGCGACTGTTCGTGCTTTGGCCACAAACGCACCTGATCCATGTGTGGCAGCCAGTAGAGCGGGTCTGGTGTGCATGCCTCAAGAGTGCCAGCTGGCAGTACTTCAGCCAGGAAGGCAGCCCATCTAGCCGCTTCCTTCCCCACAGTGAGCACCGAGACACGCCACCACCTGCTATCTACCTGTCAGCCAAGTTGCAACAGACCTGTGCCACCTGCTACAGCTACAGCTTGACCATGTGCTATAGGCACCGGGGGCTCCACGTTGCTTCAGTCAGCATTGAGCAGATGCCTTGCATAAGCCTTAGCCTCTGTCTCAAGGTAAAGCCTGACTTGCTACATGTCCTCAGCATTGGCTCCAAGCTCCTTACCATTTCTCAACAGCCCTTCAGCCTCTCCAGGAGGCTTCAGCCCCTTATCCCGAGGATGCTGGCCTACAGACTGGTGGTAGACACACAGGCTGTAGGAGGTTGGCTCTGTTCCTGCAGTTCGTTTACTCTGCAGAACAACTTCTGTGCTATTCCAAAACCTCAGAGCCTGGGTGAGATGGTGGTGGCCAGAATTCACTTGCATGTTGGCGGAAAGAGGTCTGAGGAATTGATGGGAGAATTACATCTACTCAATGGTACCCTGAGCCTAACTGCAGGCAGAGCGACTCCCACCCATGTCAACCTTCACCCAGAGAAGACCGACAGCAGCACTTGCATTTTCAGGTACAACCACAGAACATTTTACACAACCAAAGAAAACAGCAGCCCTATTTCCACAGATGGGCCTTACGCATATGCTGTGTTCTATCAACACAAGTTTGTGGCCTTCAAGTGGTACAAATTCAGTATGTGCCTTTACATGAATCAGAAGAAGACTTTGTTTAGGTCTCTGGCAGAAAGAGACCTTGAAAAAGACCACCTTCTCCAGAACAACATGTATACGTACAAGAATCACAGAAGAAATGCCAAACGGTTTGTCCGTCGCTCTGCTTTACCCTTTGATGCAGAGAAATACGTGGGTTTTGTGGCAAAGGTGAACGGTACCAGAAGTGCACCTACACCGGCTCTTTTAAGAGTCAGAGTCAACAACTATGCTGCAAAAACCATAGAAACACCAGTGTCTTCCCAGAAAGAAGCCTGTTACATAGACAGAGTGCAGATTCAGAAACCTGTTCATCATACCTCTGTCTTGCGCCAGAAAAGGAGCACATCTTTTTACCTCTTTGTCAGATTGCTAGTAGACTGCAATGTTGGTATATCTATCAAGCCCCTGTGGCGAATCTATCCTGTTCAGGACACAACAACTATTCCAGACTGGACAAAACCACTAAACTCTTCCTTGATGCATGGCATAGAAATGATACACTTAACTGTTCCCAGTTTTACTTTAGATTATGGGTTGTATCTCTTTTATTTCACTGTTGAAATAACCCCAATTAGGACCACAACAGTTCTCAGAGGCTCAGATAAAGTTTATGTTCAGATCGAAAGCACTGATCTAGTGGCAAATATTGCAGGAGGCACGTTTCGCACAGTAGGATTTTCTGATAATTGGACTCTTGATGGTTCTGCATCCTATGATCCTGATTCTCAGGAAGGACTAAAGGGAATCACATTTACTTGGTACTGCACTAAAGAGGTGTCAGACTATAAAAACATGAAAGTCAGCCCGGGAAAAAGCTGCCATCCATCCCAGAAGGATTTGAAATGGTTAACATCCTCAGGTCCAGTTCAAGCAATGCCACCAGAATCCCTCCCAGGAAATGCTGTATACTACTTTCGACTAGTGATTCAAAAGGATGGAAGGAAGAGTTACGCCGACCAAACTGTAGATGTGCAGCCTGGCTCCCCGCTCGTCCTGGATGTGGCATGCCTGGAAAACTGTGGTAGTGTTCTAATTCCAACGGAGAGATTTACCTTGGCTGGAAAATGCCTGAACTGTAGAACAAACAGCCAGCCAGTCTACTACTGGTCCCTTTTTTCAGAAAACTCTACAGAAATTAGCTTTGACTGGTCTTCCAGAACCTCAACAGGCAGGTCTGGGGCTTACCTGTCTATACGTGCTCTGACTTTTACAAAGACTGTACATCGATTCTATGTACTTCTATTTAAAGTAACTACTTGGGATGGTAGGTCTTCAGTCTACAGATATGCATTTAAGATAAATTCTCCTCCTAGGCCTGGCAAGTGTACCATCAACCCACACCAGGGCACAGCCTTTCTGACAAAATTTGTTGTTCAGTGCAGTGGATTTTCTGACAGCAATTTACCTCTGACATATAAAGTCATAATGGCTTCCGATGTACCCGAAACTGCCAAAATAACTTCCGTGGAAGAAAATACATTTGGCACAATTATGTACTTTGGTTATCAGCCTAAAACTCCTCCATCTCTTCTCCCAGTTGGAGTGCCCTCTCGGAAGTACACCTTGACACTTTATGTTCAAGTCCGTGATTCCCTTGGGGCATTTACCCAAGTGAGTTTATATGTCCGTGTGTGGAACCCAATTAACAGTCGACCACTAGCTGTTGTATATCATGAACTGCTGGCCTCAGTAAGCGGTTTAAGTGCACCGATGACATCTTATCTCCAGACTGGAGATTATATTAGCGCAGGTTATTTGGCTTATCTGGTAGCCTCAGTCTTAAACTATATTAAAGCAGCACCAGCTCTCCACCTCCCTAAGGCTCAGTTTCGGGAAAATCTGATTAAAACAGCCCTGAATATTTCAGTTGAGAGCACAATGGAAATCAACCAAGTAGTTGCTTCTCTTTCTCAAGCCACAAAGGAAGCTGATGAAGTGAACAATAGATCACAAGATCTTGCCATTAGGAAACTGACAGAAGTAACGGGAGTGCTGAAGATACAGAGGAATGAGAGCCATTGGTCTGAGGAGGCAGAAATTCAGACCAGTGGAATACTAAGATGCTTGTCCAACATCCTGAGAGCTGCTCTTTCGCACTGCAGGAACGTCAATGTAAATGGAGTTAAACAAATCTTCTCCGTCATGGAAAATTTAATGGACATAGTTTTCCAGGGCAAAGTCCCTGGAGAAACAGAGACTCGAATGGAAACAAAACACTGGAATATCACTCTGAAGAAAGAGGAAACCTGGAACATTGCTAATGCTTTCTCTACCAGCAACACCTGCAGGAATTGCTTCTATCTATCACCGAGAAAGGGAAATTATTCAGGATTGCCACATGATGCTGTGATATCCACTGCTCTTTTTGAGTTCGATGAGAACCCTTTCCCTTGGTTAGGTCACACAACAGAAATCAAAACAATGGTTTTGGGGTTTAAAATGGCAGAGAGCAAGTCTAATGGAGATCTACTAGGGATCATGCCTGAAGGAGCAGAAATTACTGTTGCTAGGAAAGAGAAGGAAACTTCAACTTTTCAGTTAGCAATGGGACCCGATAAAACACAAACTTACACAACTGGAGGATTTAGTTTTGAAGTCAACAGAAACACCAAGAGCATATACATCCAGATCCTGACAAAATTAAAAGTTACTTTCAAGGTGCTAGTATTTACAGGCACCAATGTCACTCATGCTCATCCCACAGCCTCATTTGCTGCTTTTCACAACATGACAACAATGGCAAGTGAAAATGAGACAGCTAGCACTGACTGTAACATTAAGGCTCCCTATATTATCTGTCTTCCAGAGTCATTGTTGACAACCACAGCTCAAGGAAGCGGTACAGACCCTCATAACATCTCCATTGTCTTGCTGACGCCATATGTTGTAAGGTATCGAACGCAGAGGCTGGTGAGCATACATGTTTTTAGTGATCAGTGCTTATTTCTGGATGGGGTTCAAAGTCTGTGGAGAGAAGACGTGTGCAAGCTTGGTTCCTTGACTGACTGGCAGAGGGTACATTGTGTCTGCAAAATGAAGCAAAGTCGCAGAAGTCTGTCAGTTCACACTGCGTCAAAGGCGTCTGCATACAACATCAGGTTCCTGGCAGCCAAAGTAATAGCTACCCCCAACGCAATAGATCTGGGAAAAGTCCTGATAGCAGATATACCTCAAAACCCAGTGACCTTATTAACGGTGCTCTTTATTTTTGCCGTCTATTTTCTTTTGTGCCTCTGGGCTGTGAGAAAAGACAGGGCTGAGAAGGAAAGGAAAGACAAGATTATAGTTCTGCCAGACAACGACCCCTTTGATAAAGGCAGATATTTAGTCACTTTATACACAGGCAGTCGCTGGAAAGCTGGAACCACAGCAGATACCTTTCTTCAGCTCATCAGCGAGAATGGCAGGAGTGATGTCCATTGTTTACGGCACCCACGTTTTCCATCTTTCCAACGAGGAAGCATCGATTGCTTTCTGTTGACTACTAAGAAAGATTTGGGAGACATTTCTTCCCTCAGGGTCTGGCATAATAACAAGGGCCCATCTCCAAGCTGGTTCTTAAGCAGAGCCAAAGTTGAGAATATGTCCACCAGGAAGACCTGGTTCTTCATGTGCAGGAGATGGCTTTCTCTTGACAAGAGTGATCAGGTACTAGAAAGGACATTTTCCATCACAGACCCCAAGACACCTCTGCTCAGAATCGACTATTTTTCTATTGCTTTTGCCAACAGCCTGAAAGAAGGCCATCTGTGGATCTCCATTTTTTCTAACGTTGCCAGTGACACTTTCAGCAGGCTCCAACGTTTGTCTTCATGTTTAGCAGTATTATTATTGAACTTGCTTGTTGGCATTATGTTCTTTAATGCTGACAAGGATGAAGAATCTCCAATATACCTGCAGTATTTGAAAGCAATAATAGTAGGAATTGAATGTGTTTTGATTACCAAACCTGTGGAAATGATTATAATTGCCTTATTGAAGTATTCCCAGAAGAAAGCTTCTCCTCGTGGTGTGGCTCAGACAGAACCAAAGGTAAATTCACCCCTCCTGTCTGGAAATCTGAAGAAATTGGAGGAAAGTTTGCAAAAATTGTGTCTTTCAGAAACTTCAGCACAATTGACGAATATTCATCTGTTTGAAAACCTTCCTGGTCCCAGGAACTCACAGAGCCTGTCATGTTCCAGAAAGACAAGAAGTGAGGGAGATCCCCAAAACTGGAGTAATGGCACAGTTTCTGAAAGAGATGCAAATGGAATTGGAACAGAGGAGCAGACAAGAACCACAAATTCCTCTCCAGTGGCTAAGGCCTGCCAGAGAAGGCCACCATCAGAGTCCAATTTTAGTAATAATTACACAGAAGAAGGGGACAACTTTCAGAAAGAAAGAAAGCCATTAAGCAGTACCTTCATGCTTTTTTGCAAGAGACCACGCATAGCTTTTGTTGGGTGGTGTAACTATGTATTGTGCACACTACTTACAGCTATAAGTGGGCTATCATCGGTTTTCATTGTGTCCTATGGTTTGTCTTACGGCTATCAGACTTCACTAGAGTGGCTTTTAGCATCTGCAATCTCCTTTATTGAGACCATCTTCCTTTCAATTCTAAAAATATTTTTTCTCTCAGCTATGAGTACAGTTTATCCAAAATACTGTGAAAACATCGCATGGTTAACTCATGAAAAGTGTTTTGAGAAGGAGTTGGCTACAGAAATGATGAATGCTGATGACATGAGAGAGAAGCACCGGAAACTTGCTAAACTCAGAGGCAGCAAGCAGTATAAACCTTTAGAAGCTGATGAAATTGCAAACATGCTGAAAAGGTTAAAAATTAAAGGCAAGGCATTTACTTTTGCAAGAAGTTTCATCAGTCATCTTGCCTTTTTAACACTGCTGTTAAATTTTGCCTATTCCACTGAGAATGCCAACAGTTTCCGCTACAACCAGTTCATCCATAAACAACTCTCTCCACGACTCTCCAGTGCAGATAAGCTAGAACATATCTATGTGTGGGTGAAAGACTCATTCTTGCCTTTGATCCACAATGACATTCAGCCAACCTTCCTTCCCGAGAGCTGGTCCAAAATCATTGGTTTGCCTAGGATGAGGCAAGTGCGGGCTGAAGGTACCAAGAAGAAGTGTTCCTATCCTCACAGCTTTGCAAATAAATTTGTGATCAGTAAAAGCCACTGTCTTCACAAATATGGCCATGACATGCCAGAGAAAGGTGACTATGCTGGCACTTGGACAAAGGTTGCCAACCAGTCTGTTTCCAAGGACCCCAACAGTTATGGTGGGTTCACTTACCAGCGAAACAGGACTCCATGGATGTATTATTCATACGGAGATTTGCACACATATGGACCAGCAGGACACACATTTTACTTTTTCCCTGAAGAAGGAAGATCTAATTCAACAACAAGGCTGGATGGTCTACAACAGAGCAACTGGCTTGATGAAAAGACATGGGCGGTGATCATCGAATTGACTATATTTAACTCAGATGCAGACCTTTTTTGCACCGTCTCAGTCATATTTGAGATGTCTCATTTGGGGATCATAAAACCAAGTTTGTCAGCACACTCTTTTGCACTCCCCATTTTTCAGCAGCAAACTAAAGCTCAGATGTTTGCATTTGTAATTGTTCTTGCCTTTATGTTCATTTACATGGCAGAAGAGCTTCACATCATAGGCCAAGAAAAAACTGATTACATTAAAAACATTTCCAACATAATAAACTTCAGCTTAAAATTAGTATTCCTGTTTTTTGTTATTTTAAAGGTCATAAAGTTCAAAGTGGGAGCTGATATAGTGAAGTTTTACTTACTTCACCCAAACAATTTTATTCCTTTTCATGCAGTTGCTCATTTGGATCAGATGTTAAGGATTACTATGGGCTTTTTAGCATTTTTTGTCATTTTGAAAACTCTGAAATATTGTAATTTCTTCTATGGCGTACCACTGGCACGAAGATGTATCTGCGCAGCCCTTCCTGGAATCTCCTCAATGGCCCTCGTGGTGGTGGTTTACTTCTTTGTATTTATGGCTTTTGGCTACCTTGTCTTTGGGCAGCATGAATGGAATTACAATAGCATGATTCACTCAGCTCAGACCATATTCTCCTGCATCTCAGCTTTCAGAGATACCACATTTTCATCCAAGTTGCTGGGTGTTTTTTTCCTAGCCTCTTTCATGTTGGCGATGATCTATGTCTTGATCAATCTTCTCCAAGCTGTTATTATGTCTGCCTATGGAGATGTGAAACAACCTGTATATGAAGAACCATCTGAGGAAGCACAAGTGGTTACTTTTGTATTGCAAAAGCTCAGAAGGATATTTTATCTTCTGATCTGTAAAACATCCAGAACCAGTGAACTTGACTTTTTTCACAGTGAACTCTATGGGGAGCCTGAGAGAAGACATCAGCAAAATTTAGGGCTCAAGATCAGAAAAATAAATGGAAGAAAAATGGTTTATCTTCTCATATGAACAAGAAAAGGTTTAGTATTCAAGACTACCTTTATTTTGAAATATTTGCCTGTCAAAGTTTATTTATTTATGTTCATAAATAAACATTTTTTTATAACTGTGGTCTCCATAATCCTGTTTGGGGTTAGTCGGCTTCTCCGCTGTAAAGCCGTGCCTGCACACCGGCCACCAGCGAGGGAAGATGTCCAGGTCAACTGGGAAGACTGGTCAGCTTGGTCAACTCCACAATTTCTTATTCATAAAGCTGGGGGCATCCTCCAGGCCGTTCACTTTGATCACGGGCAGACCACAGAATTTTTTTTTTCTTTATTTTGTTTAAATCTCGCATTTTCTTTGCCATACGGTGAGTTTATGGGGAGCCGCCGTTCCCAGGGCCAAAACGCCTTCCCGGGTTGAACTCCAGGCACTCTCGGGACGGCGCCGGTGACCGGCAGCGGCCGGAGAAGCCGCTCACCCGCCCGGAAAGAGCCGACGCCCGGAGGGAGGCGGCGGCGGGAC
Organism: Microhierax caerulescens; assembly: GCA_035590215.1. Taxonomy (NCBI): domain Eukaryota; kingdom Metazoa; phylum Chordata; class Aves; order Falconiformes; family Falconidae; genus Microhierax; species Microhierax caerulescens. The sequence continues at coordinate 13,406,621 of JAVJGJ010000057.1, forward strand.
CCCGCGCAGGCGCACATCGCCCCCTGCCGGCCGGCCTCCTGCGGCGCTCCCCTTTTAAGGCGGAGCGGAGCCGGAGCCTGGCGCCGCCAGCGGGAAGCGGCGCGGCGGCCGTCCCGGTGTCTTCACGCGTGGTTGGTGGCCTCGGCGCCGCCGGGTGCCGTGCAGCTCGGGTGGGTACGAGTCAGGGGTTCCGCGGTTGTAGCTGATACGGGCTGCGGCTTCCCCCCGCCCCGAGGAAGGGCCCGGGGCCCGGCGTGCAGGCTGCGCGGGAGCCTCGAGCTCCGCGGGAACGGGTGCCGCTAACGGTAGTATTAAAAATACATGGGCTCGACGGTTAATCTCTTCTCAGCGGGCCGCGCGTCTGGGAGCTGAGAGTGTTATCTTTCCACCTTGCGAGCGGGATCCGCCCCTGGAAGACGGGTGGCGGCAGCTCTCGGTGGGGCCGGAGCCAGGCTCGGGCCGCCGCAGGGGCCCCTGGCTGCAGCGGTGGCGAGCAGAGCTCCGAGCCCAGAGCCCTGCTTCCCTCGGCGTGGCGTGGGCTGAAACCCTGCCGCGTCCGCACGTCCCAGCTCCGGAGCGCCCGGCCGGCCGGAGCGTGAGTTCAACCGGGTGGAGGGAGCGCGGCCTCCCCAGGCGCCTGTGAGGCGAGTGGGGCCGGGAGCGGGGGCGCTGCGAGCCGCCTGGCGGGAGGCGCTCGTCAGTCCGCATCTAGCGCCAAAGCTTGGCGCGAATTCTTTTTTTCCACACAAGGGTTTTGGTGTATTCTTTTTTTTTAAATAGAACGCAGTGGCTGCATACTGCTTTTTCTGAGGAATTTTGTGAGCTGAGGTTGGAGCTACGGGACGCAGCCTCGAAGGGGGCTGGGGAGAGGATTCCAGGGAAGTGTATTGCTGTTTGCGGGCACTGCTTTTGGACGTATGCAAAGAAGGAGCTTTAGGGAGTCCAGGGTACTTAGGGGAAAGCCTTGTTTCCTGCCCTATGTAGGCATTTGAGGTTGCACTTGAACGAGGTGGTGGTGGGACCGTGCAGCTTTGGGCTTGGAGGACTGTAGAGCCATGGAAAAAATCAGGTACTGCTGTTGAAAAGTGAGGGGGAGGTAAGCAGTTTGCAAGATGTATGAGAGATGGAGTAGCAGAACTTCTCTCTGAATCTGCTCTGAGAACTCAAGTAAATATCTCCATGTGTCAGTGATGCTAGAAATGGTCTCTTGGTTTAAGGACAGAGGTTAATCATCTGGTTTTCCTTCACACTTAATCCAGACTTGCTCACTGACCTGTTACTTGTCTCTAAGGCTCTAGGGCTAGCAGGAGTCTCAGTAAACACTGCAAAATGCCATCAACATAAAGCCAGTTGTGCCTTGGGCACAATGGACTAAATCTCCTGAGCTGTCTTCCATTTCTACATATCTATGAGTCAAAGATATGGATTTATGTACTAGTAGTTATACCTGTACTCATGGGTTTGTGCATTGGCTACATTTTTTTTCAGTTAAGGTTTTTCCCCTGCTGTAATGTTAATGGTACCTACCACCTTGGAGGGACCACTAGAAGTATGCCAGTGCAAAGACATGATATGCCGATTAATTTCCTTTAACTGGTATAGTTTACAAATTGTATTGATATGAATCTCTTTGTCAGCATAACTAATTATAACATGAAAATGTTACACTGTTTTAACTATATCCTTACAATTGAAATGCTATGTTTTATAGAAACAAAATTTAAGATCTTCATGCTTCTGGAACCCATGCCAAAAATATTTTCCTCATGTCTTAATTTCCCACAGAAAAGAAGATGTTTGCCAGGTAAAGTAGCTGTTACTTTAAGAGCATTACTTTATATCTTGTCTCACTGTGTCTTAGCTTCAAATAGAGACAAGATGTACATCTGTGATCAAATACAAATATAGTAAGGTTACATGAAGAACAGTGGAGGGTCCCCTGAAAACTTTACTCTGCACAGACATAGCAACCTGGCATTGCCTGGAAGTGTTCTGACCAAAGGAGGTTTTTATTTGATGATGAAGATAGGAAAAGACTTGTATTCTGCCGTTAACCTGACTTGGAATGGAGATCTGCTCCCCTGGCTTGTTGGCATGCATTTCTAGCCTGTACGTTACCTTTGCACTGGCCTGTTTGCTAGAGCAGTGCTTTTAGTGGCACAAAAATCAATAAACCAGGGAAGCTGCAGAGAGCCCCACAATACCCAATAGATAAGCACAAACCTGAGACTTGGATTAAAAAAGAAATTAGTTATCTGTGTGGTTGCGACAGTTTGGGGTTCTTTGTTTTTTGCTCTATGCCAGGATAAAGCAAGAGAGGGTTTTGTTAAGTTCCTTTTCTCAATGCCTGGTGAAAGCATTTTTCATCTTTTTCTGGGTTTTTTTTTGTTTTTTTTATTTGCCAGCTAACCTGTGAACCATACCGCTGCCTCTAAAGTCTCCTTCTAACTACATACCATGATAACTTTCTGCTAAGCCTTCTTCCCCATCTGTTCAATGACTTCATCATAACTTCCCTAACACTGAGTAAACTTATTACTAATTAACCACACCTAGAGGTCATGCACATGTACAAGAAGGAAACATGCATTTAAATCTGTATCAAACATCACAGTGTTCTTAAGCCTTATCTATCTACCTATAACTATAGCTAGTAACTCTTAACCTAAACATATGGCATATAAAATTTCTGTCAAGGCCTCATCAACTCTGCTGCTTAATTAGGTCTACTCTGCAGTCCACATTTTCCTCTCAGACCTCAGTGAAATTGTAAGTCAGATCCATCTATGCTTGCTGAACAGATGGAGATCTGAAACCAAAGGAAAGTTAATTATCTGTGTTACATGGAGGATGCTGGTAACTCTCACTCAATTTTGAGCTTCTTTGGCAAACAGACAGAACTGCAAAGATTTTTGCATGTCTGCCCTCCTAGCTTATGACCCAGAAGGAGCAGTCTGCTCTGATTGTAGTGAATTCTAGGATCCACACATCTCCATCCATGATTAAAAGTGAAAAATCACATGTGAAAAACTCACCTTCCTCCTGTTTTGCCTGTGATAACTGGAGCAGTAGATTTGTCCAAAAGAACCTGTGGAAGGAAAGAGCATGTGCACGTGTTGTCTGGAGAACAGGCTGTGCAGACTACAGAGCATGCAGAAAAGCAGTGGCCTGGGTGTCTGTGTTAAAGTATGTCTCTGACTGTCCCAAATTTCTTTTTTTCTGTGTCCTACAGAAAATGATGGAAGTGGTTCTTGTGTGTGTGCCTTGATACCTATTTGATGAGAGTATCAGGTATTGAAAGAAGTAAACGCAATCTTGGTAGCTGCATGGTTTTTAGGCAAAGTAATCCAAGTACTGGGTGGGGAGCAAAGTCTTTCTGAGGGGGGAGCAAACAGGCTAGCTTGAAAACATGGTAAAATGCGCAGTGTTCGTACCCAGCTGAATTCATGTTATTTCATATTGCTACACGGCTAGAAAACAGCAGTTTATCATATGTGTAAGTCACAAAGTGTTGAAGCTGGTAGCCCCTTATTGAAGGACCAATTTCCACTGTAAAATGTAATCAAAGGGGTAAAACTGAAATGGCCTCTGTGTGCAGGTGTGAAACAGGGCACCTATTTGTAAATCCTTGTGACAGAACCCCCAGCGAGTGCCCTGCAAAAGAAAACTTTCGAAGGGTTGAGTGACAGTGGACTACTTTGCTTTGTCAGACATACTGGAAATGCTTTTCTGCAGTTTTCTTGTCCTTTCTCTTCACAATAGCTGGGACTACAAAACTTGAGGAATGTGTCTTCCAGAGGAAATGGGCATGCCTGTAAGGTGTGTGGGGCTAAGGGCATGAGAAAGTTATATGTATAGCAGGTACAGATCTGCCTTTATTCTCAGGCTTTTGTGAAGCTGATGCTCTTTAGCCCATACCCCCCACTCCTCCAGTAGTTTTGTGTTTTGGTTTTTTCTGTTGTTGTTGAAGGCTTTGCTTTACTGCATTTTACAGTCCTCAGCTTGAGCTCAGTCCTAAAAAACTGAGAGCCTCAGTCACATTTTACTGGAAAGATTTCTCTTCCCCACATATATTAACGCTGAACATCTTGCCGGTCACAGGGGGAAGTGGGTGCTGGCTGTCACATCAAGGATGCTGTAACACGCAGCCCCACATAGTCAGGGCTGAGCTTTTCCTTACAGTACCAGCCTTTCTTTCTGTAGGGAGATAAATCACTGAAGCTATATTTATTTCTTTCAGGATTATGTCAACTTGCAGTGTCTTATTTCCCCAAACACTGTGTAGCCTCTCCTCTTATATTTCCACAAAATCTTGGTGTTCCTACTTTTAGACTCTGTTGGAAAGTGTTGCACTAGAACTGGCATTCATTTCCTTCATTCACTCCGCATAAAGTGGACACTTTAGTGATTGTATCTCCTATGTTACCTCCTCTCCAGTAAGTACCTGTAACTGTGCTGTGAGAAAAGCGACAAGCTTGCATTGCCTTCCTTTAAGTTCTAGGCCATTTTATGTACAGAGTATTAGAATGGCATCATGAATGATGATGAATGATAAACTTTGTACTCTGCCTAGGAATGCCTGTTGGAAGAGAAGAAAGGAGAATGAGGGGGATTGAGCAGAAAACCAGATACAAACAGATTAATTTTGGGAGGAGGGAAAGGAAGAAGTAACGACGCTGTAGTTCCCTTCCTCACAGGATTGCTCTGTCACACAGCAAAGAGACCCACCATTCACTGGGCCTCTGCAACCAGACGTGGAGATAGCCTCTGCCATGCATGCTTGGGCAGCTTGCTTTTATTTTATTCTGTTATTCACTCTTGCTGTGTGATCCACTTAGCTGGGCTTTTACAACTGAGTCCCTCTGAACAGCTGAAGCGCTGCAGTAATTCCCTGCCGCTGGTAACAGCGGTGCTGCCAGTCACCGGCGCTGTACCGGTCCTCGGTGCCCACTAGAGGGCAGTGGTGCATACGGGTTAATGCCGCCTTGCCCTATTCCTGTGTGAAGCTGTTAAATTCTCACCTAATTTGAGATTCTCCCTTATTGAATGCTGTCTAATTCAGAGCTGGCTGCCTGCCATATTCAAGTAAGGAGTACTTGGGCTAGATCTTTGTAAGTGTTGGCTTCTCAGCTTTGTTAAATCGTGCATCTTGCTGATAGATGCCTGTTCAAGATTATCTTGTATTCATAAAGCTATTTCTACCTTAGGAAGTGTTTTGATTTGCTTTTCTGTATTACTCCTCTCTTTCTTCTGACACACCCTGTTCAAACATTCCCTACAACTTTTGAGAAAAAATGCTCGCTTTCACATCTGTGACCACCTAGGCTGCTTATCCTGCTGCCATGGGGAATCCACGTAAGCTGTTGTTAAAAAGCAGGGCTTGGCACCTGCTAAGTGACCCGTACCTAGAGGGTAACCTGTGTGCTGCAGTGATCTCTGTTCCTTCAGAGCAGAGGGAGCATAGCAATACCAGCACAATCCCCCCGGCCTGAAGGGAGAAGCTGCTGCAACAAGTCAGGTTTAATTCAATCAAGTGATCTTTGAGAGAGGTAATGAAGGTAAAAGTTCCAAATGGCCACACTTTGTGAAATTGCATTCCTGGGCTAATTTGTTATGCTGAACCCAAGGTAAGTCACCTCAAAGGAAGAGTAGGGAGGCAGCCAACAGGTGACCTAAACGTGCCTTTAGGGCAATAACATGAAGGAACTGGAGGGAGAGAGTTGTTCACCTGGGGATTAACTAGCAAGTAAGAAGGTTCTGCTGTTTCATCTACTCCCAGAGCAATTAGGCAACAGATCATTTTTCTGAAGGAGGCGAGTGCATTCCTGGTGCTGCTGAAGTGTATTTAAATTTGTATCACACTAAACACCACAAAATAACTTGGCATTTACCAGGCTATGAACTCAGTGGCTTCTACCCTTCTATTAGAGCGCTTGTTCCCATGGAGAATCAAGCTGTGAATATTTTAATAGGTCATAGTCATCAACAGTGGATACTGCAGGAAAGTCTTGGCAGGTAAAATAAACAAGGGTTTAACTAGAGAGGATTAAAGGTGTGTCAATGTTGATTTTTATCTGACACCCTTTTAAATCAAAGTCTATGTCTGTTTGTAGGCATTTTGTTTCTTATATAATTTCTCTTAGTTTATCAGTGACTCAGAAATACGTGAGTCTCCTGTGGAGTATTAAGAGGGGCTTAACCTATGCATTGTAAAGACTTGTGCTAATGAGGCTTCAAGCAAAGAAAATCAGGTTACTTATCTGTGCCACTACTTTGCCACTGACCCTGACAATTTAATGGTGATTTATTATTTCTGGCATGCCTTCCAGGCCTGTTAGCAGAATGCTCCGAGCAGAACTGCCCTGAAGTTTTTAGGAGTCCCTAGAGAACAGCACTGAAAGTCATTTCCCCACATCCATATTATGTATAAGTCACAGACAGCATGCAGAAAAACTCTTGTAGCACTATCTAACCCACACTTCGCTTTTACTGCAATTATTTCCTTAGTATGGCATTCAGATTTCTGTGCTTTACCTTTCACCATAACACGTGGGCCAGCCTCACACACGTCCTGCAGCATTCTGGGCTTGACTTGGCAGGTTTCTGCTGAGTGTGCTAGTTCAGTGTTTGCTTCGTAATCAAGCATGTGTGGGTAACAGTGTTCTTTCAGAAGAGCTATGCATGTTCTTGTGTTTTTAAGTACCTTGCGGCTTCCAGCCAAAACGGCAAATGCTTGGGCAGAATTCAGTTCTAAACAAGCTGTTCTAAAAGACTTCTTCAGGACATGCCAGCCAGCCAGATATTTGACATATTACTGGGATTTTTAAGGAAAAGAGAAAAAGCCAGTAGTAGTGCTGGTGATAATCTAAGTCACTTGAGGTCAGAAACTTGCCTGCCATCATTGTGAAGGTATTAGTGCCCTAGACTTTTATCTCCTCAAGAGATCCTTTATCCTGTTGTTGGTACACAAGAGAGAAATGAGTTCTCACTCGTGCTTGGAGGGGAGGCACACACCTTGTCATAGTTGTCATATGAGGCGTCTTGCTAAGACTGTGTGTAGGGCCAAACCAATGAGCCTACTTTTTGATAAACCAGTGTCTGTCTCGACTGTGGTTTTATCCCATAATTGCTTCTGTGCATTTGCTGTCTGACATAAAGATACAGTTCTTTTAATTGCATATGAGCTTTTTGGAAGTACTAGAAGCTTTGTGAGAGAGTGCATCTTAGGATTTGTCTGCTTGGTGTTTTAGACTAAAGGTATGAAGCGCATGGATAAACTAAAAGCTTATTACATTTGCCATTAAATTTATTTCTTCAGAAGGAAAATGTCTCGACTTTGTTACTTAGCAAACCTTACTTCTGAATGGGAGCATTTACTCTGGAATTTGTACATTCATTAACTTCACACCTTAACTTTGCCAAGTGCCACTGTGTAGACAAGCTCTCAGGACAAGTGATGTTCCCAGTGAAATAAAACTTGGTACAGCTGATACCAGTGACTTGTAAGCTGGGAGTAAAATGGAAAGCATTATAAATTCATCTGTGCCTTACAGACAGGATCATATGCTTTTCAACTGGCATAGCCAAAAAATCTGTTTGTACATAGATATCATTCCTTCCCAGTGGTAGTCACTGAACAGATTCTGTTCTACATGCCAATGGTCTATAAGAGAGCAGGTGTTTCTATATCTAACGTACTTCAACTCTGAACCCAGGGCTGTTATTTTGACTTGGAATCAGGACATGTTCATTCCAAAGTCTATGATCCTCACTGCCATAAATATGGTTTGTTTGTTTTTTTGTTTTTTCCCTTGTTCTTAGTGTTTTGCATTATTTTAAAGAAAAGATCACCATGGCAGTCCTCTCTTATTTGAGTGACTTTCCATACTGTACCTCTGTGGGGTCAATTATTTCCCATTTTTAAAAAAGATTGATTACAAAAAATTGCATACAATGTTCTGGACTGAATATCATTCAGATAGGTGAGTGCCTTGGTATTGCTACTGATGACCTACAGAAAAGGTAAATTTGGGTATGTTTGGGGACTTACCTGGTAATCCTAAAATGCAGGGTTCAGGAAGCAGATTTCTTAGTTGAGTTTCTGTATAGTTTGAAGAATCCTAGTTTTAATATACGAGGAGAAATAGGTAGCATGTCATGCCTTATGTCTAACTGAAAAATCTGACAGCATTTTAGTTAATTAAATTCTCTCAAGCATCCCTACCTGTGAGGCAGGAAAAGTACATGATACCCAAGGATTAAATCACTTTAAAAAAAAATGTAGTTGCCCAAAGTATTCATGAGTTGGATTTATTTATTAAACCCGTATCCAGCTACACTTGAAGAACTTCCTGTACTACTGAAATGCCAGGAATGACAGTGGAAAGGGTGGTGGTGAAGGAATGATTAGGTAAAGGAGATTATTCCCAAAATTTAGGTTCAGGATTTAACAGGCTAGGGCTTTCTGAACTGGGTGTCTGTTATGAAGCCTCTGTAACCTCTGAGGATCTTGGGGCTCCCTGTTCTTCTGGAACATTAGATGTCAAGTAGTCACAACTGCACTTCACCTTGCCCCTAATTCACCTTAGCAGCATATGTCTCTAAGGTTTCAGTTTCACCACACAGGGTGAGCAGAAATAGCAGCTTACTGTCATTGAAAGAGGGAAATACAGGTCCCTTATCTCAGTCCGCTCTGTCTCCTGGCTGTGCTTTTTTGCCTCTTCCTTGTACAACTGTTAGCAGTTGTGAATTCCTCTGCAAGCCCATTTAGTTCCCTAGAACAAGAGGGGAAAAAAGACATTGGAAATAACAAATAAAATAACTACCTTTTTTTTTTTTATTACTACATTAGTATCTAGTGTGATGAAAAAGTGAAACCACAGCTAAGGTGTTTGATGCTGGATAACCAGCTGCCCACTCTCTGTGTTTCGGGGTGTTTCAGATTACCTCTGGTCCTAGCCTGTAGACTGCATGGCCATTATTTGGGCATTCACGTTGGAGTGTATTAGGTGTGCTTCTAGAGTACATCTTTGTTTCATCTACAACTGTCCAGCCTGCGTGCTTTAAGGCTGCTCTGCCATGCAAACCAAGCATAGTAAGCGAGGACAGTCAGGTATTTTGTTCCCAAAGAAAACCCCTGAGCTGAGCTAAAACATACATAGAGACATGGTGTTAGTGAACTGAATCAGCTGTGCACGGGAAGGGTATGGCTGCAAAGCTAGAAGAGTGGGAATGACCTGCTGTGCTTTAGCAGGCTGTGTGTCTGCTCAGCCGTGAGGACACACAACCTAACTGCTGAGGTATTGCCCACATCCAAGCTCCTATTGCTCACCTTCCTAACAGCTCAATGTCGGCTCTGCTTCACTTAAAAAAGCTGACAGGTTTGCAGTAGAGAACTGCTGCTGTGAAAAGTGTGAAGGCTTTTAGCTGAAAGCTTCGGTTTTCTTGCTAACTGCAAGGTGAAAGTGTCTGTTCAAGAAAATGGTGCAGGTGACCAAAGATAACCAATTTGCAAACAAGCGATCGCGTTTCATTCATGGTGCAATTTTTGGGTATGCACATGGTTAGCTGTGTTTGATCTGATTGTGCACACGCACCGAAATCAGTCCTAAAAGCGTACTCGCCACACCACACTTTTGAAAAACTCAGGGTGTGACTCTCCGCTGAAGTGGTGCTAGCTCCCAAACGTAAAGCAATGGCCAAAATTTTAAACCAGTCATCTTTAAGGACTGAAGCTGATGAAGCATGGCTTCCTATGTTTTATATCTTGTGACTGATAACAACACCTTTGTTACGCGTGCCCAAAGTCTTTCAGACAGATGGACAGTACCTTTCCTATGTGCAGATTCTTTGATTTATAGAAGTATATGGGTATCCTTCATGGGGATTAAGCAGAGTCTCCCTCTTCTGCCTACTTCATGACTTAAAGGACCTAAACTTTTTTAAAGGTTCCTCCTCTGTCCTGTGTGGCTTGAAGGAGCCTGCACTCTATCTAGGCACAGGCTGATTACATCAGCCTCATTTCCATAGGAAGCCAGATAACAACTGGGAACCAAGTGTTAAGCTTCCAAAACTATTCGAAGGTGAGCCAGAAGCAAAGAAAAAGAGGTAGTAAAATCATTGCAACACTTACCTTTCTGGTACCTGCCTTCTGAGTGGGGTCCCAAACGCTTTAAACGCTCCATTTGCAGTTTGTGGGAGGAGACAGGCATTGCAGAACTGGATTTGGATTCTGCACAGCAGATAGGGAGTTGTTTCCTGGGAAGCTCTTAGGAGCATAGGCCTTGGCCGAGCAAAGGTTTTTCCACGTCACAGCCATGTACTTCGTTACCTAAATTCTTTCAATGATCAAGTTCCAAATTACTAGATTAACTTTATAGCTAGGCTCCCAGGCTGCAATTTCTAAACCTGTCTAAGGAATTTGGGAATTTAAACGGGACATGGGAAACCAACTTGATTTAGGAAAAAAGATTTACTGATCAAGGTTTGCAATAGTCAGTTTTCCATTGCATTTTAATTAGCATAGCCAGATGTCTGCATCAACTTAATCTTCTTGCAGGCATGTTCCCAGTATTGCATTTTGGACCTAAAGGTTTTTTTTTTTTGTGTGTTTCTTGTAGGTAGCTTAAAGATGGATGCTTCCAAAGAAGTTCAGCCTACAGGAGAGTTCACATGTCAGCTATGTGGCTTAACAGCCCCATACATATACTATGGACAGAAGCCACCGAACACACGCTCTATTGTGTAAGTACAGCATTTCATATTGCAGATTTCATTTATGCAATGAGCATTAGTACAATATTTTTTGTATGTAACAATATGTACTACTTGAACCCAGTAACATGCCATATTTGCCCTGAATATGTGGCTTGGTACTTAAAATAACTTCTTTTTTCCAGAGGGAAGAAATGTTATAAATTGTTAGTGTTGATAGCAAAAGACAAAAATCAACTTTCCTGTCCTGCTTCAATAACCGTGCAAAGATTTGTATTTAACCTGTTTCCTAACCCCACTGACCGCCCTACTATTTACCTATACCATTATTTTCTTACTAGAATACTGTTGACTGTCAGCCTAGCATTTCTGGGAATACCTCTTCCTCACAGCTGTGTCAGTTGGGCAACATGTAAACACAGCATGAATTAAATACATATGGTAAAAACACTTTTTAAGAGCTGTTTGACATGACATGGAGTTTTGAACAGGAATGCTTTTCAGCATGAATTACACAATTCTTTGGCAGATTGACATTACAGTATGACATTAAAAGTGTGTGGAAATTTAGTACATATTTGCATTTTAGGAGACTGAAGCCATTTCTGTCTCTGCTAAGTAGGGATAGTTTCACCAGAAACTGTGCAGTTACGACTTTATCTGCAGACATTAAACTCCCCATAAAACAAAGCACTTAGCTTTACATGTACGAGTAGCTCTGTTGAGGCCATCCTGGTCAGTAAATCCATCAGGCAAACATGGTCAGGAACTCACTAGAACTGGAAGTCAAGCACGTACTCAGCATTTCACTCTGGTAAGACTGTTCTGTTTCTTATAAAATGGAAACAGCTGTTGATCACCACCTGCTTGGGCTGTTTTCTTTTGGCAGCTGTATTTTTCTCATTCCAAATACCATAGTGGTACTGGTTTTCCCTCTTCTTCTCAGCAGAGCAATGGCCCAGCTTTGATCAAGTCTATTCTTAAAGAGTCTGAATCAAAGCTGAACATGCATCTTAGCTTTAGGTTATGCAAGCTCAGTGTTAACATCTCAGCTTTATTTGGACTGCTGAGATTCAAAAAGGAAAAGAATAATGCTGAAGCATAATGCTTCTGTACATAAGAAATAGTTTTACACACTATCTTTATTGGCTTGGTTTCTGGCCTACTCACATGTTCTAAATGCAGTGCTGCAGGAAACATACACCAGATGTGAAGGCTTGTACAATGGCCAGGTCTTTGCACTGATGTTGACTACATTAAGACTGTGAATCTTGCAAGGGGAGTTCTGCAAAGGTAATCCAGTCTTTGTACCCTAGGAGATATTGACAATTTCCCCCTTTCAACTCTCCCCTGCTGTGAAATCTACTGATTTTATTCTCTTACATTCTCTGAAATTTATTCTCTGAAATTATTCTCTTACAGGCTTTTGGAAGAAAGCTATGTCATGAAGGATCCTTTCACCCCTGACAAGGACAAATTCCTCATCCTTGGGTCTCATTGCAGCTTGTGCAGCAGATCAGTGTGCGTTGGTACAGTAAGTAACAAGCAAAATAAGCTGCTTCAGTCATTTCTTTTTGTTCCAGTCCTGGTGATCTGTTAAAGACCAAACAGGAAAAATCCAAGCAGTCTGGTTTTAAGGCAGGCTAATTGTATGTTCTTGTGGATACCCCCAGATAAAGCTTGTTGTATTAAATGAAAATGGTCAACAACTTTAATCGTCCTAGTTACAGATGAGCACAGTCAAGCCTCACAAACACAATGAGTAATTTTTTCCATTTTCCTGGCACAAAGAAATGCAAAGGATATTACATATCGCTTCAAGACCTTTAAGGTTCAGTAGATTGTACTATACCAACAGTAGATTTTTTTTCCATAAAGGGAGTATAAATGTCCATGGGTTGTTAAGTTTACATCTACAGCACAGGCCTGCCATCCTATTAGCAAAAGCTAACGTAGAAAGTGAGCAGAGGGGAGAGTTATGCAATGCCTTGATAGGTTTCTGAAGAAGAATGAATTTGAGTAGCAGCTGGTAAGCAACCTTAAAACTAGGAAATCTGAGTGTGGTCCAGAAAGGTGGTGTACATTCAGTTGTCCTAATGCCTTCTCCTCAGTGCAGAACTGGTCCCTTTGTTTGCTGTGAGTTCAAAGTAAAAATGAAGACAGGTTATTACACAGTTGTCAGTGTCCAGAGGCTGTACTGTGCTTCTCTGAGGCAATACAATGAATTGAGAAAACTTAGGTTCTACTCTCCCTTGGCAAGCCAGTTTTGTGGTTGAAAGAGACTTGGGACTCATGCAGTAGTCAGCACTAGTGCAGGACTCAACCCACGAGGAGACATCACCTGATGGTTTACACAGACAACGGCCTGTATTTGTTATACCAGATACCATTGCCCTAATGGCAGCAAGATACTGACCTTCTCTTTCAAAGTGGTTGTTTGCTATCCTAGAGTAACATGCTTACGTCTGGAGTGCAGCTACTAGCAAGAGCACACCTTGGTCTTAAGTGTCAGCTTTAGCAGTTTTCAAATTCAGCCTTTTCAGCCTGTTCTGCAGTCGCAGTGGTTAGGGCCCAGCTCCTGTGACATGATCCTTACTGCAAGTAGCTAGTAGTGGGAGTTTTAAAACAAACAGACCCACTGTAGAAATATTATTTCATGTTTGGTGACCAGTTATAGTTGTGATGGGACAAAGTAACACCTCTAGCTTCCTCAGACCATGAGGTGGCATAATCTGGGCAACTGGGACTGCTCATATGCCAGTGCCAGGCAGTTTCTGCATGGGGACTTGAGGAAATTCTCTTGAGCAAAACAAAGGCTCACATTACACTAACAAAATTTAGAGGGTTGGACAGATACAGCCAAAGGGAAATTGGCACACTTGGACAAGTTTAGCTGCTATTCTGACTTGCAGGGAATTAGCACCAAGGATGGATTTGGTCCACTACCCTAAGAGGAGCGTGCAATACCACTTTTCTCCTGATTAGGTTTGTTTCCTATTTCTGAAGTCTCTTTTGTCATTTGAATGAACTAAAATCACAAAGCGGCCAGACTGGACATTGCAACTGAGATTTTTTATTTTATTTTTTTTTTTTAATTCTGGAACTAACTGAGGACTACATGGGAGTCAGATGAAGTGCCAGTGCTCTCTGATTACATCTTTGATAGCTAGGTTCAAGTTTCCAGAGCCAAGTAGCTCAAGGCAGTTGTGTGGAGGCAAAGCTTACATGTGAGCAAGATCTTAGTGACAATGTCCCCTGTCTTGGCTGGTAGTTGATTCACTCCCACACACAGCCAGAAGAAGAGGCAAGTGCAGCTAGTCAGATAGTTTGGGTTTATAAGCTTGATTCCTGCCCTGACATGTCAAGTTTATCCCTCCTTTTTAACAGCAGAGGATTAGCAACTCAGACACATTTTGGGCAAACTTGAACACATTTAGCTGTTTTTATTCCCAAATTAAGTATCTTGAATTTACGAAGGATTCAACAGGCATTTCCAAGTCTGGCAGTTAAATCTGTCAGATATACAGCATTTCAGCCTCTGAGTATCTTTCTACACAGTGTGCATTTCTGAATGAAGGGGCTTTTTCTTTTCAAAGATTTTTTAATTGTTGCAGTTAATCTAGGGCATGACAACGTATAGAGGATATTAGCAGTGAACTAATAGAAGCCTTTTCTAATATTTTTGACATTCCTGCCTATTTTGTCTATTGTGAAAATATGTCAATCATTTACTTCTTGTTATCTGAGTCTTCAAGATTCCCCTGATGGTATGACTCAAAGCAAAACCTTGATTGTAATTAATTGAGAATAAATTTCTTGCCAAACTGGCCAGGCCAGATAGTGAATCACACATCTGACTATGATTTCAAAATGTATTTAGCAATACCGCTTAAGTAACATGGAAAGAGAGCTGCAGAAATTATAATTAGCGCTTTAAACACCCACACCACAAAGCAGGTAAACACATACTATTCCTCTTTCATGTGGGGAAAATTAAAAGTCCAGAGAAGTAAAAACTTATCCAAAGCAGTAGAGAGAGCCAAAGTTAGGATAATATCTCTGTGGATTGGTTTTGGTTTCTCCTTGTGCTTGACCCAAGTAGATCAACTCAGCCATGTGCTGAGTGTTTCCATAATGTTCTAACATAGGAATTGAAGCTGAAGAAAATCGTGCTTTCTTGGGCCTCTTTGGCAAAGAAGGTGGACCAATTTGATGCAGCGTTTTCAATGACAGTTTGCTTTCATTCTTAGGTTAATTCAAAATAGTACTAGACTGGTACCTGTAGCGAAATTGAGACTTTTCTGACCTTAGCTTTGGTAAAGGATTTTTGTATCTAAGGAGGCTTAACTACAGATCAGATTTTAGGCTTTTCATGAGACAAGCCATGCTAGCTGAAGTGTCTTGTCTTTACAGTTGCTATGCCAATGAAAATCAAGACTTGGCAACTGTTCTGTATAATGTTCATAAGCTCACTTCAAATATTCTCTTAAGTCTCACTCAGTTGATTTACTCCAGTCAGCTTGCAGCATACATTATCCTACTGAACAAATCTTTAGCACAGCATATTGGTAAGAGCTATTTTTTCTGGTCCAACTGGATTCAAAAGATTATCTGTTATGTCTTAAAACTTGTCAAACACCACAGAAAGGAAGATAATAAAAATGCTTTTTTAAAATTCCCTTAGGAATGTCAAATGCCCTTCGTCCTGTTTCCTTTATAGAAAAGGAGAGAGGAAATTATATAATCTGACCATATTAGTAATTTAAAAGTTATTTCTTTTTTATTGCAACACTTGGAAGACATAAGAAAAGAAAAGAGGTGGCTTCTGGAGAAGAAAGGAGGAAAGGGAACAAGTTTCATGCCTTATTGCTTGCCTCAGGAGAAGGTGACTAAACACTGACCTTGGACATGACTGTAGGTATTAAGTGATAAATGTAATACTATAGCTACTTTCCATTCAGCTTCCAGTCATGCGGGGGTCAGTCCTGGACAGTTAGGCAGAACCTTTCCTTTGCGTAGTTCCCTTTATAAGTGTGGTAAAGATACTGTCCCTGTATATATTACTTTCAGACATGATCCATGTCAAAACAGAAATAAACACTGACAACATGCTTTGGCAGCTCAGTTTTGCCTGAATTAGACTATTAAGTTTGAAATTGAAATGGTCCCCACCTCCCTTGGTCATGGAAGGGCTGAAACATATTAAGGAATTATTTGATTGACCATTTCCTGATACAGTTCTGTGTTTAAAGAAAGGCTTGACTATACATAATAAGTGTAAGTCATAGGGCTTTAGAACAACAGCTGGTCTGAAGTACCCCAGGAGGAGGACTAAGGGTATGTGGACCCAGCACCCAGATGCGCAATGGTTTGTATTAATGATTTGCATAAGTCTCATTGGCCAAAATCTGCAAAAGTTGGCAACTCATTTCAGCTAAAAGAATGCAGATTGAGCACCTGTATTTCTGTGGGGAGCTGCATCTTAACATCAGAGTTCCCCAGCTGCGGAATAGGGGAAAAGCCTCTCCTCTCCTTTGCCATTGCCCAGTGGTGCAGTGTCCATCACCGTGGAGCCATGAACTTAACCTGGAGGCAGGTGGGCCGTGTGCCATTCTGCTATACAAACAAAAATAGCAGAGCCAACTTAAACTCTAATCTTCCCTTTTTAATTGGCAGCTTAAAGTATTAAGGATACCAAAAGACAAAAAACAATACACTCTGGATGTTGTGCAACTGAAATCCAGTTTCAGGGCTTCTCAGAGACCAAAGCCTCATCCTAACTGACTATGAAGGCACCTGGCCATCAGTGCAGAAAAGGACAATAGATGAAGAGAAGTTGTTCCTCAGGCTTGAAAGTCACACAGCAGCAGGCTGATCATGATTTTGATATAATCATCTGCTGAATTTACTGCTAGAGTCCAGATAATGACATGGGAAACAAAAGCAAGAACAGAAGCACAGGAATATCTGAGATAAGCCCCCAGAGAAAGGCTAGCTGCAAATGACCATGGCAAGAGGAAAATTTTGCTATTTAGGTAAAACACATGGAATCCATTACTCCCCAAAAGATGTCCTGATCCATCTAAACTGATGTCTTTATTCATGCTCAAATCCCCAAGAATAATCCATCAGCAACACCAGCTCCAGCTTACCCATTAAATCCTATTTGGAATTTAGTGATCAGCATGCCAGGAGAACCATGGACTTCAGTCTCGCTGCAGGACAAAGGAATAATCCATTAATAAGCTCCCCTACCAGTTGTCCAAACTCTGTACTGCAAATAGATTAAAATACCATCAGTTTTGCTCTTCCTCAATAACTCTTCTTTGCTTCTCCTCAATAACTAACATCTGGTTAGAGCTAGCTGCTTGAAAAATAAATATTGGGTCTGTAACACTTGCTAGCCAAACCAACTGTGAACGAAACATGTCAGATCATAGTATCGTTCCATTCCAAGGACACGGAAGATACCTTCTTTTTGCACAACAGCTCTTATACTTGCCATCGAGAATTCAGAGAACAGACATCAGCTCAAGCTTTAGTACCATGGGTGTTTTTAGTTTTTAAACAGTATTATTCAGGCTAAAGGTGGGTAATGGATGAAATGTCAGTTGAATTGTCTCAGCCAAATTAAATTTGTTCAGCTATTCTGGTTATTGGACAATTCTGAGATATTGATATATTTATACTTTTTAGTATTCTCCTAGGCTAGGGCAATGCAAGCACAGAGATTAATATGAGGGTTTTTTAAGTGTTATGGAAAAAGATGTAGCTGAAGTCTTTAAGACTTTACAGCCCTGTGCCTATGTTCTTTGTACTTGTGCTGGCCTTTAGGCCTTTTTTGTGGAGACTGGCAAGGAAGAGTGTTCTGAGACTTCAAGTCTCACATACCAGTGCAGGAACTTGGAAGATCTTCCCAGGAGGGAGGAATCTTTGTAAGCTAAGATTTAGCTTTATAGGAAAACTTTGCTATTTAGGTAAACCCATGGAATCTATTACTCCCAAAAAGATGTCCTGATCCATCCATACTGATGCCTTTATTCATGTTTAACTCTTGAAGAATAATCTATCAGCAACACCAGCTCCAGTTTACCCATTAAAACCTGTTTGGGATTTAGTGATTGCACCAGGAGAACCATGAATGATGCTTGAAGGACAAGCCAGTTGTAAGGAAATGTGTTGCTGTTCTCCGTAGCAGTGAGCTGGTGAAGGTCACTTCTTTTAAAGGAGCAAGATGACAGTTGATTTGTTAGTGTTTGTTACAGACCCAGCCTTTATTTTTCACCCAGTTAGCTCTAACCAGGTATTAGATTATTGAACAGGAAGAAGCAAAATTACTGGAATATTTCAACCTAGAAGAATAATTTAATTTAGAAAAATTCTAAATGTAAATGTTTAATGAGACTGGAACTTAAGCAGTCCCATTTTGTGTATCACGCTAATAATGTTATTTTCTTTACAGGAATGTAGTCTGTTCTACTCCAAAAGGTTCTGCCTCCCCTGTGTGAATGAAAACCTAAAGGCCTTTCCTTTGGAAATACAAGAAGATATGGATAAAAGGAAGCCCCAGCAAAAATCCTTCCCCTGTAAAAAAATGGATACAAGAACATAAATACTGCAGGACCAAGAGAGACAGTTATTTGGCAGGGGTTTCTCTTCTCTCCTTTTGGAGACTATCATGTTGCTCCTTTTAAAGAAGTGACCTTCATCAGCTCACTACTACAGAACACAGTAACACATTTCCTTACAATTGGCTTGGTTTCAAACATCATCATCCAGTGATTGCAGTGCCAGCAGTATGGCCTTAAGGTGTTGAAGAGCCAGAAAAAACAGCAGACAAGCGTGTTGTCACCACACAGAATGCATATAGTAAAAAACCTAAACAGCATATAGCATAGAGCCCATGTCCAAATATTCATATTTATTATTTTAATGTATTATGTTACTCTTGACACTCCTACAGTGTTACAAAAATCTGAGCCAGATGTATCTAGCTTAATTCAATATACATACAAGAAAGTCAGTACACACCAGTTGTTAACATGACAGTGCTGTCCTGATAAGGTATTACCATAGACAAGGAGTTCAAAGCTTTATTTTTAAGTCTAAAATAAAACTGTTATGAGAAAATGTCACAGATATCCATAGAACTATCTCCATTCTTCAAGACTATAATAAAATTATAAAATACTATCACAGCTTTAACACTTCTGAAGGTAGGTTCTCTTATAATAAAATAATAATTAAAAAAAAAGATACAAGTCACTTGCACTCACTTGGCACTTAATCTTCCGGTCCATGTCAATATAGTGACAGGAGAGGACCCTTAATACATCTAGTTTATGCTTTACAGGTAAAGATTAACTGATATTAAATTGAAAAGGAAGTAATCTGGAAATACAAAAGTTCAGTTAATAAGCTCAATTCTTTCCTGAACTGGGCAATTAAACTGTAGCTAGAACAGGGATTTCAGAAACAGTTTCAGTCAAAAAAAGGGTAAATAATTTGTGGGGGAAATAGCAGTTTGTTTAGCTCAAAAATTAGCTGCTCAATTATTTGTGTTGATTTTGCCTTCATTACAAGGAAAATTTAGGTGTCATTTATGTAAAACCAAATAGTCACACACTTTAAGGAGACGTCTAGAATGCTCCTGAATGACCAAATCACATTATCTACTCAAGCTTTTGTTGGTCATTGGTTCCGAACCTGTTAATGCCTTGTATCTCCTCTTTTCTCAACTATCTTATCCATATAATTTGTCATATGTGAACATCTAAACTTGATCATTTTAGTAGAATGAACTGTATGTCTGTTAAATCAACATTATTTCAGTGAGTTCTTTTTAGTTCTTCAGGATATTTGTGTCCTAAAGTCAATAATTTTTTTTTTTCTTTTTTCCTAACCCTAGTATATTGGTGTCCTCTGTTGAGGACTGGAATTTCTGCAGTTACTAGAGGAGCAATAACAGACCTGTTAGCACCCTTTTCAAGCTCTATGTGCTGTATGACACTACATATATATATATATATACACACACACATCTTTAACTGTGGGAAAAAGAAGATACATGTTAGAAGTCAACATTTCAGATTCCTTTTTGCAGTGACAAGAGACTATGCTTTCACAGAAAATGATATTAAATTTATTTAAAATAGGTGGTATTAAATTTCAGTTTTATGTTAGACTTAAAAAGTTGTAGTGTATCTTACCAGCTCTGTACAAATAACAGAGGCATATCCTGTGCTAAAACCAGAACCGTTAACAGAATGAGAGATGCTAGAAAGAGAATCACAGCACTTTTCTGTCTTAAAATTGTAGTCTTATAATCAAGGTGACAAAAGGCAACAGTTACATGAGATCACGCAATATGTTTATACTGCAAATGTCTTTATAAAACACTTTATTTCCTGTATGCAACAGGTTGTATCTCAACTCTTAGCTTGAGAGTATGTTTTAGAAGCCTGGCTAGTGCAGTTTGCATCTAAATGTGGATGTGTCTTTCAGTTGCATGACATGCAAGTCTGTCTTGGGACTGGGAGATGCACCTACTAATGTGCTGGGAAGGACCTGGTGTCTCTGAACTGTTTTGCCTCCTGTTCAACCTCCTCTGTGCTCTTTGCCATCATGAGATGATAGCAGCATCATTTAAAGCCTTCAGAAATGACCCTACCTTTAAGTGCTTGTTCAGTTGAACCAGAGGGGAAGTCGACTCAGTTACTAAAAGGCAGCAGAACCTGTAACTACAGAATTTTTAATCTGGTCCCGTACAGCTCATTTATTTCTCTTGAGCACAACAGATAAAGCCAACTTAAGGGTACCTCTGCTTCACAGTTACCTGGTTACACGTACCTTTTAGGTGAAGAAAATCATATTTCCAACAAGTACAACAAACTGGTTCAGTAGCTCAGGGCTGTTAAATATGTTCTGGCATCTCTGGTCCATGCTTTAGGGTAAGAAGGTTGACCTATATGCAATTTGTTATTTTCTGGAATGACAAAGGGTTATTACGTATTCCATGTTCTTATATTTGCATTGAACATAAGCATTATGGACTTGGTATATTGTTTTGGTGTATAGGTGGTTTCACAGACCAAATGCCATCATGCCCAAACTTACCTGCCACGAGGCCAACTCTTTGAGGAATGCGGTCTTGGTCAAAACAGTTTGGTTTCATCGAGTTCTGCAAGTACATTCTGCTGCTCAGAATCAGGCCTTCAATGCTCCTGAGCATAGCTTGTGATTTTTTATCCTCGGCTGTAAATTTTGCTTCAGCACTCTTACCAGCTTAATAAATCCCCAGATTCTTGAATAAAACCAATTATCAGTGACATATCCTTCCAACAGATTTAATTGAAGTCATGCTCATCAAATTAGTATGCTACACTTCATGAAGAAGTGCATTCAGTGTTTGTTGAATTCAAGAAACGTCTCAAGCTGGTCACACAGTCAATGAGAATGAAAGGACACAGCAGGACGGTGGGTCAGTGGACAAACCGATGAAATAGCTATGTAAATAAATATTCTGTATGCAACGTGTGTATGTGCATTACACGCACATTCCCAATTTAAAGGGTGTGTCAAACAGTAAACCTGTAAGCATCAGCACTTTAAAGATGTTTGAAATATCATTCCACCTTCAAAATGTCCTTGCAATACATACATCTTATTATGTAGTAAGCATACAGTTTGTTAACAGGTATTTGATACTAACCCAAAAAAATCCTTGGCACCAATCCCACCAAAGGTTGCTTATCCACTCTTGTTCACTGCTAGAAATCAGCATGATTACTCTAACATTAAGCAGCTAATTTTTTTCTGAAGCAGGGCTTTGTATACCAAATTAAGGCAAATCAGGTGAAGGCAAAATCATTCAAGTGCTTAACTACAGTAGAGCTGCACAAAACACATATTCATGCCACTGTTACTATGGCAGGAGCAACGGGTGCCACCGTTCTCAGCTGCACCACCACCCTGCACTCCCCAGATCCTGATCTGGCAAACATTTACACAAGCTATCAGTTGAGATCATTAGTGGTTGTTCAAGAGTGCCAAAGAGAACTGCTCCCATGTACATAAAAGTTACTCATGTGCGCAGAGTCTTTGAAGGAGGGACTCTAAGATTTGGCAGCTGCTTTGGATAATGTACAAGAGGCAGCTAGCAAGTGTGTTTGTGTCAAAACCATGACATTACAGTGAATTACTTTCCTGGAAGTAAAAGATCATCACAAGTCATTAAATTCACTTCTAAAAATACTTTATTTTTTTTTTAAAACCATTAAGGCAAATCCATATTTCAAATTAACTGTGTTTACATTCAGTCTTAAAGGATGACTTTTTAAAGCACATATGTTCCTACCAGTCTCTATACAAACACTATGAATTCAACCTCTTATTTTTAAAGGAGACAAAAATCAGAATGCAAAAACGACAAAAAAATGTTTAGTTCAAGTTTTTTTCATCCTAGATCAGTAGGCTGGTAACATCTGAGAATGCATTGTCATATTTAGCTATGTGTAATTTTTACATTCCCAAGTGCAAGAGACTTTGTCTTTCCTGAAAATCCCTGTGAGACCAGGGCTTCCATTCTTTCTTGAAAGCATCATTTGCATTGTTCTGACAGAAAGAAACTTGGGAACTTGGCTTGAATTAGTGGTATTTTACTGGGAAACAAGCGTTCCATGAGAATTGGGTTTGACTACTCCCTGCAAGAAATGTCTGTTCTTTTAAGCTTCATATTTACTCTAATAAAATGTACCCAGAACCTCCTAAAAATATTCATGACTGGAAACAATGATCTGGTGGGTTTTTTCTCTTTAATACTGATATCTTGACTTAATTAAACACTTGTTAGCTCTAGTGATTAGGGTTTGGCAAAGTTACCAAAAATGTGCTTTTTTGGGTCATACCGGGTAACGGATAATTTAAGATGTGATGAAGGGTTTTAACATTATGATGTAGTTAAACTGTTGTGTTACAATCCTAAGGGAAATTCAGAGCAATTGTTTGTAAAAGCTGTGACATAGCAGAGGCAATACGAAATGCAGCTCATCGGAGAGGCTGATAAAACAGGCTTTGTCGAACAGTTAAGAGGGGTGGTTTGGTTAAAATCCATAATACTAGAACATTGATTACTGAAGAAATAACTAAAGCCCTAAATGTTCTTCCTTCCACTTCTGAAGCCAGAGGAAGGTATCTGTGGCTACTGAGATGGAGCCACGGCTTCACATATCCACCTACTCCACAGGATTAATTTCCCAGGGGAGAGGGATGAACGATTTGATCAGAAGCAGCTCCCTCCCGCTATCTGCAGAAGAGCCATAGCAGTCTGAACCGCGTGCCGGACGGCGCTGCGGGCGAGTGCCCACAGATACCACTCTGCATACGCACGTGGGACCGCTAACAGCTGTGTTACTGCTGTTACTCCATGAAGGCAACCCTGTGCTACCGCGTGGCAAAATGCACCGCGACATGCAAACGTCCCAGAGGTAATGGAGCGTGGATTTGAAGAGCACTCTACCTGGTTATCTGCACATGAATCATCCGCCAGAAAATTTGCTAACCTTCTTACCGTTCCTGTTGCACATCACAAACAGATTTTGAATGATTACACTGCACTCCTACGCAGTAGGAGTAGAATGCAATACCTGCCTGTTGCCGTTTTTTCGGTAGTTAGTATTTTCCCATACCACCAATTTTTTTTTTTTTATTTTCAAGTGTAAAGAATGCCATGAAACTTCTTGCATTGATCATAAGGCTGGTGTCTTTTCCACAATAGGGATTACTGTACCTGCATATCCAACCTGAGAAAATATTCCAAAATACTTCAACTTTAAGTACCTTATGCTTGATCTTGCAGTCTGTATTTAAAGCCCAGCCTCTAATCAGATTATTCTCTTTTGTGCATTCAGCCTATCCCCTGGGCAGAGGAAACCCGTGAAATTGAGGTCCTTGCAATTGGAATTCTCTTTTGAAACATCCTTGCACTGAACTCTGACAAGATCAACTAACACAATAAAGGAATTTAAGAAAAAAACCCAAAACCAACAGCTTCAGGAGCAGAAAAATATTTTTAAAACCTGTAAGCACATTAGAGAAAACAAGAGAGGAAACGCCCTTGCCCTAGGACAGGTTTAGTTAACATGAATTTGTATCACATATTTACAGTGTAAAGTGACATTATCTGGTAGTACCTTTTACAGGTGTTTTTTTCATTGGTGCCTATGGAATTGAGTAAAGAAGTAGCTGTAGGTTACCACAAGAAAATCCAGTAGAGCTTTTATAAATCAGACACAAACATCTTGGTAGACAATATACCTGTATGGTCACACCGATCAAGTGAAAATCTCAAGATGCAGGGATTTGGGGAAATAGAATTTTATCTATTTATCTATATAATTCACTAAGTATAAATCATTGCTGGAACGTTTGTAACATACTGTGCTTGCATTAGATGCTCTGTTTCGACTACAGCAAAATAAAAAGTGTACCCTTACAAGGAAACTTTTCTATCGGGACTTGTTAGCTGGAATGGTGTAGGCACAGACTGTCACACCTGAAACACAGGACACAGAATCCCTGTGAACAGATTCTGAATTCATCTCTGCTTAAAATCATAAAGGGAACGCTCCTACAAAAAATGCTAATAATGGCATTTCAACATTTTTGTTTTGCACTGTCAAATTACATACTTAAATCTATAAAAACTGCAAATCAAGCTAGTGCAGGTAGCAGGAAATTATCCTGAATACACTTTGCTATTCCTAGTGAGCTGCAAGTCAGTTTCTCAGAAAATACCAGTAATGGAGTATTAACAGAATGTAGCTCTCTTTCATGCTCTTTTCAGACTTCTAAAGAATATGAACTACTGTGCTGTAAAGCAAAGACGAACTTAGTTCTATGAACTGTCTTTCATATTGGTGAACTTAAGACATTAAAAATATTAACTCAGTTTTGGAATTGCAGCTCTTCACCTAGACTTACTTTTATTAAAATTAAATAAAAGGAAGTCCATGTTCTATGTGAAAATATATTTTAAAATTTTGTTACAGTTGTCAATAACAAACACTGAGAAGTTGCAGAATTTGTGATACTTCTTCACAAATGATACAGTAATAAAGACTAGACAGGAATAAATAGCAGTTTGTCTTTGACTTCAGGCCCATTGTCCTTACCCCCATAAAATATATCTTTCCTCACTGTACAAAAGGGTTCACAAGATAAAGTATGAAACAAATATTTAAATTAAATAATTTACATATTTTTCTTAAAGCACCTCTGTAATATAATTTAGTGAAAGTTTATATCTTGCAATTATATTCTCGTATTTTACAAATTGAAACATGAAGAAATGGCATCACATTTAATTAAAAAAATCCCACAACACATAACAATATCAACAATCTTAGCTCAAACCCACATATAATTTAAATCTCTAGTAGAAGAAGGATAATAAATCTGATTAAAACTAGATTTTAAAAAGTTATATGCAGATTATTAAGAAAGCACTTGAGATACAAGCAAGAACCAGATACCACACTACACCTTACACTTCAACACTTAACGGACCAGGGTTTTGGGGGAAGGACCATTATTTGTAAGACCTTATGCTTAAGCAGTATCACAACTGCTGCAAAAGCATTTGTGAAATATAGTTGCAGATTTTCAACTAAAAGGGATGCTTTTAAGGAGAGACTGAGCTGGAATTGTTCCTTTTCAGACACAGTACAGGGAGCTACGGTGTAATCTTCACTAACCGCTTTGTCTGACATGGTGCGTGTCACCCAGGCTTTCCGATAGAAATAAGGAGGAAATTCAAATTTAATAGTATGTGACCCAGCTCTCATGATGAATAAATCTCTCCAAGTTTTACCAGTTTGAATAAACAAACAAATGTTTAGATGCTTATTATAAGCTCTTTGATTTGCAAACTTGTGCTAGCTCTCTCATGAGAACGGACTTAGTGCAACTGCTGGTATTTCCTAAATCTGCGCAGGCCAGAAATAACGCAAAAATATGCTCTTTGGCAACACTTCAGCTTTCTAGCAGCTGGCTAGAACCAAAGCACAAAGGCACACGGAAATGGCAATTAAGTAAAAAAGGAGATTTCTTTCAATGTTAGGAAAGATTCAGTTTCTGTAAGTGGAAAACATTCCCATCTATTGTCTATCAATTTGTGTTTATCATAAAAGTGGGATTCTGAAATTTTAAAAGGTACAAAGTACCTGATTTTTTTTTTTTAAATGGCAGTTGTTTGCTGTGACACTGAAGACAATACACCTTTAAAGAAAACCTTTAAGAAGATAAAAATGAACATCAGATTTCCCTAACACTTGACACAAAGCCTTCCTTTTCCTTTTTTTCTTCCCCTTTGTCAAAAGTACCTAGGGCATCTCAATAAATAAAGTAAAAAAAACCTTCAAAAATGAGTACGTTATATGTTTGTTGAAAACTTAAGTCATACCATTGTTTCCTAGGATTTTTCTCTATTCTTCTGTTGTCTCTTGTCTTAAGCTGTTTGTGGGTACCTGCTTGCTAACCAGAGTTCTTCAGTGCTGATAGTAGACCTAGTTACGTTGGTAAGAATCAGACCAAAACTATACCTAACAAGCCAGTAAATCTTAATAATTTTTTAATCCTAAAATCTGATCACTTTCTTTCCCTCCATAGAATGGGTATTTTAAAATATTAGATGATCTGTACAAGGTGGAGATGCTGAAGGCTCCTCAGTATTAGATCTCAAACTAGTTCAGATTCCAAAATTAAAAAAAAATGAACACAAACTGAGTTATCTTGAAATCTAATTGGCAAAAGCCTGCCACAGTCACCTACTGCAGTAGTGAATGTACTTTGTTAGAAGTATAATGTAGAGATTAAGAATTCATTTTGCCCATTAATGCTTGGGAAGTGAATTGTCTGCCCTGTGCCATTCTTTGCCAAGACTGTGGGTATGTGCACGGTGCAGCAGTGTGGGCCGTGGAATCCATCCAGAATTTTAAGTTATCTTAACAACTTGTTCATAGTTCTGTAATTCCGAGATGCACTCTTTCCATTTTTTTTTTTTTTTACATTAAAGGTCTGCAATTTAATTTAAAACAGAAATCAAACTTTGGTGTCCAAAGAACTAGTCAAAAAATGCTTGCTGGTTTTCAAATAAGAAAACAAAATGGATCTGGAACAGGAAAAATGCAAATTATGCACTTTCCCAACACCTGTAATAGGAAGCTGTTACAAGCAGCTGTTAATATAGTTAAACATTACGCCTTCTGCTAAACTACACTGTTTACTTTATAGTTTTGTTGAGAATTTAAGGATTTATTATCAATAAAGTGTTTTAGCCACTTTTGAGAACAAGAGCAGTAAAAATAGTTTTTGTCTACACTGTCCATGTCTGATTTTCCTGAGAAACTTCAATACACCTCAACTATGGAACACAACATTGAAATTTGCCCTTTGCAAAAATCTGAGCTTTGGGGGGGAAAAAAAAAAAAAAAAATCAGCTTATACATCTTAGAAGATAAACTTAAAATAGTTGCCTATTAGAGATTCATTAAGGCATCACAGAATAGCTATGATTTAATTTTTTTTTTTAGTACACAATATTGCATATCAATTATTTCAATGCTGAATATCTTATGTCTAAACCCCACAGTTCCCTAGTGAAACATGGCTGAACTGGAAGAATAAAGCAGCATCATTGTTAAAATACTTTTGTTATTTCTGAGGGCTTACGATCTGTACTGCTGTAAGACACAAAAGACAATCCATTTTTCATCTGCTGCTTCCTGGTAAGGCCAACAATATTCTCTTAATGAGGCATTAGAGGCAGCTGTAATGTTAAGGCCTATTCTTGCTGTTGCTGACAGGCGACAGGAAAGCGGAGAAAATTTTCTGCTCATGCATTTATCGTTTCTATCCTGCCCTTGACGGTTACCAAATTTGAGGCCTATGCTTCACTGTTTTCCACTAACTATATCTGACATTAAAACCTCTGCTAATGACCGTCGCCTGGATAAATACCAAATTGCTTTTAAATGTGTAATTTATCCAATGTCTAGCCATGCCAGGGGGCCCGTAAAGAAACAAGCGTTGTGACTAAAATAAGAATCATAGTGTGATGTTCTCACCTTATCAATCTTACTTAATTTTTGAATTAAGGTTTAAGATTCTGAACTCTTCAAACATGCTACAGTAAAAATGTACAGTGTCCTCCTGTGCCACTGAAAGCTAAACTATTGTGAAAATGCCAAGATTGGCTCCTGAGATCTTTGTGTTATTGAAGAAATGCTAAAATAAAGAAATAATAATGTGAAGTTACTGTATTAAAAAAAAAAATAGCACAGTGTCTTGCATGCAGCTAGCACTTTAATGTAGCACTCTGATAAAAGATTCTGTAAAATGGCAAAGTCAAGCAGTTCCTTATGGCTTACTTTTCATCAGGAGTACTACTGTAAAATCAGGAGTTTGCTCTCAGGAACATGATAATCTTACTCTCAGCTGTGCTGTCTTTCATAATACTATGCAATCACATCTACAAACACTGTTCTTGGTAATATTATCACCTTATCCACTGTGGCTGTATGGACAAGGACAAAATTTGGCAACATAACCTCATACTTCTATTGAGAAGGCCTAAGAAATAATAGAAGGAAATATATCTGAGTGGGTAATTGGAAAAAAGAAATGGTGTATTCATCAGAAAAGTCAACGGGTCCAAAAAACTCTTATACTGCCAATAAGAAAGAAGGTGCCTTTCCTATACAATAATTTCTTCAGAATAAGCTATCCCTGCACTAGAATGCTGTGCAGCTGAAGTTCTTTTTTTCTGGGCTAGAATCAGATTTTTCAGTCTCTCCAAAACCCTACCTAATTTGAAGTAATATTTTTAAGTAAAAACTGCATCTTAAAAGTTCTCAAAAATACACACGGTATGACATATTTTCCATCAGGGACATTTTCATATTTCCTTAAAACACTTTTGAAAAAAGGGTTCCATCTCTTTCTTACATTTACTTTTCAAAAAACACCTGAATGGATCATCTCTGCTGTATTTTTGATAGCTTTTTGGATTTTATTTCATTTCATAAAAGAGCCATCTTTTAAAGATGCTAATCCTAAGGTATACTAATGTAATACTATATGAAGCTGTGCTGCATTTCATGGAATTAGAGCAGCAGCAGATCAAAGGTCTTTCAAATTTTTTAGAGGTGTATATACAGTAACATCCAACCATTTCATACACCTAGACTGACTACTGTAAGAAAAAGCGTTAGTTGGTTCTCAGTAACTACTATTAGCCAAAAGTGCATAATCTTCATGATTGTGCATACACCTGGAGAGAATTTGCTGAATTTGTTATATTAACTCTAAAATGACTAAGCCAAGAGGAAATACAGTTTTGTTCATTTCTGTTACTTAACATTCTGATTTATTATACAAATATGTATTCCTTACCAATCTTCAAATTTCCAAATAAAAGAACCATTGTAAAACACTTCATGAGCACTATGATCAGTATTCTTCTGCAGAACTCTTTCAAAAGAAGACAAAAGATCCAAAACTGAAATAAGTGTAACACTCCAGTTACCCAGCTTTTAGATTTCTCATGCTCTGAGCTGAGTGAACAGCAGATAACTGTGCAAGTAGTTTTGCTCCCATCTGTTATTAGTATTGCTTTTGTCTTTAAATATTGTGGAAAAAAAAATTATTAAAAATCCTTAATACATATCCCTGTAGATTTCCTGTAGTAAGGGGTGTAAATGTGCATCAGATTCAGTCTTCTTAATTATCTGAACAAGTTGAGCATGCTCTGTGACAAGTTGTCGGAGGTCAGCCATTTTTTGGAGAAGTTTTGGGAAGAGGAAGGTGTCGTCAGGATGGTTGGTTTGCAAATGAAGTTTCAGTACATGCACAATGCTCTCCTGCATTTTTTCAATATGTCCTACATTTACAAGACCAGGACGATCTGTTCTCAAAACAAAACAATACATGTGATAATTTTATAATTATTCTTTAAAATAGGCTACTTTATAGACTCTATATTGTAGGCTACAGTGTGTATTTACATTATACACTGAGGAAAATGAGGCTCAAAATGAATCTTAAAAAAAATAATAGGAAAAGAAATAATAACAATAAAAAAAGTAGTGTTCTATCCCTTTGGCCAAAGTTTTGTCAATGCCCACAGTTACCTGAGCAGAGATTTCATACAACCTGTGCTTCAACAGAAAAAACCCCACACCATTCTCCCAGCCCAAAACCCAGCAGAGATATTTAGCCTAGGAATCCAGTTCTATATTCTGTACGTCCTGATAACAGAATTCAAACAGTAAGGATGGGAAAAGAAAGCATGTGTCTACTTCTAGAGAGTTCTTGAAGTCTGGTAGCAATACAGCAAGACATAAATAATAGGCTTTCACTCTTGTTCCCATATGTATATTGCCACAGCACAAGTTACTGACAGGACTTGTTCAGAGAAGCACTATTAAGGATGTTTCACTCTCTCTAGTCTATGATCTCATTTCGAGCTACCTACAGTCCTACAATACCTTTACTCTCCAGACCAAACTCTGTAAGAAGTCCGAGACACCAGGCTAAGTACGTTTCTGAAAACTGAAGCTAGGTCCAAGGAGAAGTGTGTGTGTGTGTGGGGGGGGGACGGGACACGACAACACCAAACCAAACCATTCTGACTGCAAAGAACCCTCTTGAGTTTTGAAAATGCCAAAATACCAATGTATTGTGCAAAAGTAAGTCAAGATTTGATGGGAATTTGCTGCCTAAACTAGCACATGAAGCTTTTGAAAGTCTACAGATTGTATCTTTCTTCTTGTAAGTGCTGAGGATGCAACCAGGGCGGTGAAACATCCTATGCATATGGCAGAACACAAAAAAGGCAGGTGGGAGCAGTTGTTGGAACTTTCCTGATCTTTTCTTTCCCTTTCTCAAAATGCTTATGAATAGATTTGAATTTAACCTTAAATATGAACATCCTTGCTTTCTGGAGGAAAGAAAGGATTACAAATTATTATTGCATTTGTGTTCCTTTACTCAAAGAGTTCAAACAACAGGCATTAAAAAACAAAACAAAACAAAAAACAGAAAGACCAACCCCCATGTCCTTAGGTACTACGAAATAATTTTTAAAAATGCCATCAGCTATTTTTTTTTAATTAGCTAAGCTGTTCTTTTAAAACAGCTAGTGATATTCAACTCAGAACACAGGAAGTGCAACAGAGCTGTGCATTTGTGCAGAACTCATTACATGATGCAATCAGCAAGTGTCAAAGATGAGCAAAGCTATAATCTGCACCTGCCTCCAGTCTCATTACATAGTATTTTTTTCTGCCCATTTGGCAGATACAAATAGTGTTTCCAATCCAGTCCACACCTCAAACAAAAAAACACCACCACTCTTCGCACCCCACTTTTAAAAACAGAGAGTAACTAGACTCCTCTGTGTGGCTAAACAGTAATTCCAAGCACATCTACAATTCTGCAAAGCAAAATACAGGCTCAGAACTTAACAGTTACACAGTATCTTCCATGAAACATGGCAAAAGGGAAAATGGCATAGCGGTAGAATTGAATCTTCAAGAAATACGTAAGTTTTTCTATTAAAATTATCAATTTGTGTAAAGAAAATTTTAAAAAAATTACTACCTTAAAGAACAAATAAGTAATGCTTACCTCCACAGCAAATGATGGCAGCAACAAAAAGCGATATATCACTATCATCCAATTCCAGTGCATTGAATTTCATTGCAAAATCAAATTTTGGCTCCATTATGTCACAGAACGGCTTTCTCAGGCTTTTCAGGAACTCCCGGGTTATAAAACCATTTCCATAGGCTACCAGCATCCCGTCCTTGTTCATCACAGATGCTAACATGGCAAATATGGCTTCATAAACCCCATATTTTAACAGAGTCACTTGATCATTCAAGTCAAGATTGGAGAAGCCCGGGATAGATTTGGCAAATTCAGTAAGTTCTGTGACGGTTTCTACAGATGTACACTGGCAGCAGTGGAAGATTCGAACTTCTGCTTCCTTGTTCTGAATTCCATTGGCTACCAATTTTGCCACCAGAGTCTTCTCTGCCATGCACAAGGTATCCATATCATATATTACAAATGGCTACAGAGAAAAAAACCAAAACAACACCTAATTCAGTTATAAAATAATGGTTGTTAATCATTGGTTCCCTAAAGAATATGTATTTTGATAAACTTTAGCTGT
Organism: Microhierax caerulescens; assembly: GCA_035590215.1. Taxonomy (NCBI): domain Eukaryota; kingdom Metazoa; phylum Chordata; class Aves; order Falconiformes; family Falconidae; genus Microhierax; species Microhierax caerulescens. The sequence continues at coordinate 13,438,569 of JAVJGJ010000057.1, forward strand.
CAAGCTAATCAGTCCTCAACTATCAATAAACCATGAGTTCTTCCATATTTCTGCATAAAGAGAAACCACATATTACAGAACTATGAACTGCAATATCTAAGAAGAGGTCTGCTCTGCAAATGGCAATGCAAATAATAAAATGTAAATATGTATTACATATCTTTAATCCAGTTTTATGTAGCAGTTACAGTGAAGCTCCAGAAGCACTGTGCTTAGTATGCATACATCCATCTCAGAGCAAGTCCCAGAAAGTTTACAAAACACTTGTATTACCTTCTCCAGAGGACCAGGTTATTCTGCCTACAAATCCTATCGATTTCTAAACTAACTACACTTGATGCATATCACGATGCTTTCCTGAAGTATCCTAGGGGGAATACAGACAGCCGTTTAAATATAGGACTGCATATTTGCACAAGAATGTGAACTCTGTACTACTCTTCTGATTATCAGATTTTCATAGACTATGTCACAGATGATCTATTGCAGAAATTCAGCTCATCTTTTTAGCTACAGTTAATGCCAAGTCATCTCTAAAGCCAGAATCCCACTAGAATGTCAGACAACATGAATTTCCAGTCTTGATCATGGTCTTTTCCATAACCCCCTTAGTTTAAAAAAAACATATGTGCATTACAAACTGATGAGACAGTCTCTTAAAACTTCATATTAAAAAAAAAGCATTCTGACTTTAAGAACAATCAGAACTCAAAAATACTTTGATACATATCTGAAGAGCAGTAATCAAAACACAGGACAATCCACTAAAGAGAAACAACAAAATCCAATGCTTCCCAGCCTACCAAATTCATGGCAATGGACCCTGAGCATAAATCTATTTCCATAAATGCTAAGCAAGGCACCCTCCCTGTGCTGTTTTGCTCATCGTAAATTAAATATCACGAGGAACATTTGGTGTTCTGTTAGAAACTCCTAGAATTCACTGATTTCACTTAGAAAACTGTCAAACATGCTGATTTCCTACAGTTGTCCACTTTTTAAATGCTTATGGCAACTACACATTTCACCTCTTCAGTACTTAGTATGCAGGACTGTAGATATGAGCAGAAAGTAGCAAAGCAGTAAACCCACCACACTTCTAAACCCTTTAAAACATGCAAGCTATCCTGTAAATCTTTTTTAAAGAAAATTAAAACGTTTGTTTTTCCCAAGGGATGATGAAATAGCTTATAAAATCTCTCCTCTTCCCTGCATAATGAAGAATGAAGAAGCAGCCTGTTTATAACATACTAGGTCTGGTTCCTTATTAATTTTTACTTGTAAATTTACCAAGACACATGCAAGCCACTATCAGCTAGTCAATCAGATGACTGTAATCCGAGAGCATTGATCGCATAAATGCAAACACAAAAATTAGGATGCCGTGACCTAGAATCCCTGCATGTATGATACGTATTGTAACTTAGAATTTGGGATTCTGGCATGTGGTAACAAGCTTGAAAAGGACTTCATGCAACTACCTACTTGGCAAGGTGGTAAAGCATGGTATGTGCAGGCTTATGTCAGTTTGTACCCCCAAAAAAGTTTAAGCCTGTGCTTAATTTTAAGCATCTCTTTAATCCAATGAAAAAGACTGGTATTATTCATATATCTCCCTTTTAACAACATATATCTCCCCTTTAACGTAGACTATAGCATGCCAAATTCCATCATTTAGAAGGCAGCTTGCCTACAATTTTTATAATACTCATCTCCACAGTTACATGGTTTTTATTATGGCATATTTAAAAATTCTTCCCTGCAAATTTTTACTGAAATTAAAATTGTTCGTAAAGTAAGTTACTTATCTTCTACATATATTTAACATAAATCACAACAGAATTAAAAACAATATGCATAAATTGAAACAAGTTAGTTCTTACAATGGTTATACAATCTCATCTGCTACAAAACAAAAAGCAGTTGATAGTATTATGTAGACCTTGGATAATATATCCTGAAAGAAAAATAATCTCTACAGCATACACGTCTTCACAACCTTGCTTGCTTCTCCCTTTCAAAGCAACCATAAAGTAAAGACCAGGAAGGCTGGGTGAGGAAATGGCCAGAACGGTAAACAAAGAATTACAAACTCAAGTTTTCTCCCCTACTGTCAGTAATATTGTTGTGATTAAAACAAAACTCATACAAAGCTTCTGTACACCCTAAAAAATAACAGTATTTATACTTGCATTTGTGGTAGAAAACCATTATTATTTGTTTTTCATTGTCATAACAGGAGATTAATTTTGAACCATCCCCCCCCCATACCAACAGGTACATTCAGATGTCACCTCTGTTTTTTTTGATTAAGAACTATTTTCTTGCCCTTGTGTGTCTTCTATAATTTAAGGTTATGAGCTTCCATTCACAAGTTAATCACCCAATTTTCCTTAAGCTTCCTATTACTCTGATAGTGGCTAAAACCAACTGTATTTAATACAGGTATTCTTTCTGCATATTTCATGTCTATATTAGCATTATATTTATTTTCTAAAATATGTGCTTAAGAGTTTAACAAATTATTATAATCACCTTATGTACTTGCCAGCTTTACTTTAAAGTTACAGCAGAAGTACTTACTGGATTGTTGTTAGTTTTCCCTGCCAGGATGATTCTGGCTTTAACCTTGTTCATATTGAAGTTTTTCAGGTAAGCTTCATGAATTCTTTTGGCAAGTGATTTAAGATCTGCCATTTCTGAATCTTCTATGTAATTTTCACCTGTTAGAATTTCTGCTTTCAGCTTGGCCTTCTCAGACCTTGGCATTCGTCCAAAACGTATTGCTGATGGGAAGACATAATTGTAAAACAAACACAAGTTATAAAAAACCTATGCTTTTTACTGTTGCTGATTAGAGCAGTAAGACTTTCTGTCTAGAAAAACTGAGGTAGTATCTTTATTATGATAAATTAATGGCTGAAAAAAATCTCATCCAGTCAGTGATGAATTACGAAGGCAATATACTAAACCAAAGGTAATCAGATGTTTGAGAACACAAACTGGTATCTGCATTGAGCTAGAACGCATACCTTTTTCCTTGTACGTTACCTAAGTAGTGGTATTTTGTTTTCTCCTTATTGTGTTCTACAAATCCCAACGTGAAACTCAAAGTCCAGCTTGGGAATTCTAAAAAACTCAATAAACTCCTGTCAGGAGCTTGGCAGAGAGCACACACACCAGCTGGAGAGCTGCCTGGAGAGCTACTCCACAGGGAACAGTGCAACGGATTTGCGCCCAAATCCCATTGCTGATTCTGACCCTGCTGGGGCGTTCGGTTCTTTATGCACTGAAAGTTCAGTTCAACATATCTGTAGTGAGAACAAAACAGACCAGGGACCTGGGTTTATGCTCAAAGGCTATAGTAAAAAAATCTCCTCCTAGGCCCAGTATCTAATGCTTCTTTTTTTCAATAGAGTAGCGCTTCAAGACTGGAGACGATGAGAACAGAGTTTGAGTATCCAATCTAGTCAACAGGATATTCATTTGAGAGACAGGAGATGCAAATTTGAAACACCACTGGATACGGAGGTCTCCCAGTTCTTGGGCAAGTGGTCTTGCCATTCAGCAATAAAATAGGCATGTCCAGATCCTTCTTCAGTTTCAGTTTAAAACTAAACCAGCTCCATTTTAAAAGGGGCCTTACCCTCTGATGGTGTGCAAGGTTTTGGGATGGCTGATATAGCTGGTTGCTCTTGCCACATTTCAGCATATAACCACTGAGAGAACAACCTCGATGCTTAGACTGAGCAATTCAGAACATAGGCAGAATTAGCCCTTCAACATGCCCAAGAAATTTTCTCGTGACATAAGGAGGTGACTCAAGGCATGATCTGAAATACAGTTTTGGACTTCAATGGAAGTCCAGCATGGAAAGCCTATTTGGAATCTGGCCATGAGTCTATCGAAAAAGTGGAAGAATACCTGCTCTAAACTGAAACATAAGAGTTTTAAGATCGTGGCTGTAAATACAGTTCTAGCTCTTTGCCCGCGAAGCATCACCTGCAAGTTAGCAGCCCCCTCCTTCTCCCACTGCCTCCTATGTGTCTGCTGCAGTACAACTGCTACTACTGCCTTCAGCTGGAGCACAGCTGCCCACAGCGTTTTAGTAGGATGAAACAGATCCACCTGAATGTTAACATTCCTGCCAACCAGCGCAGCTCCCTGCTCAACTCCTGCCCCCAAGTTGTTCCTTTGTTGGCTGGCGCACTCCTCCCAAGTCTACTGCTTCAGGAAGGTTATCACCAGCCTTGCAGAGACTATCAACCCTCTCCCAACAGACCTTAATCTCTGTCAGGGCTCACCACAAAGGAGCCAGACTTCTCCTGAACAAGAAAGTCAACTCTCCCAATGTCTCTTGCTAGAAGTCTACACTACAATGTCATAGGCAGCTTCCCCAAAGACGTCCCCACCCCAGCTACACTGACTGTACAGCTTCCTTCAGAAGTTTGTCTCCTAACCCACAGGTTTTCACATAGCCCAGCATTTTCGCCTGCTTTTCACCTACTCCCTAATTGCACCTGCTCCCTAGTTCAGCCTTGACACTATCAGACCTACTTAAGAAAAGCAAACTACTATCATCTGGCCAACCAAAATGTGTCTTTCTCATGGCTTGGCCTCTCCCTCTTTACCAAAGTTGCTTAGCAAGCTACATATGTGCATAAAACTGCCTTGTGGGTTGAAATTGGCCTGCAAGACACAGGCTTACCAGCCTTATCTTAAATCATTAGCACAAACAATAACATAATTTTTAAACTGGATATCTAAGTGCTCTGAATTTTTACCATTTCATTTAACAAACAACCTACCAGATTCCTGTTCCGCAGTCAGCACAGATCTTTACCCTCGCCCCACTCTCCCTGAACCATCTGCCCAACAGCTGTTGCACTGTAACCTGAAAGGTAATGAAGTCTGGTTTCCTACAGGTTTCTATCCTAAGTCATTCCCTTCCACAGTGAGCTGGTTGTTCTCCTACTCCTCTGCAATGCCCTTGATCAGAATTCTTCCACTATTGGTTTGTTTCAATGGGTGGCAATAGTAACCCAAAGTTCTGGGTGAAGAATGCAACTACATGAACATTCATATGGACAAACAGACATGCAGCACAATTGTGTAAAGCTCGTAACAGTACACTTGGCAGCTGTGTATCAATTACATTAACTATTCATTAGGGAAACTGGTGTCCCCCACCATGATCTGTACCGTAAAAATCTGAGGTTCAACTCATATGTGTAAGTAAGAACACTATCCATGTGCCTGCTTCCAGAAACAGACCCTGGATAGGAACAAACAAATTAGTCAGGGCACTCTTACCTACCATTATGTGACATTCCAACTGAAAGGCACTTTTGAAAACGACAGTATTGGCACTTATTACGATTTTTTTTCTGAATTTTGCAGTTGCGATCACATTTATCATAGATGAGTTTTAAACGAATTGTTCTTCTAAAAAAACCCTACAAAAGTTTGAGAAAACAATAAGCAATATTAAAGAACATTGACTACTAAGCTTCAATCATACAGGTAATTTTTTTTCTTTTACTGTTTATTGGTGTCACTAGCAAAACACTACGCAAAGTATAACCTGTCTAAAGGTAAGAATCTATACAGTGAAGTGGTGTTTGTGAAGCCATGTACAGAACTGAAAACAGGAAAGGAGGAAATAGCTTTTAGCCCTCTTGGTAGAGGACCAAGAGCTCAGAGTACCCAAGCAGATTTGCTCTTAAGGATTAAGCAAAACACATGCTGCTTCTGTATGCATTCTCTCAGCATCCTCTCTCAGAAATAACTTCATCTTTCATATGTGTAATCACACAAACAAACAGATTTAACACATCTTTTCTTCATCCAGAAAATGTGAGGGATATGACAACATAGCACAGTATATAGAAAAAGCCAAGGACACAAAAATAAGCATTACAAAAAAGCCTGTACCTCAAGATCTTACCATGATGCCTTGATACTGCAGTTTAAGATTAGTCTCATACTACAAAACTGTAGGGTTATCAAATTTAGAGACATTACAACATTTTGCATCACACGACATAACAACATGTCATTTAGACTGTGAAACACAACTGACTATGAACTGGCTCTCCACCTCTAATAGATATTGTAGCATTATTCCAAAAGATTTATATTTTAATTATATATTCTGACATTGTACACATATATAATTATTTTTCACACCTTACATGATAATTTAGAAAAAAATGGAAAACTATCACATTAGAAGAAAAAAGAAAAGAATCTTATAATTCATGAGCCATATCATCCAAAAAAATTATAAATTAATGATAACATTAATTTGCCCCAGAGACATGCACTGGCCCCAAAATGACACGAGGTATAATACTAAGTGATTCAGGCAGAATGTAGTGGAGATGAGAAATTCAGGATTTGTTACTGTTACAATGGAAACGTGGCAAACTGGCATGCTTCTGACAGCCATACTCCCAACACAAATAAAACACTAGTGGAGCAAGTAGGCTTTGATTTTTTGGTCACAGTTTAGTGTTTTAAGTTGTTTTAGTGTTTAACTAACCATGTCCAGAAAAGCAGCATTAAAATTATCATTGTGAATTGCCCCTGCTTGATGAAGGTCTGGTATTGAGTATCCAGTTATAACTGAACAATTTATTTCAAAAAAAAGGATCACAGATATGTTTATTATTTAAATAATAGTAATGGATAGAATTAGATTAATTAAACATTTATGTAACAAATGTTTATCTTCAGATAACCCTGTAAACAAAGCAACATGATTTAGGCTCTTAAAAAGAAAATTATGACTGTACCTTACAACCTTCACAAGCATGTACTCCGTAATGGTAGCCTGAGGCTTTATCCCCACAAATTCTACATTCAATGTTTAATGCTCCACTGGGTGATTCATCTATGCTACCTGGAGCTGTGGCAAAATTAATGGATGAAGGACTGGATGCTGGTGAAAGGGTCTCTAAAAGAAAAAGGAAAACTTCATATATACTATACTATCAAGACTAATACCATTTCTAGAATAAAATGAGTGTGTATATATATATAATAATATATATTATATAAATATATAAGCAATATATATAATATAAACAAAAAAATGAGCTTATTCTAAAAAATAACCATGAATTAATAATCAGTAAGTGAACTAATAATTTGGCTGTGTTTGAAAAATAATTCATATTTATATTAACAGTGCAAACACACACAAAATACAGGGTGTACCTTGCTAATTTTGATGAGACATACAATGTCAGCAAACAAAAAGCCTTACTGAAGTAACTGATAACAAGAACTAGAAGGGTGATAATGATTCTTGAGGATTCAATAAATATGCATCAAACAAAATAAGAGAAAAACAAGCTTTTTTTTTATTTTTCTGCATTCCATTTTTTATTTTGAATTTTTCAAATGTTTCTCAATTTGATGTGAACATGATTTTTTTTTTTTATCCCACAACATAAAATAAGTAAACCCCCCTGAATTAGTATTTAATTTAAATCAAGGAAATTTTCTTAACATAAAAATGCACATGTACCATTTTCACAAATAAAGTGTATTTGAAACTGAAAAGCAATATTCAACACATATCTACTGCTCAAGACAAGCAGTACAAAATGTACAAAACCCCAAACAACCCCACAATGAGACAGAACCTCCCATGACTTCAAGTTTGTATCACAATATCCATTCAACCTGTCAATTATTTTTTCCAGAAGGGTTATTAGCAGCTCATCTTGCCATTACATCTTCCATCTCCCTTGCCATAGTGTTGGATATCAGATCTATTGCTATAGTGTAACAAAAGACGTATTCCTAGCTCATGCTGAGTTACACTTACGATCCCCCTGACTTCCAAAGAGCTACTCAAGAGTTTTAAATGATCTAAACTGAGCCCTAAAAAGCAGTTAGAAAACTTCTCCTTCTGAAGAGATTTTCTCAAAGTGAAAGCATGCTGCACATCAGTACAAAAGCTGAACAGATCTTAAAAGGAAGGTAACATGTCTGCCTGTAAGATAATCTAGCAACAGAAGCCTTGATCAGGTATTTTACGTTTTGATTATAATAGGAAAAGCATTCCTGAACTGTACAATGAAATAAACTCTCCAGACATTTTACTACTAGATGAACATGTTACAAAACTAACACATTCCTACCTTAATTATTTCAATTAATATTTCCACCTTGTTTGACGAAAATATTATCTGAGGCCAGAATTTCTTTTATCTTCCATCTTGCAACTTACACCACAAGACTTTAACGAATTAATGGGTGTGTTTATTTTACAGAAAGATTAAGAAACACTCATGAATGTAGGTCAGCAAGTATTATGTTGGAAAAAACCCTGGCATAGAACTCAGTCTGCATTGCGAGCACTGCCAAGCCCACAGGCATCAGTCATCAAGAGCAGCCTAAAACTCAGGATTTTTTTTCAAATGTGTGATTTTAATTTTTTACTTGCCTTATGGAATTTGAGCCTTGAAAGTTTACATTTTCTATCTTTCCTGACAGCAAAACTAGAACGTTTTGCAATGAACACCGAATACTCAATTTATAAGGTAACACTAAAGCTGATCTAAATTACTGCATGACTTGTACACACGTTACACACAAATAATTAAAAAACCCTTGTGTCTCAGGAGGACTACATTATAAACCCAGCACTTAATAACTTTTCCTGTAGAAGGCATCTCTGTAATTTGAAGGTCCACAACCAAAAGGGATCCAAATCATAATTCTACAAACATTCCTTTGGGCAATAGCGCCAAGAGGCAGCTCTCCCTTCTCCATTCAAAAATCACACCATTCATTTCAACCTCTTCAGCTCAGAGGCATACCTCAGTTATTACAAGTGCAGTTTTTGTAAGGTAGAATAGTGATCACAGTCTGGGAATTGATTTAAAGTAAGAAACCCCCAAAACAAACCAGTGTAAAACAACCAGAAACTTAATCATAAACTGCTGAAAAAGGCTCTACTGCTAAAAGATTTATAAAATCATCGTTTCAAAGGGAACACTTTATGATATTATTGCAGTGTCCCATACTACTTTAATGATCCCCATTTTGATCTCTCAAACAAAGCCTCTTACCAAGATCTGACTGAAGACTATGTAATGTATGTACATGTAATGTAATGTACAGGGTAGAAGTCAATAGCTAAGCAATGCTGCTTCTGAGAGGGGGAGAAAACAGCAGGGTCAAAGCATCAGTACACTAAAATATACTGGAATTCAAGGTGAGCTTTTAAGAGTTAGATTATAAATTTTTGGCAAACATTTCACAATACTTTTCAAATGTATGTGATCTGAAGAAACTTTTAAAAATGAGGAATTCCTTTACTGCAATATTGTGACTTCCTATATGACTACAAGACATAGTAACTTTGCTAGTAATAGTGATTTTTAAAAGTTATTTTGAAAAAGGCATTGATACTAACAGTAATTTAAAACAGCAACTTTATGTTACAGTCATTTTTCAGTGACATCTGTCTAATAAATTAACTTTAGCCTTTAATATTTTAAGACCGTGCTATAATCAGCTTCTATATTTCTAGTGTTACTTAGTCATAAACAACAATTATTGCTTTAAAAAAGCTGTAAATTTCTATTTGTGTATTTATAAAAGAAAATTTTATGGAAAACAAAAATTCTCTTACCTGTTTTAACTGATCCATCAGATCCTGGACCACTTCCCAGTGACTGGAACTCTGTTAAACTTAAAGCTCCAGAGCTATCATCTCCTAGAGACTGAGAGAGGTCTTGAATGTTCCCCATATCTTGTAGGAACTCTCCAGATAAAGGGCTGCCAATGTCATCCTCCTCCAAGGGAGTAAGGGGATAGAGCTGGTTTTCAGTGTCCACCATTTTGATCAAGTAGAGCAGTCACTTAAACTTCTTTACACTGGTGAAAGAATAATTAAAAAAATCCTGTACTTACAATATCAGAATATTGGTTTTAATATTTAAATCAGTTACAGCATATTGAATATATGAATTCTAGTTCTACAGTAAAAAATTATACGACATTCGCTTGCTCTAGAAGCTTTAAGCAACACGAGTCATCAACAGGACAGGGAATAAAAATAATCTCCAAAATTCTTAAATATGAATTGAAGTTATGACAAAATCAATCTGTAGATTCCTGTTTTCTCTCCTTTGCTGGTAGGAGTTACATATTGTGTTTCCATAGCAGGCATTATGCACTTCCCATCAAAACTTACAGAAAAATAACAACTATTAATATGCTTACATATTATGTTTGAGCAGTCTCTTCTCACCTTATCTAACAGGTTTAGATATATTGATTTGTTCCTCTGTTCTCACCTCTTTTACATTTGTTCAATAGGTCTTACAACCCTGTAGAGAACAAAATACTGTCTTATACTAAAATCTTTGTAGAAGTGGGCCAAACTAATACTTTTTGACCTACTTTGGTCAAAAAACACCTTCAGCAAGAACGTTCCAGCACAGACAAACCAATATATCTGTAATTCCTAGAATTAGTATTATTTCTTACAGTCAGGTTTTTAAAGTTGCCTTCAAAACTAGCCACCAGTGTCATCAACTCTGAGTAAGAGCACAGATTGCTAAGAAAACATCACAAATTTTAATTCTTCTATTGACTTGTCAGGAAAAGAATTAGCACACATAATGCAGAATGTTACTACTGCTGCACAGATACACTTCTGCTAAAAGAAATGCATCTTTTACACTGAGTAAGTGTACTCAGGATGTGTACAAATACTCAGTGCTGCAGTCCTCTCCATGCAGTGAGTATGTGCGGGCAGTTGGAGCAGCTCTGGCTGTTACTGTGGTTACTGCTCAATGCTGGCCTTTGCAAAGAACACATGGTCACTGCAGTTCATTGTGAAGCCTGAAACTGCCAATAACTAACTGTATGGGGATATACAAATGCCGATTTTACAAGAGAAGTACTGTTACAATAATAATAATAAAAAAATCTTCCTTGATGTTATTTAAGGTTTCAGATACCAACTCATTTGATTCCTATGATACTAAACATTTTATATTAAGAAATCAATCCTTTTCTTTGATAATCTGTGACAGATTAATCCTATGAACATCAGGCACTTTTCACAGAATTTTCTCCAGAATCTGGCGGAAAAACACAGGTGTTTTTGTCTATGTAATTGACCAAAAGGGTACAGTTAAAAGTAATATAAAGTGTTGACTACTGCTTTACATACTAAGGACAAAAGACAGCCACCACTTGTATTTGTTATATTAAAAAAAAAAAAAATCTTCAAAAAGTTCTGAAGCAAGCTATCTACAAGCAAACCTTTTCTGCCCAGGCTGATGGTAAAAGTCTGCCTTCAATTAGATTTGCGTATTTTTACAAGGTATTACACAAATGTAACTGAGGGCAGAATGACCTACTATAAAGAAGACTAGAAGTTACACTTTTAACAACTGACAATATCTGCAGAGTTTTTAAATTATTTACTTTTCAGGTGCACTTATCAGTACATACTCCTACTTCTTTCTCCTGTTTCATGAAAAAACATTGTTATACACATATCACTCCTATAGTGTATTCCAATGTGTTCATTACATGACTATAAGGCAAAACAAGCAATTTTTTAAAAATACCTGTATTACATGAGGCCTCCTATTCCACAATTTGCATCCTTCCAACTAACACTGTTATTTAAAGTATATACATTAGACTTGGTAAAAAATTTCCTTTGATTTTCAAAGTACCCAATTTTTTTTCAATTGTGATGCCAAATGGCTGTAATGTTACATGCTAGGTACCCATTATTTATGTTTAGCCAAGAGAACAGACATAACAACGTTAACCCCTCAGGTACAAGGGGAGACTGAAATGATAGTATAATCATGAACTCTGATGATTAGAACAAAACAATATGTTTTATATATTCTTGGGCAATTTATTATAGTTCTGTGTATCATTGTACCTGGCTTTGAAATGAACTATGTTGAGGTTAAAAAAAGTTTACTTAAACATTGTCCAGTTAGATTCTCTTTCCTGCAGTTCATAAAAATACTAGTTATAGTATTTAGCTCATTGCACATTTTTACAACACAAATACCATCGTAGAGCAAAGATTAAGATATTTTTTCCCCCTCCAGTGTAAGAGCTTACCATGTACCTGGATGGATAGAACTAAAGGAATAGCAAACACATAGCAAAATGCAGAGCTTCTACTCATTCTGCTCAGTTCACACACTAAAATGGAGTTCTTTATGGAAGTAAACACTGAAGATTTCAGAATNNNTCTAGCCTAACTGAGATGGCAAAGTTTTCAGAAGGTTCATTGTATTCTGACTATTCAGACTAAGCCAAATACAACAGACAGTCCTGAAGACTGAAAGGAATGACAAATTATAAAAATCAGATAGATCTCTAAATATCTACTGTAATAAACCAAACCAGATAGAAGCATGCTCTCTTCCCAAGCAGGAGAAAAAACAGTTACTGTCACTGTTACTAACTTGCATTTCATACTACAAGGACCCTTAGTAAAGACCTATTTGCTCATTTTCTTCGAATTAGGACAGTTTTAACTCAAAAAGAAAAATACATTCTGTATCACATGGTGTGACAAGTAAGAATATCTAGGAGACTAAGTATGGGAATTTATCCATGATTTCTAATGCCAATTACAGACAACAGGTATGTTACTGTACCAATTATTGTACAGACTCTCTTGGTTGATGAGAAGCTCAACATGATGCACCAATGTGTGCTTGTAGCCCAGAAAGCCAACCACATCCCAGGCTGCATCAGAAGAAGCAGGACCAGTAGGTTGAGGAAGATGATTCTTCTGCTCTGCTTAGCTCTTGCGAGACCCCACCTGGAGTGCTGCATTCAGCTCTGGGGTCCCCAGCATAAGGACACAGACCTGTTGGAGCAAGTCCAGAGGAGGACCATGAATATGATCAGAGGGCTGGAGCACCTCTCCTATGGAGGCAGGCTAAGAAAATTTGGATTGTTCAGCTCAAAGACGACAAGGCTCAAAGGAGACCTTATAGCAGCTTTCCAGTACCTAAAAGGGGCCTACAAGAAAGCTGGAGAGGGACTTTTTACAAGGCTAGTCTTTACAAGGCTTATTTACTAGTGATAGGACAAGTGGTAATGGCTTTAAACTAAGAGGGTAGATATAGATATCAGGAAGAAATTATTCACTGTGAGGGTGGTGAGGCACTGGCACAGGTTGTCCCAGAGAAGCTGTGGATGCTCCATCCCTGGAAGCGTTCAAGGCCAGGCTGGATGGGACTTGGAGCAACCTGGTCTGGTGGAAGGTGTCCCTGCCATGGCAGGGGGTTGGAAATAGGTGATCTTTAAGGTCATTTCCAACCCAAACCATTCTATGATTTCACTTGGATATGTCACATTGCTGCTCTATCACTCTGCACAGCTTGACTGTATTTTAAAATAACAGTCCAATTAGAGTTACCCAATTTGATATATTAAATACTCATTAGGACATTGTACCAGATTGCTAGCACTGTAATAGAACATTTATAAGCAATACAAGAGCTTTCATGCACATCTCAACTTCTTTCTGAAGGGATCAGTTGAAAGGCTGGTGCAGCTTTTTATTATTTTTTTGAAGTGCATCCAAAGAATACTGATTGTCATACATAATTATTTTACAATGTAACAGAACTTTATACTGGAAAACTGAAACAAAGTAACTTCCTTCACATAGAGGACTGAAGTGTAATTGCTCTCAGTTAACAGTCCCTACAGAAATTTGAAACTATTTAGTAAAAGAGATTCCAAATGCCACTATTTTTTAAAGGTCAACAGTTGTCCTGTCCCCAAGAATCACCTAAGTCTCTCTTATAAATCCTACCGGCTTGTAACCTGACAAAATATAAAGAAATATCTACACTTTATACTCAGAAGCCTGTCAAAAGACGTAAAATATAAGTTAAAATTATTGCAATATATATGACCATAGTTACTGAAGAAATAAAAGAAATCAGAAATTTTATGAATGAGGACTCTAAATAAAAGACTACTTAAAAAAAAAAAAAAAAAGACTAATTCTTTAGGAATGCATGGTCACACCCCAAGGAAAAACAGCACAGATTATTGTAGATTATCTGACAAAGATTTTAACGCTAAACCATCTGCATATATTCAGCACAACACTTCCAATCTCACAAAGGCTCAAGATACAGAGTAATTCTGAAGATGAGAAGTGCCTCACAGAACATTACTTTCAGAAAGTAAGAAAGAAAAAGAATCAACTGCAAACATTTCTGGTCAACATAATCTGTTACTCTCTGCCAATACTTTCAAACTTGAATCTCTGTACAATTTCTCTGTTGAGGCTGCACGGACCAGCCCATAGTAACACCTGCAAATAACTGTGCTGTTTGCACTTAGTCATCTAACAGAGCCCAAGACATTACATTATCCACCTGATATCCCTGACATACCTGGAATATATCCAGAAATAAGAAATCACTTTTCTGTATTTTATTTGTGGAAAAAAAGTTAAATTGTTATCCCAGTGGCATAGATATTTTGTGATGAGGGGAAAAGGGTAAAGAAAACCTTTGACGTATGTTGAGTTTGTACCATTAGCTGAGAATAATTGTTCTCCAGCAATCCAAAGGAGACTACCAAATCTGTCTCCCCAAGGAGCCATCAACAAAAAAGGAAGAGAGGAATGGCAGAGCATATGATCGGCACTGCTCCTTCAGTGTGCTCTTCATGAAGTTCTCCCAGGCTAAAACAGTTGTTCACAGCACAGAAACCTTATATTCCTCTGCAGATACATAGCACGGGTACTCTGCCCCAGGATAGCTGGGGAGGTTCCAGGAGACACCAGGCTCCTCGTACCCAACGTTACTTCATGTTCCCTGCTCAATCATGTACATCTCTCCAAGTATCACTTCTTCATCCACCACAAGTATTTTGAAAAGATTAAGTGAACACTGAAGTCTACCTTGAAGCAAAATAGGCATTATTTGGCAGAAAAGCAAAGTAAAGGCTTGATAGCTGACCTCTGATAGCTGGCAACAGCTCTTTCAGCGGCATGCCTGGTATTGCCCAAATTGCACCACACTTTTCCACATTTACAGTAAATATTAACAATTCTGTAGTCTTTTTAGGTTGTTCTTATATAAATTCAGCTAACAACTAGTGAAACATAAATGAAGTGCTGAAGTGTTTTAACTATTAAATTACATACCCTTTTGTACTTCCCAATGCTACTAGTAAATTACAGCTGCTTAATCATTACAGCTCTTGTTGATGATTAACTAGCTACCTTAACAAACATAGCCACTACTTAACCATTTCTGAAGACTGTCAAAATATACTAATCTTTTCATTACTGAAAACATTATAATTCATTTTTTTATAAGCACAGAAAACCTTTAAGTAAAATGTCTAGTATTCATTCACTGTTCGCCTTCTGTCTTTGCTGTATTTTGCACGTGTTTACACAATGCTTTCATTGGCAGGCTTCACTTAATACACATTGAACCTTACTTATATAAAAATAAAGCTTCTAATACAAAAAGGGTAATGAGTATGAAGTTCATTTAAGTAATATTCACAGGGGGTGTTTTGCTTTACAAAAAGAATTGTACTTGTTACAACAGTAGGTGTGGTAGCTGCAGCGTGAGGATTCCACTCAAGCATCTGCTTAAGTCAACATTTCTTCTTACTCTGAAGATTTTAGCAAAATTCTGTGCCACAAAGTCATTTGCAAAGGATTTTCCCAGTTTCTCATACAATATTTTAGCCTCCATAACCCCCTTCCTACACCCACATAAACCCACACACAAACGAAACTGAAAACGAGAGAATGAAATAGAAAAATAAGAACACAATTTCATGTAATTATGATTTTGAGAATAAACAGGTTTTACTGGTGCTTTCTCACAGCCTGTTATCTCTGAAATATGTCTGTTTTTCAGAAGTCCTCCTTTCCCACTGCCACACTGCAATTACCCAATCAGTAACTTACCTATAAACTTGAATCAGGTATTAAAGAAATCACAGTCAGATTATCATAGAAAAATATCTAATCATGCAGCAATTGGTAATTTGCTTCATTTTTGGAAAGGGATGATGGAAGACTAAACCCCTGGCCTTTCCACATTTAATACTTGCCACACTAGGGATAATGCCTGTAAGGAAACAGGTCTTCGAGATGCAAAGGTCTCTGAGAAACAGTAACCAAGTTTGGATTTACTGCATAAACACATTGATCAAGTAAAGGGCTGGCTTACAATATCAAGGTTAAAGTTGAAACAATCATTACCTCTAGGTCACTTTGCAAATGTTGTGGCAGAACACAGCACATTTAAAACTAGTGGATGCAGTAGATACTTTTTAAAAACTTATGTAAATAGGCGGAGCCTGAAATATATAAGCTACAGGGTATTTCAAATATCCTGATTCCACACATAAACAACTGAAAATAAAATTTGGCACCTAAAATACAAAGTCCAATCGTGTATCTGGGAAAAAGTGCATGTTTTCTCCTCTATCCTGTGACATTTGATTCAGTTTTCATACTTTGTAACCTTACATACTAGTAATGTTCTATATTTTACAAGGTATTAAGAATGTAAGACAGAGAGAATTTACCATGCATGAACTGAAAAATTTTCATGAGCCACTCCTTCATGAAGACTGCCAGTTGCAATCCAACCCCCCCAAAACAGAACTTCATATTTTTCCCCTCTACACAGCTGTACTCCAAAATATTATATGCAAGTTTTAATCACCCTTGTCTTTAAAATAAACCAAATTTCACATACCCCAATTTAAAAAAAATATTAACATTGCAAAGTTAAGCTCTTAAAAGTTATTTAGTGAAAAATTATATGCAACCTTGATTATGCTACCTTATATTTTTAATGCACTATGGTAGAACATACATATATACTGCACAGTGTTCTTTCCCTGAGTCATTCCCCTTATAATTGGGCAGTACATTAAACAGAAGTGGAATTACATAGCTTGTAAGGCAATCTGGTCTATATTAGTCTGCAGCAGGAAAAGAGCTGTTAATTTATCAGTTGATCAAAAAGGAAGAACATTCTTTGCCTGAGCAAAAAGGGAGAAAAGACAATCCTCATTCTCTGATCCATAAGTACTTACAGAGTTGGAGGAACACTAAGGAGTATCTTGAAGGAAGAATACAGGCCACAGAGGCAAGTCTACTGGCTTCAGAAAGTGGGGACCATGAGCAGTTTTACTTTGAAAACTTTTACTCCTTTGAAAACCTTTCTCTAATTGCATCCGAAGACGCAGAGATAACAGATTTCTCACATGGGAAGAGTTGATAAAGCTTTGAAACACTGCAAATATTCTGCTGATTTAATATTAAACATGGTAAAACCAATATGAGAATATTTTTTGGTTTTATATTACTCCGCCAAACCCAAGCAGAACTTACTGAGCCAGGCAGCTGCATTTCTTTGGTCCCAGGATTTTCTGTCCCGTTGGATTTTAAAAGACATGATCCAAAAAGAGAGAGGAAAGGCAAGATTTTCTTACTGAAAATTAACAATTTTTATCAACTTTTCCATTCAAGTAATTAGCCAAGACCATAAACAAGTGCTTTTAAAGATGGGACTAAAACAGATGAATTAGCATGCTCTACAAGGAAGTCAGCAATAAGAAGATGCACACAAGAGCAGTGCTGATTGATGACAGGTCAGGTGCAAACAGTACCACACAACTGGCTAGGTACGTTACACTAAACAGAAGTATTCTTCAACTATATGTACTCTGTCAGACTGTCAGGAGCCTATACAATTCTTCTATGTTGCAGCACCAGCTCCTATTAGTCCACCATGAGTTAAAGAAAATATAGTAAGGTCAAAGTGTTGAGATTTTAAAATTAAGTTTATTTTGTGGCATATGCAAGACAGATGTTTTCCAGCTATATAGAAAAGCATGACAATATTGCCAGAAACTTGTATCACACAATATACATGATATTTGGCATGCAGGTTCCCACTAATTTAACAAACCCCTCAGTTCTTAGAACATTATTGTTGTTAGTTGCTCAGTTATTTTTACTTTGAAAAAACAAGGAAATGACTTAAAAGAATTACAAAATGTAATTTACAAGTCAGTGCTACAAGTCCACACTTTTCCTGGTGCAAACCACTTTTAAAAGTAAAAACATATGTAAGGAGATACTAATATAAACACCACCCATCCTGTGGCAAGGAGAGCATTACCAACCATAAAACATAAGATCATGATACAAATTCTGTAGAGAAACAAACAAGGGTTGTCAAAGAGGAGGTAGCCATACTAAACATGAAAGATTCCTTACATGTTATTCAAGTGCAAAGCAGCCATAATGCAGAATCTGCATTAACAGAAATGTAAGGGTCTAGCAACATGTTTAATGTTTATGTGCCTCCCAAGCAAAAATCTAAAACCTCAATCTATATGATTACAAAAACACTCAGTTAAAGGCAAGACATATAAAGTCATCTTGAAATGCTACACAAAATGCTACCGTATTCCCTTATGAAAGAGAAATTGCTTATAATTACAGTATATGCAAAGACACAGTCAAAAATTTAGTATTTGTACCAATATCACACAACCTACATAGACCAAAAAGCCTAAAATACTTATTGAAGTGATTGTTTAACACTACTCAGCTACAAAAAAAATGAGCAGACCCTAAACAGAAACAGACAGAAAAAGATAAGAAAAAAAGCAACTAATCAGCCAAGCAAGGTGGGGAAAAGCAGAGACTGAAAAAATACAGAGAACAATGACATAATCACTAACAGTCACTATTCAGCTACTTTGCAGTTACTGAGCCAGCTTCAATCCCTGTTGGCATCTCCCTGTAGCTTCTTTCCAAGATTTAGTGGCACAGGGTAGAAGCTACTTCATTGGTCCTGACTCTCTGAAGTGGAGTCTCATTGCCTAGAATATATTAAAGAAAGATAAATGTCTCTGAACAGGACAACTCATCCCCCTTTTAAATGCAACATTTCTGCTTTAAATCTATTCAGCTGCTTTCTATACCTTCATGATTACATATTCACAACTTCCTCCAATGTTTTCTTTCAATTACATAACACATTCATTACACTCTAAATACTTCTAAAAATTGTTTTGCCAAGATTACTGTCTACTACGTCAGCAACAAAACTATTCAGGAGGTAATTAAACTATTTATCTCAAATAAATATAATACCTTCTCACTTTTGCACCACAGACACAATTTATAATGGAGACAAAAAAATTCCAAAGCAGAAATTAATTTTCAGCAAACAGAGATAAAAGGAGTAACTCATCTCACCTAACATCAAGCACCTCACTCACATGGTTGGGTTGAGCTGAACTCAATGGACTTTCCAGAGCCATGACCGACCTTTGAGGCCAAGATTACAAATTAAAAAAGTGGTACTTGTCAATCAGATCACTTCCATGATCCAGTTCACAGCAAAGCCCTACAAATATTTGTGCTGGCTCAATGGAGGGAGCAGAAATAAGCAGCTGGGGAGAGACATACACGTGCTGCATGGCTAATAAATAAACATGTATGTACAGCCTGTATCCCCCCTGAAGAATCCAACGATTGTGTCAACAGGCTGGACATGTAAACCAGACCCCTGCATTGCCTGAAGCAAGGCAGCCACGCCTCTTAAGTCTCTGGTGAGAGCTGAAAACTGCTCTACAGATCAGACAGCATCTCTGTTAGATTAAGTAGTATCACCTTTTGACAGGACTATGGCACTGTCATATAGGCTGAGGAGATCATGCACATCCCAAATATTCATCATCCTTCCAGCAGTAAAACTCTAAACACAGAAATCCAGTAAATGGAAAAAACAGGCATTTACTCTGAGTTCAAACAACATGCTCCAATAAATAAATAAAACAATACTTCCAATGCTGGAAACTCAAGTGGAAAGTAGAATCTAGCTCAGAGACTTCAGCTGCTTGTAAAAGTAAAACAACATCCTAGCATCAAACAGCTTTCTAATAGGAAATTTTAAATTCAACAAGCCCCTCAAGAACTTGTTAACTACAAACTCAGTTGAGAACACTTTACACTTACATACATGACTTTTACACTGACTTTATATTAGACCAGAAAGTATATTTTATCATATTTGAGCCACAAAATTAGTCAACCTCTAGCAGACAGAGATCAACTTAAGATATAAAGAAATACCACAGTTCTAGTTTATCAATACAACAAGACCTGAAGCCCATCTTTAAATTGCCCACTGCTAACCCCTTTAACAACAGGAACCAGACATGACTTCATCAGCAATGGCACATAAAGGTTTTGTAAACTTTGCCTTCAGGCTCCAGAGACAAAAATTACAGGTCTCTCACCTCAAGTTTACATCTACCTAAAGTTATGCTTGCTTTCTACCACATAAATGGACATTAGATGTATCAAATGATTTGATACATCTATTACATACAAATACATTACTCGAATTTGCATCAAGGTCCTTCTGATAAAAGAAAAATCTATTTTTCCCACCTGATTTCTGTAAGGAGTGCAAATTGAATTGCCATCAAGCTCAAATGTTCAAGTCTGCACAACATAACAATATGACATTGGGATTTTTTTGGTTTTTTTTTGTTTAGTGTTGGGTTTTTGGGTTTTTTTCCCTCCTCTAGATGTGAGTTTTCATATCCAAACACTGAATAACTTGGTGGTTTCTGTAATTGGGAAGACCTGACTTTTCTTTCTAGTGAAAGCTGAACTGATACTAAAGTCAGAAGTAACTATATGTCCAAGTGCAAATTTCAAATCTCTCTTTTAAATCTACATTTGCTGAATCCCTTAAACAGCTGACTATCAGGACTTTAGTATCAGTCAATAGTAATATTAGTTAAAAAACTATATAATATTATATTAGGGTTATTGATAATCTATAATGTTCTCCTTCACTTTACTATTTTCTTCAAGAAAATATTTTGGTAGTGCCTTTGTTGGGTTTTTTCGGTTGGTTAGTTTGGAGTTTTTTGAGGTTCTGGGGGAGGTTTGGTTGTTGTGGGGTTTTTGTTTGTTTGTTTTTTCTTTAAATACACTATAATCCAGTCTGATGTTTAGATGAATCCTGACTCTAAACCAAGCAAGAACTGTCAAAGACTTAAGTGAAAAACTTTGTGTTAAAGTCTTTAGTCTTGCTTCTAATTTTATTGTCTAGGTGCCTACAAATCCTGAAAAACTGGCAATTTTTTATTTTTTTCTTTCTCTATTTATCCTGTCTCTGTTTCCACTTTCATAGTAAATAACGGACTCTGACACATGGTTAAGAATTGACTACAAGCTTAACCTATAGAATAAACATACTATTATTAACATGACATTAAAAAAAAAAAATCAGCCTGGACAGAAGTATGAGGGAAGTTTATTCAATTTATGCTAGTTATTAATGCATGTAAAGCAAATACTCAGATCAGAGTTAGTAATATCCTGTATTCTTGAGGCACAACCATTGAAGCAAGTATAGTTCATTAACAAGAGACTCAAAAGAACAATAGGAATTTTTTTTCTGCAAGAAACTAAGCCATGGCAACATCTCAGTAACCACTATGTTATAGAATACTCTGTGTTCTCTGACATGTGCTCTCTTTCAAGTTCAAATACGGTTCCACAAGTACTACTTACAGCTCATCACAGTTTCTATTAAAAACCCCACTTCACTTTTATAAATACCTTTACGCTTGCAACACACTGCCTTTTTCTTTTTCTCTCTCCAAAGAATCTCAGCTTTTGCTCTTTATCCAATGCATTTCAATGTCAGTATCTCTTCAAGTCACTGTTACATTCCACTCAATTTATTCTGTACTTAAGCAAGATTCAAACGATTGCACATTAATCATAGCAGCCACAGTAATTTGTACTTCAAACTTTTACAGATACTAAATTCTTCATGACAATGTCTTGTAGGCAGTGATGCTAAAAGAACATACTGTACAGCACACAGATGCTCTATGCATTTGCTGAATGCTGTGAAGACCACAACTACTGAGAAACAAAAATCTGATGCACCATATAAGAGGCTGTTTTCTTTACATGTATGTTAGAAGCTAGGATTTGATTTATGATTGATATTTGAACCAATGCAAGGTCACATTCAGCCACATTCGCACAAACACGACGTTTATGTACTTGCTATTTGATCCAAGATCCAAGGTCACGTTCATACAAATGTGTCATCTGAGTATTTACTATTTTTTTCATTACTTATGATTATTTATTACACCTTTAACGAATTCAAAGACCTCTCACTTTTCCCATGTTTCCCAAAATGCCTTACCCATTTATTTGGGAGTCAACAAGCTAATTACATAAGCCAAGATTTTAAAGTTGATTAACAGTTAAGGATACCTCAACTTCAGAAATCAGTGCTCAGATTGAGGCTAAATCGATTGTAGATTATCCCCAGAGTTAAAAGAATTTTTTAAAAAAGAACAAACCAAAAATCCCACACAAACTCTTATGAACTGCATGCACATATTAGATGTCCTCAACCTTTTTTTCTACAAATAATGTGTAAAAGTAAGTTTGAGTGGTGAAGTCAAAATTGATTCTGACATGTACAGCATTTACAAACAGCCTACACATCTGTCCTAACATGCTGCTCACTGGAAACTAGATCCTTAAGACTAAATTGGAATGTTGCAATTGTTTCCTTAAACATGTGATTACGGCATCTCAGATTATGCAAAGTGGCTGCTCAACAATTTTCTGACTATACCCTGATCCTCTCCAGAGACTTCATTTGTTGAAGGATAAAGATATCTGAGGGCAAAAGGCAAATAGAAATTGCATTTTAGCGTGGTGACTAAATTATTGTCTCCAGTATAATCAATTTTTGATGTAAATAAAATGTAAGCCTCTTGCTAAGTCTCCTGCAGAGTACATTTTCACTACACATGGTAAAAATAAACTTAAGAGGGTAACAAATTAAAGACATCTGTGCAACTAAAATCGTCAATTAAAATTATCAACTAATGCATACAGAGGTAGTGCCAGGCAAAATTTCTGGCCATTTTCCACTAAACATATTGACTGTGCTGTTACATAAACCTCTAACTCAGGAGTTTTACATGCTCACATGCTTGATAAAACAAAAAAACCCAAAACCAACCAAACAAAAAACCAAACAAAAAAGAAACAACATACATGATTGTTCTATCCAGAAAGACATCATAACTTTTACAAGCAAAGCTGTCTAGTAACTCTTAGTAACAAATGTGAAATTGTAAACATACTATATTTATGAAAAGAAAAAAAAAAATAATTGCCACTAACTTAAGTAGTCAAGCAAAGACTTTGATGCACTTTCTAAAACTGATAATATTCCGAATGATAATATTTAGAGTTTGTATATACGTATGGATACCTTAAAATGCACTCCTACAAACTACGATACAAGAATACCTTTTGGTTTATATCCACAGACCTTTATGTGTGATAGCAATTGGTATGTATTGATAATCCCTTATTAGCAGGCTTAGCAGTAACATACTCTTTAGAAACTAGAATCCTTTCTGTATTATAAATAAAAATATCTGCCTTAAGTTTAAATTTATAGTTAAATGAAGGAAAATAAATAATTAACTAATCTTTTGTTCTGTGATTATATTTATTATTCCTATGTGATTACACCCTTGCTTACTCTTCGACTGAAGAACAAAGGAATGTTCCTGTAACATAAATAGTTCAACTGAATGCAACCTAATTCAAGGCCACATATTATATATAATACTAATATATATACTATCCTGTCATATAATCTAACATTGTAAAGATAGCAAGTAGTTTTGAGTTTGTTGACTGGTAATGAAATTTTTTAAGTTGTATATAATTTTGTGAGTTTAAACAACATAATAAAAACTTGACAGCATTAAGTTAGAATCATAGAATCATTTAGGCTGGAAAAGACCTTTGAGATCTTCCAGTCCAACCGTTAACCTCAGACTGCCAAATCCACCACTAAACTATGTCCCTAAGTACCGCATCTATGCATATTTTAAATACCTCCAGGGATGGTGATTCCAGCACCTCCCTGGGCAGCCTGTTCCAATGCTTGACCACCCTTTCAGTCAAGAATTTTTTCCTAATATCCAATCTAAACCTCCCCTGGGGTAACTTGAGGCTGTTTCCTCTTGTCCTGTTGCTTGTTATCTGGGAGAAGAGACCTGCCTCCACCTGCCTACAGCCTCCTTTCAGGGAGCTGTAGAGAGGAACAAGGACCCCCTGAGCCTCCTCTTCTCCAGACTAAACAATCCCTGTTCCCTCAGCCACTCCTCACAGGACTTGTGCTCCAGACCCTTCACCAGCTCAGTTGCCTGTTTCTGGACATGCTCCAGCACCTCAACATCCCTCTTGAAGTGAATGGCCCAGAACTGAACACAGTGTTTGAGATGTGGCCTCACCAGTACCCAGTACAGGGGGATGATCACTCCCCTTGTCCTGCTGGCCACACTGTTTCAGATAAAAGCCAGGATGTTAATGGCCTTTTTGGCCACCTGGGCACACAGCTGGCTCATGTTCAGCCAGGTGTCAGCCAGTACCCCCAGGTCCTTTTCTGCCAGGCAGCTTTCCAGCTGCTCTTCCCCACCCAGGCCTGTAGCGTTGCATGGGGTGACAGTACACAAGTTGTGACAGTACACAAATTCAAAAGGTAGAATTCATATCAATATTTACAATTACCAGCATTAAAACACTGGGAAAAGGGCAGCTTGGGGGAGAAGAAATAAAAAAGCTTTAATTTCTATTGATTTGCTCCCAAAGAGATAAAATTTTCATACCATTGTCACCCCACATTGTCCTATCATATCTTCCTGCTCTTTCCCATTCTCACTATACTTACAGTTCCCCCTCCCCACAACGTCCCTGAACTACTGACTATGCAAACAGCAAACACGCTGTAGCTGGTTCAGAGCTACATGTCGCAACTGGCTTGCGAGTGCTCCTGTGCTGATTGGCAATGGACAGGCCAAACAAAACAGATAATTGTTGAATTCATATTGCATCATTTCCTCAGTAGGGTCAATAATTTGTTTTCCTTCTTCTCAGTTACCAACCTTCATAAAAATTACAGAACTGGAATGCCTCGTAGCTCAAAGCTATTGTGTGTGGGGAGAGGACAGCAGACCATACTGCATATATCTGACTTTCTTAGGTAACCAGGCTAAAAGAGATGAGAACACAATTCTGAAACCAGTTTTCGATATAGCAGTTTTGGAGTATAACTCTCTTCCAAGACAGATATAGACTTTTGCTCCCCCCCCCCCCCCAGTTCA
>JAVJGJ010000057.1:13477424-13503977 GCA_035590215.1 Microhierax caerulescens
TGCAATTTTAAAATTTTGAGTTTCTCTGTGTACAATTTAATTTTCTTTAGAGATGTTTACCATGCCATCCCATCAATGTGAGGTATGGACTCAGTCATTCCGATAATTTCTATCCATATTTCAAAGTTACTTTGCTCATTACTTTTTACTTACTAGTGAAATAATTGTCAGTGTGTCAAGATCAAACATTCCAGATGTCCATACATCTCCTCTGGTGTCAAGAAGACTAAGAATGTAAGGTGATGGTGCTTTAAACTTACCAATTAACCCTTCTTAACCCAAAATGTTATAGAATTTCTCTAAAGCCAATACTCTTTTTGTGTTGGTGCTGTCATAATCGCTATGGATAGCTACATGATTGGCAGCAATGTTGAGAACAGTTGAATTATTATTTTTTTTAATGTGACAGTTCTCTTCTCCCCATCATTATTACTGGCAGTCTGTTTCATTTCTCCATTTTAATAAAAAATATTCTTTAAAGAAAAACTATTAGCAGTGAGCAAGCACCTTTCTTTCAGTAATGCAGGATGCACACATTAAGGGTGAACTGAAACAGAGGGGGAAAACATTATGCCCCAAACATTTTTCTTTAAGCCTTCTGCAGGATGTGGAGGAACCACAGAGGAAATTATCAACATGAAAACAGTTTATGGGAATAAGCAATTACTCTTAAAACTCAACTTGCTTTTCTTTCCCAAATCCTTCCCTATCTCTCATCTGAATCGTTTCTTCCTCCAGTGTAAGATTCTTTTTCTATACATTTATTTTTGTACAGGACACTATTGCCAGATTCAGCAGAATTTAGCAGATCTATTTATGTTTTTTTGTTTTGTTTTTGTTGTTGTTTATGAGAACTGCTAACAAATCAGTTAGACTTAGTATACTAAAATTACACAATTTTAGAAAATAAATCACTGCTCAGTATCTTGAACTAGGGAGAAATGTTATTCTCTTAGTGTTTTTTTTCTCTTTCTCTCTTTTGATGCGCATGATACTTGCCATGATGTGTGACCAAAGGGATAACAGTTTCCTCCCATATGGAAGGTTTTTTTCTGTTATCCTTGGAAATAGTTGTACTCTTAATTTAATTATTTTTTAATTTAATTGCTTACTGAATTTTAATTTATTGATTCCTGTGTTTCCAATCCTTTGAACTGAAGACTATTTGAATGTTTCACATTTTAAACAAAGACTTTCTTTTCTTATCCAGGCTTCTCACTCCTTCCTACTTCTGCTCCGTTGGATCAGTGAAGTCTTTGTTACCTCTTTTTCCCCAATCTCAGTTCACATTTGGTGTTTTATCTGTCTCACTGAGTTTCTCTTACTGGGTGACATCTTTAAAATCTCTCCATGTCATCACCACCTTAACTGTGATTCATATCTTATTCATAGCTGACTATTGCAACATTTCTTTTGGCCTTCATTCTTCCTCCTTTTTATCTAAAGCTATGTTTCACTGTCCCTCTCAATTCTCTTTACTATTTACATCAATGCTGTACCCCTCTCTGGCATCTGCTTCCAATTCACAACCCTTTTTTCCTGTAATACCCTGTGCTGTTTCTGCTACCCTTTAATAATCATGCAGAAAATTGGCCCTTTCCCTGAAGAGCCTGTATATTAGCAAGACATATAGAACACAGAAGCAAGAAAGAATATATGGTGGATTGTGTTTTTTAATACCATTATTAGCAACTTCTGCTTGCTTTTCTTCTATATACCTTGTATTTTCTCCTATATACCTCTGCAGCATGTATGCATTCCCTTGCATGCCTAGATTAGCTTGCACTGTAACCAGTAAACTCTCCCAGCATGCTTTAATCAATACTTATTTATTCTTGTCTGGCTTTAGTTGTAGTCCTAATGTAAGCTTCAGTAGTTTCTGCACCTTTGTTCATATTTTATGCAAATTTCAAGAGGGAATTACCATGTAAATGTCATCTGGCCGTGATCTCATTCATCTCTTTGTAAATTATTCAGTCCAAGTGCAGAAATAGTTGGAACTTATGTTTGCCCCCATACTAAGTATGTACACTTCAGACCAAGTTCTCCATGCACCAAAGGTGTAAGCACATTTATTTAGCAGGCAGATGCAGTGGTTTTAAAAGTTATGTTATTGCCAGAGCACCCAAACAGTCAGTGTGAATCATGTGCACGTATATTTGTTTTGGTGCAAAGTCCAGTGGCTTTTGATGGTGAGTTTAAAGCTAAGCTGGTTTGGTTTTTTTTACTGCGGCAATTAAACGGAAAGTATGGGTTGCATGCTGCTCTCAGAGTGGTAGCACGTGGCAAGCAGGTAGGATACGCACTGGGCAGCTCTGGTACTTTGTGTCCACTCCAGTGCATTTTCCAGAGCTCATCTCATCAGTTTTGCAGTCCTCTGAGATCCTTAACGCAAGCAGTCTCTTTTCCCGTTTGCTTGTACTACTGCAAATGCAGTTTTAGAAAGCCCCTAAGATGCTCCTCACCCCACCACCCTGCCGCCCTGAGAAAGGGCAAGTATTTATCTCATACTATTTGGAGTTAGGATTCTAGGGTGTGTAAATCTGAGACTTACTCAAAGCAATTAGCTGAGTAACGATTCAGCTTGAATTGTTATC
This sequence comes from Microhierax caerulescens, assembly GCA_035590215.1. Classification (NCBI taxonomy): domain Eukaryota; kingdom Metazoa; phylum Chordata; class Aves; order Falconiformes; family Falconidae; genus Microhierax; species Microhierax caerulescens. Next base: position 13,480,022 of record JAVJGJ010000057.1, read on the forward strand.
CTGCCCAGTTTCCAGGCCATGACTAACACACACTGTGCTACACCCAGTCTTTTCCAGCGTTCACAGCTGATACGCTGAGTGTATGCTAGAACTGCCTTGTATGAGGACCAATCATTATATTTCATCTCTGGGCTCTTTGCTCAATCATTGCATATCTACAAGTCAGATTTTTAAGCAAAAGCAACACACATATAGTTGGGCTGGTGCTTTGGAGGTACCAGTTTTTCCTTCACACTTTGACCGTCCGTGTTCTTGTTCAAGTATTGCTCACTGTTCTTTACACTGCTCAGCTTTGCTGTGTGAATAGAAACTGCTCATAACCAAGTCCTAGATAGATTAAAGCAAGACTGTACTTCTAAAATTGTTTAAAGTGTTTGATAAAATAATTTGCAAACAGGACACTAAGTAACACACAAGAGGGAGGTCAGATAAGATTTGAAAACACATGTAGATTTACTGCACCGTAAGACATATTAACAAGCTTGTTACTTGCTAGGCATTGAGGGAAGGCTTCTCTCAGGCCAGCAGTGGAAAGGACACAGTTTTCTGATCCTGTGGCCTCAGAAACATCCCAGTACCCAGTTCCACCTTATTTTGTCCTTGTGCAATACTGCACTACTCCTCAATTTTCCCAAATCCAGCTCTTTGCAGGGCCATGCTGTGAACCAGATCAGGGGACCTGTTACACTAAAAAAAAAAATTAAAAAGCAGCAGGAAATAACAATTATTTTCTGATCTAATTCATGGCAGCCCCCAACATGTTCTGGAGAGGTGGTGTGCTGTGATGAAAGGAGTGCTGGTCAAATTCCATCTGCATTACCTCTGAATTCAGCCTGGCATTAAACCACAGTCAAGCCTGACCAAAGAAACAGGGAAGATGACTGTAGCAGGCAGTCTGAGGGATAAGGAAAGAGAGTAAAGGCATGCTTTAGTTAGAAGGCAGCTATAGGGAATCCTGGAAGAGGAGGTGATTTTCAGCTGGATCACAAGGAGCAAAGTCAGAGGTGTCTGTAGGACTGGAGCACAGGCAAGTCCCAGTTGTTTGGACATGGTGAATGTAAGCAGAGACAGAAGCCGTAACAATGAAAGCCTTCTGAGCTTTGGAGAACTGAGGAAAGACGTCATTTCAGCAACACAAAAGTAGCAACTAATAACACTGTATTTATCCAAACTGTGAAGAACAATTCTAAATAAGAAGAGGTTTCAGAGCTGTGTTTAGCTGATAGATCTGTGTGGGAGATGGGTGGATACCTTTGGACTTTGTTAATAATTAAGTGGAGTGTGTTAAAGCCTATGGAATGGATAGCATGGTAGTAAAAAATACTGTGACTCACTGAAGTTGGAGGTTAGCAAACAGGCAGAAGTAAACAAAATTGCACATGACAGATCCTTGTGCAGCTAGATCTGTCTCTCTTTAGTGAAACTGTGCCTTAAATGCACCATTCACTCCTGGAAACCTCATGGAAATAATTTGATACCAAGCCTGAAAGAAATAAAATTGTTGCATTCAGAGCTGGATGCAAATCCAGCATGTTCTCCTATAATATTTGCAATATTCAGTGTATTTTCCAAACATTTTTTTTCCTCATAATAATCCCTGAGCTAACGTCTTGCCAGTTAAAATAAAATACACAAAGAAACCTTCTTTTCTCAGATCATTTCACTCACTCCAAACGCAGCAAGAGCCAACATAAAAATCTGGATATATGATTTAAAAAAGGGAACAGCAAGGTCTTCCATAAGCAGCAGGCCTTTGAAGTCTTTTCTGCATACTAGTGTCACCAGATGTTTAGTTTTAGACAATCTGAGTTGTTTTAAAGGGCTTCTCCCATTTTTTATTTAAATTGTTATTAACTTTTGCATATATTAACATAATTCTCTAACTTTCTCCCTTTTTACTTCCTGATTATGGCTTGAGGTACATTTGGCTCTAGAAAATGGCAGATAAAATTAATAATGTTTGAATGTAAAGCAGCAAATACTTAAAAGCTGGTCTCCTGCCAGCTGCCTACCTCCCAAGGTTCGCATACACATTGTCTGGGTTCCTCGTCTCAACAATCATAGCTGGAGACCCCAGAGGTTCCCAAGCCACTGGGAAACATGGGTGACAGGACAGGGAAATGCACCAGGTGGATCACTGATGCTGTTCCAGAAGAAGCTAAGTACAAGAAGCATCATAAAAGAGTGTTTAATCAGAGCTATATCATAGGGGTTTGCATCCATTTTGAGTCATGCTACTGATTCCAGTTTCTTTGATTACCTAATTCATCTGTGTGTAACTCTTCAAATATTTGCTAAAGAACACAAAATATTTGCAGTTTATCCTGGGGTTCAGCATTACAAATGTTTGTTTAATGTCCAGACTGGGATTTTCAAATGTATCTGATAGCTCAGTATACCTTCAATTTAATGGGGAAAGAAAAAAAGTCTTGTCTGTATACCTACCCTTTATGTCCTGTCTTGAAATGTTTACATTCTGGGAGTTTACCTGTTGAAGCTATGTAAAAGATAAAGTGCCCTGTCACTCTCCCACATGTCAGCAGGTTTGTCACCTCACACACACACACATAACACCCCCCCCAGCCTTTAATACAACATACACAGAGTGAGCTACCTGTGCCACTGAATAAAATGGGTTGAAGGCAAGGCACTGTTATGTTATTATGGGGTAAATGAGGCTAGATTAACCAAGGGCGTGAGTGTGCTGACATCACCTAATTACTTGGTGGTAGAATTACAAGTGCTGTCTGTCCACTTCAGATTTTACAGTTAGATTAAGTATTACATATTACTGTGCTCTAGGACAAGCACTTCGGTGTAAGTAAAAACAAACCCAAGCCTTTTTTTTTAATCCAGTAAAGCTCTAATTACAACACAAAGTGAAAATGCATCATTTTTCTTATTAAGGGTAATGCCATAGGCTAAGTTTGGACTGGAAACTGAGTCAGAAAGAAATCTTCAAACCAAGGTGTCACAGGCTACAGAACTGTATTTTATGGTGTTCTGTCAGCAGAGCAGTCTTTTGGGACGATGTTGATGTAGCTGTTCAATATTGCTGAAAACAGAAAATCCCATTCCCTCCTCCTACGTCTTCCTTCAGGCATGGGCTCCACCATTTACCTTCTTTGGGCTTTGGTATTTTTCGTACTCCTGAGTCAACATTTGACTCACTAACCTGCCAAAAAGACTGGATAGTTTTCTGTACGTTAGTGAGTTGAGTTCACTCAGCCGGGAGCCACCGAACACCAGAGTAGGCACAAGGGCAAGAGGAGGACCTCAGCAGAGGGCAGGAGGAAGTGAGATCTTCCCCCTTGCAGCTGTAAGGTGTTACATCAGTTCAGTTGTTTGTGAAAACACACCTTGGAAGAAGGTGGTAAAGGCCACTCACTTTGCTTATTTAAAAATAGATCAAGGAGTGGTTGCAATCACTATTGGATTGTTTGGTTGCCCAAAGCACCAGCATGAGTTTTATTCCTCTTTTATTCTTCTCTGTCTTCAAACCCCTTGACTGGGGCAATGTCCCTCTTAACAAGCACCCACTGTCCTTTCCTGTCATCTTTACCTCAGTCATTAAAGCCCTACTTCTTTTGCGAACTTTTTTTTTTTTATTAGTTAGCTCTTCATTGACTGCTATTGACCTAATTACAGTAGAATTCTTGCTCCTGTTTACCTCAGTATGCAGTTCTTCAGGTCAAAGCCTTATAATTTCACTTAATTTTGTAGAGTGCTCTTTGCCTTTCCATAGCTAAAAATCCTAAGACAGTTCAACTTTCATTTGCTCTTAGAGAAAAGACAAAGGCTCGAATCAGTCATTATCCCACTATCAATCCCATGACCTATATACAGGAAAATATGTATTATTAAGTAAATAAAGGTGAACCATACATTTAGAAAGATCAGAATGGAATACTGGAATAAAAATGTACTTAAACCAAACCCAATTAATCTCTGATTAAACATAAAACATTAACACAATGCTGATTTTTTTTTAAACTCTGTAATTCCTATAAGAGCCCTGTTGGAACAACTTTTTCATTATTTTTTCTGTTTCTAGCTCTTACGTTGTTTCTTTCACTCCAGAAACAGAAACTCCACAGCTGTTATATATTTTACACTAATGATGCTTTGATTTAGAAGTTGACCTATACAGATGTTAAATCAATTTAGTCAGATTTTAGTTACCTTTGAGACCTAGCTACAGTGTTTTCTTCTGCAAGGTATTCACATTTTATTTGTCCCCAAGTTTCATGAAAGTCAGGCAGTCTTTGGATAAATTATGGCTGATTTCATGTTTTTCTGATATCCACTCATGGCCATAAATTGGAAAGATGTGTATTGTACCACCAGAGAATGTACTTTGAAATCACTTTTCGATTCGGTTGCTAATCTGGTGGCCCTGATTCTGTCTTCTGAAACAATGTTAAATAGTGTCAATGGGCCTGAGTCCAGCAAAGCTGTTCACTAAATAGCCTCCACGTAGAGCTACACTGTAGTGAAGGGACAAACCCTACATTAAAGGGCAAGTTTGGTAATACAAATTATGAAAACCTATAGTGAATGCTTCTTGCAATATACATCTGTTTGTAGCGTCTGAATTCAGATAACTGAATTGAATACGATTCCAGCAAGAAACAAAAGGCTGTACCCAGAGCAGCCTGTACCTGATACGAGGTTTCTGATAAGCTCCTGGATACCAAAAAGATTATTTGAGTAAAATATGTTTGATATAGTAGTCCACTATTTTATGGGAGTTTTCCATTCCTGATCACCAGTCATGATAAGACTAGTAAAATTTAGGTAACTGAATTCTAAGAATTTGTTGCTTCAGCAGAGTTAGAACTTACTTTAAAAAAATCTTCATGTGCCTTCAGAAAAAAAACCCCTCCACCTTTATTCACTGGATTAATCACTTGAAGCAAAGTGCTAAGTACACTGAGCTGTTCTTTTTGTGGAACACGAGGATCAAGCCTTCGCTCTTGGCAGCCACGTCCTTCATGCCATGCATACTGTAACCCACTGTTGTTATTTTTTATTCATCACAGCAGAGCAGAATGTTTTACAGCAAAAAAAAAGGGATAGCTCCTCCCGGAGGAGGGTACACTACAGCAGGAGATAACACCCAGGAAGAGTGGGGAAACACAAGGGTCACAATAAAGGTCATGATGAAAGCTTAATGTGGCACTTACATTTTGTTAATGCTGCTTTGGAACTTGGCATGCTTCATTGATTTTTGTGGGTGGTATTAAGATTGAGGCTCAGGAGGGGGAAGCTGGTATACCAAAAAGGAAAATAATGCACTGCTGAGATGTAGCAGATATTGAGACATTGTGGAGGAAAGAAATGGAAACCTTCACATTGTACTTTGTTGACAGCGAAGAACTTTGAGCAGAGCCTGCAGGCAGGACAGCTATTGGCACTTCTGCCCTTTTGGCTCTATTAGTGCCATGCAACCTGTCTGCCTCATATACGGTGAGCAGGTTTTATATGTGTCAGGGGTAACATATGTGGAGGCATATATTTCTTGTATATATTCACCTTCTACTGATATGCCTCCAAAAAAACTGTGCCAAAACTTACAGAGAGATGAAGGCAGAAGCAAAGAATGCAATACTCCATAGGAACCTTTCCAGCATTAAATGGATTTAAAAAACATTGCTTTTCAGGAAAAAAAACAAACACACACCCCACCCCCACACCCCAAAACTATGTGCAGTGGTTTAGCTTTCCAAAGTGCAATCATCTAGTGTTAAGAGTTATTCTTTCTGTTTGCCAGCCTGCAAAGAAACCTTGCACTGCTCACACTCAGAAGTGTATAGTCAGTGTATAGTCATCATCATAAAATTGTTTTTAAGAATTCAGCCCTGCAGAGCTTGCCAAGAACACTGACAGGTCGTACTCACGAGTTGTTCAAGCCATTCCTCTAAATACTAGTCAAAGTGAATTTAGCTACTGCAGGTTTTATGAGGACTGTACGTATGGAATAAAAACACCTTTTGTGTTTAGCTCAGGCCAAACACATCCTCAGACCCCACATGAGATGGTACACGCTGAAGCCCGGAAGGATCCGTAAGCACATCTTTTTTGGCCCTACAGCATGGATGGAAATTACATCCACAGAACACCAAGAGAAACGGTGTTGTAACACACTGCTGTAAGCACATTGCCGTACTTGCCCCAGCACCTGGCAGCTGCACGAAACAGGAGCTGTGAATGCTCTGCTGATCAGGATATCAGCTTCTCTTTACCTGATATTCACTGGGCTTTACCTTCTGCTGCTTTTCAGAAACTTACAACTTTGCCTCTTTCCAGTGGAATTTGTTGTGCTTATCTATCACATGGACTGCAGTGTAACAATGGTAGTTCTTTCATATTCTTCTCTGTATTATATCATTTCCTTTGTCCTGGCACCATAAATGAGGTGGCTTCTTGCGAAGTCCACAGCAGAGAAAGAGAAAGAGAAGTGACTTTCTCTTCCTTACTGCTCTTCTGCTTGGATACAGAAAAGATGTTGGTACTGTTACGAAACAAACAGAAAAGTTGTGCATGAGGCTAAGAATTTCTTGCTGTAACAGTTCAGGATATAGGAAAATTTACTTTAAAAAAATATTAAAAACTATGCACAGTATGTATTGCAGAGATTCCAGGCCTGATGTCAAATTAGTGGGAGTTTGATAGGTGATATTTTAGAATGACTTTTTAACGTTCAGCATATTCACATGGCTTTTCTGCAAGCACCATCTGCATGAAATGAAGATGAGTGCCTACCTACTGAAATTATATTCAGATTTGCTGGAAAGCACACTATGACTTTCAGATTTAATAGAAATAGTTTTCTCTCATTGAAAAATACTTCTTGCATTTATCTTATAACATTACAAGGAAACAAATAGGTGATTTCCTGTAAACTAACATTATTTTTTTAATCCTAATAAAATTTTGTCTCTAAAAATAACAAAGTATACCCCCCCCCGAAATTATTTAAACCTAAAATTGAAACATTTTCTGTTTAAATTACTCTCTGGTTGGAACAAAATGTTTCAGTCCCTCTTTCAAGGGCGTTCTCAGAAGCAGACAAACTTTATAGCACAGACAGCAGAATCTGAGCAAGTTAGTCACCAAAACCACAAAAGTAAACCCTAAAACCCAGTTTTAGCAAACCGAAAAGTAATATTCGACAGTACTCTGTGAATAGCTTTAAGACAATCGTGCCATCCTCTAAAATAATGATTCTATCATAACAAAAATATTTGCATGAAGTAAATGGACATTGAGTAACTGCGGACTTTTGTACTGGTGATTACATTGCAACAAGTCATGTTAACAACAAGGTGGAGAAACTAGGAAAAAAGTGGACCTAAAATGACTTGCACACTTTTTCCATTCTGCTGCTTACAAAAATATCCATTTGTCTTTTGAAGAAAGACAAAAAGACTTACTTCTACTACCAAAAACCCCTGTAAAACCCAACTCCCCAAAACCCCAAATAAACACAGTTCTTCCTGTTCCTAATCTGTTTGGCTGGTATTCCAAGCTTTGTGATTTTTATACTTCTGAAATCATCTAAGAGACTTTTATAGCAGAAAAAAGCAACAATCCACCTCTGGTGGCATGGTTTGCAATTTTTCTGTATTGGGCAGATCCTGAGAGATGTTCTGAACCTACAATGCATTTTCCTGGATCATAACCCTTAGAAGTAAAATTGGGTATATCTGTCTCTTGAAGAGAGGGGAGAGTAACATGCTCCAGCACAAAGAAATTTAGGATGCAGTCTTCCCATGTTTAGATCCTTAAGTTGGAGCCATGTGAATTTGATGTCTTGATTCAGTTTCTGCAGTTTAAAAAACACTTTTCCATTTCTTTCCAGGGACTGTAACTCCAGGAAATTACCACCGCCAAAGGGCTTTTTTTTTTTTTTTTTTTTTTTTTTAATGAAAAGGGCTTGAAATCTAACAAAATTCACAATTCACCTGTGAATATGTTTGAATTTACAGCTGTCTCTAAAGCTCACTGACTGCACAGATTTGGTGAATATCAAGGCTCTCAGAATATTCACCGTGTTGTTTCTTATAAGAGTGCAGTTCCATGTGAAGTTCAAAAAGATAAGCCTGACTTTATTATAGATGCAGTACTGAATCAAATAATTATGGCGGGCTTTATATTTTTGCTCTTAGAATGCTTTTTTCCTCACTGTAAAACACCAGTGAAGTTACAGGAATCCTTCCACCAAGTGAAAAGCAAGTTTTAAAATATAATCAGGTAACTTAGAAGAGATTTGAGCCATCAAGAGGAATGGATTTCTACTTCTGTACGTTCCCTTGTGTCACCATGGCTAACAGTGCAGCGACAGCTTCACCCTTTAACGATCACCTGAACGATGTATCGCAGTCTACCCTGAGCTCTAGAGCAGCCCTGAGGTTAGGCAAGTGCTGTGAGGAAGGTTGTTAAAAATATGGTTTTATATGACGGGTTTACAAGTAGATTCTGAAGTGGCCTGCACTTCTGAGAAGAAGGTCCAATTTTTGGAATTATAGTCTTGAATATGATAAAGGGTTGGTTTAATTTCTGGCCTGTGGCTTTCCACAGTAATTTCAATATGTCTTTCACTGATCTGGAGCTTGATTCTCCATTAATCAAAAAAGAACACAAATCAGGAGAAAGTCTAGGAAAGAGAAGGGGGTAACTGCCTTAGGAAGAGAGTAAGGCCCTCTGAAAGCTGGCTGTTTGATCAATAATTGTGTTTATCTAATTGATAATAAAGTTGAATCTCTCTGAAATTCAGAATTGGCATGGTTTAAGTTTTTCAGTGGTGAAATTTATACCACCCCTCAACCTGTCAGGGTTCTAAAACATTGCACTAAAGGTGTTCTGCAATTTTACACGGAGGTACAAACTAAATTACAAATTCAAATTATGTATTTCAAACACACCTGGAAAATATTTTAAAAACACAGTGATGACAACAAACAAAAGACTGCGCTCTGGGGCACATATAATGATTGCTGTTCCTGTCACAGAAATCTTTGTAGGAGAATTTACTGCATTCTGAAAGAGGTAGTGAAGGAAAGAGTAAGCTTTGAAGATCATCTCTGTGCAGTTTACATGAGATATTCTGCGTATCAGGTAGAATACATTTTAAAGAGAAGCTGGATTATCTCAATTTTTTTTTTTTTTCTGGGGAAAAGCTAGCAAACCCAGAATTTTAAAGTGCTGGAATGGCAGTGATGCTTGGGGCTGATTAGCACACATCCAAAAGGCTGCATCCAGATAGCCTAGAGCTCTTTTTTTAACCACAAAATGTTTTCTGACAAAATATTGAACCCAACTGTTTTATTTAACAGAGGAAGGATAGCAAAGCTAATTTTTTTTTCTCTCTTTATAAAAAGCAGAAAAACCTGCTCTTGCTTAGACCTGTGGAAGAGGGGCATGTCAGGAGAATAGTTTCACAAAAAAAGAAGGCTTAGTGGGGAGCTTCTTTCCTTTTGATGAGATGTTTTGGTCCTTTAAGAAACACCATTAATCGGTTGGGTGTAGTCTGTATGTATGTGTTTTCAAGTCACTGTAAGGCTGCTTACTACATACCTGTCGCACAGGCTATCACAGGCCATTGGCCTATAGATGGCACAGCCATAAGGCCATTTAATGAGTATTCCTATGGAGAATGGTGGTGGGAGTGCAACAGCAGAGGTGGGGTTCTGCAGAGCCAGACAGTCACAGTGATGTCACCGCCTTGTGCTGTTTTAGTCAATCGATGTAAATACCGTCTTATTGTAACGAATTAAGTTCTTCATTTTCCTTAGGCACTTTTGAGCCTTGCTCAGCAAATCATTGTTATGATCCTGTATAAAAATATGTAAGTATTCATGACTTGTGATAAGATTCTATATTTAGACCTGGAATGATTGTCCTTGTCATGTTAGTCTGTATGAATAGCCACTGCATTCATTGGGAAAGATCAAACCCAGTAAACTTCTTACATTCTTCGTATTTTTGAACAAGGTAGTATTACTGATTGTGTAGTTAATAGAGGTTGGAAGCAAGATGGAAAAATTAAGGACTTACTTTAGTAGAACTATTTCTGTATGTACACACATGGTACGTGTGCTGGAAAACAAAGAAAGCCTGATTTCCCATGCATTTTGTGTGATGGGAACATCAGCTGGTCATCTCCACTTCCCAGGTTCCTTTAGCTCTGTGTCCTTCGTTTTCAGCCTTATACTGAACGTTACTTCAGCATCCCTCATTTTGGGGCAAAGTAGCTGATTTTTTCCTATGCTCGTGCTGCCTGCCCAGCTGGCTACTGGCTTTTGCAGTAGTAAGAGACCACAGCAGTAGGCAAACACTAATCTATGTTGCTTTTGACTATTCAGTTCCCAATTTTTACATAATTTTTGAGGACTTGTTTTCTGTGAACCTAATATCCCTCTGGCAATTTTGATTTAAGTCAGACTGGTAGGATCTACATTGCTAGGTCCTCATCATCACACTGTTCACCTACCAGAACCCAGTCTAAATGCAAGGGACAGGACTATCCATCACCAGATGAGAAGCATATTAATCTGCTTTGGGCTCCTACAAATTCCTGTAAAAACCTGCTGTACACAATTCAAAAAGCACAAGTACTGCATCTAACAACTGTTTTCACCACCATCGCTGATGTGCAAACTGTAGCTTCGGTGTTTCACAGTTCAGCTTTGCTCTGATTTGTATCTACGTATAAATGCATAAGAAAGAGAAGAATTCGAGGCAGTTTGCAGTGATGTTATGTCCAAGCTGTGTAACACCGGTGGTTATTAATGACACCGAAGAGAATGTTGACCATCTGACCTCTAGTGGCAGCTGTCTCACGGATAACCACAGCAGGCCTCGTGTGGAAGAACCGAGGGAGTTGGAAAGGGGCAAAAAAGTGGTTATAAAGTAAGCTGGAATTGTGAAGTGGGGTCTGATCCTTCATCAGTTGCCTTTTTAGTTTTTATTTAGTTATCTTTTCTATCAAGATTCCAGTTCAGAATCCAGGATATTTTTGTTTCTGAAACTTTTATTGAATCCTGAGGGTTCATTTCTGTGTTTGAGATGTGTGTGTGTGTGCGTACGGTCTTCCAAAAACAGGTTTTCCAAAAGAAATACAGCAATATTCTAACAGATTTTATATGTTCATATAGGAAGTTTTGGTAAGTTTGTTGCTTTGTTTCCCCTCCATGCACACATGGGTATTCAACAAGCACACTTGGACCCTCATTAGACTTCATTTCTTCTCCTCAACTGACATATAACATTTCCCCAGCGAAAATACATACTTCACTATCAGCACTCTGTACATCAAAGCTTTCATTCCCATTGGGCTAAAAATACAGAAGCTATTCCGCAAACAAAGGTCATAACCTTTCTAATCAAGTGGTTAATCCAAATATTAAATCCCCTCCATGAGAAACAACAGCCTTGTTTTTAACCTCCGTAGGATTATATTTCAAAGTGCTGGTTTACACAAACTTGCCTAAGCCAAAGACATTATCTGCATGCTAAGGTTAAACTTACTTTTCATTACAGCTTTGTGAAACCTTCAGACCACTGATAAAGTCTTTTTAACGGGATGGTGGCAAATATGCAGGAGGAGTGGAGCAATAGCAGTTTCAAAGGGTCATTATTTTTTGCGTTGGAGTTAGAATAACTTCCATTTATTTCCTGAGGACAGAAAGAAAATGAAATGATGTACTAGTCAAACAATTTTGTACATTAAGAACAAGTTGATACAGCTATATGAAGGTATGATTTCTGTAACACTAGCTGTGATAGCAAATATTTTAGCCCATTTAAATGATCAGATTACTTGGGACATAATAGGGGCAAATTTGTGTTTTCCTTATGGCTGACAAGCGCTGATTTCAGAAGGGCAGAGACCATGTACTACATTGTTTAATTTTAATGTTTCTCATTAAAAAGCATTAAATTATCATAGTTCTATTTACACATCCTTTTACGCTTAGGCCATTTATATATTTTCTATTTAATAGAAAAATGTCTGTAATATTTTTTATCTAGAAGCTTCTGAGAATCAGATTTTTCTATTTCAAAATGTCCTTCCTTATCTTCAAGGTGCTTTGGCATGAGCCCAAGATAACCCAATGGCTTGTCCTACACAAGATGTCAAAGTGAATTAACAAAAAAAAGATATGAATTTAAAGTGAATATAACTCGAGCATATGTAATTTCTCCATGGACACTCATTTAGGAATCAGCTGGCCATAATTAACTTAATTCACACTCAAAGTGAATTAAACCGAAGTGAACTAATGGTTTATCAACACAGGAGAGACACTGTACAATAAGCTCGGTGTAAATTCACAATTCATCAGCTACTTTGCTCTGACTTCCCTTGTGGAAATACAGCGCGCCCTCAGCGTGCCTTTGTATGAGGTAACTTAATTTTTTTAGGGGGGGAAAAAAGCTATATATGGAAGTGTAGGCTGATTGATAGCAGGTGCAGAAGTGATTTTATTTCAATGGTGCTACGTGTAGAAAGAAGGTCAGCACCTATCATCTGTGCAGTTGAAGTTTCTCTAATGGTGCCCATAATGGCCCTTTCTATGCTATAGGCTCTGTTTTGAACTGGAGAAAGCCAAATAGCATTTATGGTGTTTCCATAGCAGGATAACAGGCAGCAGATTAGTACCGAGTACTCGGTGTACCATCAGCTCATTCTTTTATTCAGTTCAGTAACTTCGTTATATAGGAGTGTATGCCTTAACCATTTCTGAATGAAAACATCCAAAAGCAGCTATATACATTAAATCACAGTTACCCAGCTTGGTTTAACTTTACTGAGTGTTTCAGCATTAATTTTCCCCTAAATAATTTCCCAGATTTCTTTATTCGTTAGATTTAATGGCATTTTTTTGTTAGCATAAACAAAGCAATGCAATTAGGAATACAGAAAAATATCCCTTCTTGTGGTACTCTTCAAATTTAATCAGCATCGTCAGGCAGTCTCTGACATTATTATCCAGTTATGAAAACATCCCTGGCCCTATTCATTCAGCCATTTCTGCTCATTTTTCCAGGCACAGAAAGTTTGCACCGTAGCATGCCTTGTCAGGTTTGGAGCCCTTCCAGTACCTGATGAGCATATTAACAGTGCTCCCATTCATAGGCGAGAGCCTGCCAGTTCTATCTAATTTTAGTTAAGTTGCTATTTATAGTTAGATCACTGTGTTTTCTCTTGTGAAAGCCTTGCAACTGCTAGGCACGGAGGGAATATATTTTTGTGCTGTTTTCATTGGCACACAGAAAGTTCGTGGTTGTAACTTACCTAAGTCCAAAATACTCTGCAGTTCTTCCAACGTAACAGCGATGCTCCAGCTAACAATTTACACCAAAAAATATTGTGGCACCATTGGCTATTTGTCTCTCTGTCCACCCAGATGCTTGCTGTGTTAATAGCATAAGCAACCCAGAAGTCAGATGACAGTAGAAAATCATAGTTTTGCTAAACATTACTATATGCAGAAAGGTTTCAAGGTCCAATAGATGGGGGAAAGGGGAAGAATGGGAGAATTTTAGGTCGTCTCTCTCTATGCTGTAACACCTTTAATACAGGTCAATTAGCTGAATTCTTTCTGCCTTGTTTCACTGTATAAGAAGAGTATATTAATAACAGTAGTAAAAATACCTACCTTTTCACCACAGTATTTTTGTGAGAATTTATTCACTACCTTTGCAAGTAGAGTTAAATGTCAAGAAATGCTATGGGGAAGAGATTCTCTGCTGTAGACTTGGTTGTCAAATTTACATATAGAGGTTGTTACAACAGGCATTTCATTATGGAGCAATACAATACTTCACTATGTATATATGTACATATGTATACATCTATACATGGGCAATTGAGAGACACCTGAGAGGAAATCAATATTACAGGTCATTTTATCTTGCAGCAAAACAGCATATGAAAAGCAAGCACTTTGAAACTATATCATTTAGAAACTCAGTGTTCATATCATACATAGTCTAGTGCTGCAAAGTTGTGTAATGATCCTGGGGCAAACATAAGTTGGCCTCTTCCAGTTAAAAAGACACTTCACTACATGTTCCAGTAGTTGATAATTCATTCCCAGTTTTGTTGACATGACAAGATGGTGGCTGAAAAATTAGATTTATTTTTTGTAAGTTGAAATTGGGGTTTATCTCATCCTGGAATTTCAAAATGAATTCTGACCTCCATAGAGGGAGGTTTGAGTCACACAGTTTCAGTATGGATTGGAGCGTCTTGGCTTCAAAACACCCAAAGTTGATAATGTCTACTCTTGTTTTGCCTCTGATGTTGGTAATATGTGTCTCCCAGATTTGAAAGTGGTGCTTGCAGGAGTTGTTCAGCGGCTTTCCTGTGTCATATCGTGCTTATGCAGAACACATATTGTGGTCTTCCCTCATTCTTGCTCCAAAAGCCACAAAGCCTTAGACGTTGGAACAGATACAACTACGAGTCACAAAAAGTAAAAAAATAATCTTCTTACTCATCAATCTTAATCGCATTCTGATTCCTAGATAACACATGCATCATAACAAGAAAGGGGCATTGAACCAGCAGAGATTTTGGTTCAGCTGAAATTCATATTCAACCTGGCTAGGATTACACTGAGGCAGAGCTGAACTGGAACTGAACCAGAAAAGTAGATGAAGAAAGAAATAATGGTGTAATTCTGTGGCTAATGTGGTTCACAGGACAAAAAAATAATTTTTTCTCTCTTAATTTGTAGCTGACTGCTCCACATGACAGAGTCCATACTCGCCAATCCAGAGGTCATGGGCTGGCAGAGGACTGTCATTTGTCTAACTTTAAAAGGCAGAAACGTGTTTTAGCTGCATGGTTCTGTCAGCAAGACTGCACGCCTCCCTCCCTCCTCCAGCTGAACACAGATGTTGCAGAAAAATGATCAGTTTAGATGTTATTGCAGATACGAGCTACAGTGTTGCCTAATGAGAATTACAGGTAAAGCTGTAACAGGGCTTTAAAGGGGCCCTCGATTAACAAATACGTGTATTAGTTGGAGCATGATTTATGGTGGGTGAGGATGCTCCTTGTGTGTAGCTGGCAGTGTAATATTGAGAAACCCTTGCAGCTGCAGGCGTATATGGTTCTTTTTTTTTTTTTTTTTTTTCCTCCCAGGGTGTAGAAAGAGAGGTGATGTGGCACACAGAGGTGACAGTATCGGCTGAGGGCCATGGGTCCAGAGGGTTTTGAGTGCTCCTGTCACTGTCAGACCCAAACATCTGCAGGGTGGGTAAAGCACATACACATGTGCTTGCCCAGCCTGTGGTTGGCATCACACCTATGTCTCACTGAAGTCCTCACAATCCTAAATGGGACCGAGAGTTAAGCAGCCCTTCTGGAGGGGCTCACACCACAGGTTTCCCCTGGTGCAGCCTGGCGAACAGCCATCCATCCCTTCGCGCCTCACCCGGAGCATGGGGGTGGCTCCTCCGGCAGAAACCCATCCCTCCTCGCAGCCGTGCGCTCTTCTGAAGGCTGATTCCCGGGCACATACATGGCTTTCCCCCCCACTGTAGCCCATTGCAGTAAATTACTAACCCTGTTCTGTAATCAGAAATCAAGATATTTTTTTTTTAATGGACTGATTTCCCAGTGCTTTGACTTAGTCACTTCTGAGAACCTCCACCAAGTGTAGCTTCCCCCCAGCCAAAAAAACCCACCACCAACCACAATTTGAGAGACTCATTCTTACTGCACTTACAGTCAAATTTCCCTCCTTGCACCACATCAAGCTCTCGTTTGCTTATCTTGTGTTGCTTTGTTAACAGGCAAATTATTTACACTGTCCTTGTTTGCATCACTGTATTTTACATGTTTTTGCAGCCCTCCCAGAAAAAGCTGACATGTTATTGCTGATTCCATAAACTGTACTTTCTTTCAGGTTTTCTTGAAACCCATGGAGTCGTTATCCTGTTTTTCATTGTTAGATTCAGGCCCAATGTGATTTCTCTTCATAAATGCCCCTAATGAAACCTAATACCTGTTGCTCTACACCCTGTAAGAAAGACTAAAAAGATCTGTATGTGGTGACCAGCCACAGGAGCTTCTGCTGCCACTACCTGGTGGGTTGGGGCTGGGTTTTGCAAGCATGGGAATGCAATGTCTCCATCCTTCCTCTTGGATTTTATCTGGCGTCGGTACTCCTACTCATCCCAGGCATTTAGAGCATTGATGAGTTTAATTACAAGGAATTTACGGAACAATTTTGAAATAATCACCCACTATAAAATTGGTGACTTTTTCATACACCTGCAGTACTCAGACTGCTGGTGAGTTCTCCTTTATGGAGAAGATCTGGCTGATAGTGAGGCAGGGACTGTAACTTCAGGGAAGGTTTTTACCTATGTGCTGGAACAGGACATTCTCCTCCACAGCTAATGTTTTCCTTTTCTAGTTATCTGGAAGTAAAGCAATTGCTTCCATCCTCCCTGTCCCCACCCCAGCTCTGTATGTTTTAGGCCTATCCTAGTTTATTGTTCCCAAACCAAGAGAGCAGAAGAATTCTACAGAGTCTTGGCTGATGCTGTGTCCCTAGAAAACTTAGACCTTTATAGTAATAAGCTTCCATTCAGTCTTATGACACTCATTTTTGGGTCTATAAATTCTAGTATTTGTATCCAAAGTAAAAGAAAATGTGGAATATTGGAAGGACCCATGGCTCCATATCAAGGAATCTTGACAGCTTTTAATTTCTTGACAATATTCCAATTTCCCTTTGCAAGTTCTTTGCTGCTGCAGTTTATCTCTGCTGGTATGAGCCAAAGCGGTTCAGTATTTTTATTCTTCCATACCTGGGACATTTTCTGTTCAGTGGCAGCCAGCTGGCTGGATGCTCTCTCTATCCACCTTGTCTTTCTGAACGGCCAGCATCGCAGTGGGGCTTCCTAATTTGCCTGGGCACTGTGTAGCTGCCCCAAAGGTTCTATGTCACACAAAAACACATCTTGGGAAGCTACCTGCTATTACCTTAAATATTTTTAGAAAACATCCAGCTCTTACTTTGATTCTTTTAGTCTTTTTAATTTTTGTTAGACTGTCAGAGTTTATTCTCTTTAGCCCCAGCTGTTAATCAGCTTTCCAAAATCAATAACTGATAAAGATACAACCTGTGCTTATTTATATATATACACATATATATATATGCAATCCCATTTATTTACAAAGAATGTACTCAGAATGCTGTTTTCCCCAAAACACTTCCCTGCTTGCATTTCTGCTTCTGGTTTTCTATTGGACACACTCAACTCCATCAAAACAAGGACCTGGCTCCCACATCTGCTTTCAGAGTCAGGAGGTCTGTTTTTGGGGCTTCAGCTTACAACCTACCCCAGTACTGCCATGCTGATTTGCAGCTGTCATGGTAGCATCTACTACTTCAGCTCTCAATAAACGAAATGGATGAAAGGAGCTGTGATATCTACAAGTTTCAGTGAGGTTTGTGGCATCCTAAGGATGAAAGACACACTAGTGTAGGAGCTACCCAGACTCAAGCATAGTAATTTATTACCACTCTAAAATACGATGCACACTGCTGGTATGCAAATGACCACAGAGAGTTAAAAGATACGGCAAAATTAACCGTAATGCTTACAAGGTATTCAGTATCATGCTACCACGCAGAGCATTGCTAAACGTCCCAAAATCAAGGTGGCCAGTTCAGCAGGCTATGTTCTGGATGTGTTATTTGGAAATCAGGAATTTTTGTTCTCCCTGTGCAGCACTTCTCACTCCACTCTGCACATAAAGTTCACCTGACAGGCACATCAAATGTCACTCCGCAGCCCCTTACTTATTGGTGTTGAAGCCTGTCTTTTCCATCTTGCCCACTCTCTCTTCATGAAAACACATTGTCTTTTTAGACAAGAACATCACTTCTGTAACTTTTTTTCCCAACCAAACTCATTATGCATTTTTTCCATGAGCATCTAACTGCAGCTTTTAAGATTTCACGCTGTGTAATTCATTTGTGAATAAACTCTTCCCCTGAAAAGTTAAAATTAAACCAAGCAGCTTACTGCTTACATCAAAGCCAATACAAATAGGTCTCCATCGGGGACTGAAGGAAGCAGCTCTGCAACTCAGATTTTAAGGGGGAAAGAAGCACAAAGTTGAAACAGAAATATTTAGAAGTGCCAAAAGGGAAAGCAACTCTTCTTTCAAAGAGCAGTTTTATATTAGGTCAGTAATACTTGCTGCAAAAGCTTTGAAGCTTTGTGTAAGAGTACTATTGTACATGGAAAACAGGGTGAATAAGTACAAAGAGAGGAAGATCTTAAGACAGATTTATATTGGGGGTTTGTAAGCCATAACTAAAGTTCAAATGCTTTTCCTTAAGATTTCTACCGCTTCTTTACAGATTTTACTTAATAAGATTTCCTAATATTTTACATGTCTCAGTTTCTGTCTTTTGCCAGGGAGCTTCATGTGCATTTCCCAGAATCTCAGATATCTGAGTCTAGCAGCTGAAGCTCTAACTTAGATTCCCAATGTTTGGAAGTCGAAATCCTTGTTTTATATTTCTGATGCCACCTATAGATATAATAATTCCACTCCCTGCTGTGACCATTGATGCCTCAGTCTGATCTTTCTCCAGCCTCTCTTCAGATCCATTTTATTTTGACTTAATGTGTTAACATTAATCCAGTATTTCATTTTTAATCCTTGCCATCTTTAATACACATACTGACAATTTAAAAAGTGCTGAAACATCTTTCTCAGCAGCTTCTGTGTGTCTCTACCAGTGCTCTGTGCCCGTTCCCCTGTACGTACTTCAATCTTCAGCGGACATTTACACCTACAAGTCAATAACAGTGCTTCTAAAATCTCTTTTCCCCTGACTCTTTTTTCCATGACTCCCTCTTGCACATTAGGAACTTAAAAGCTTCAACAGCTGCTAAATATTGAATTGCAGGAGATCTTCTGGCTCTCGCTTGGCTTGCAGAATCTCACACACTTGGGAGTTCAGACATTTTTTGCAACACTCTCAGTTTGAAGACCAATTCAAATAAAGATATTATAAGATAACATACACTCTGTTCACTAGATGATGGCCTGTTGAGCTGCAAAAATTTTCATTTTGAAAAACTCAAATCAGATTGACCAGTTTCAGCTTCAGACTCCCTTCCAGCATCAGATTTCTATCTCCTGACTAAGCCAACTTCTTCCACTACAGGTTCATTTTGCCATCCTCCCAGCTCAATTAATTATTTTTCCAACCCTATCATGTTGCACATACGCAATCTCAGTTGCGTTTTTGTCACCTGTTGAGTCACTCCCTACATCGTCCCTTCCTCCTGCTTCTGATTTTCCACTTTCAGGATTCCTTCCTCCTTCAGGAGAAAATGGACAAGTATCATCATACTGGCTTTCAACCTTATCTTGGCTTACAGCACTTTTAGCCACTGAAAATCTCAGTTAGCATCAGGCTGGGCACATTTCGGGGCGTTAATTACAAATACCATATCCACATTAACCCAGGGCATATTAATTACAAACACAAACAAGTGCATATCCAGATGTTATTCTGCTCTTCAGGAACTCCTGATACGTAGTTAGTCTATGTTAGATAATGCAAACTTAAAAATAAATAAAGACTTTAGTACATTGACTCTATCATTCAATCAGAAAGAATGTAAGAAGAGACAGGTAGAATTTTCTCCCCAAATTTTCCATTAAATGTTGTATTTTACAGCATATTACTATGCTTTGAATATTGGAATTTCTTATTATATGATTTGAACTCATTTCCCTCTGCTTCACTCTCCATGTCACCCTGTGCCTGGAGGACAACTGCCATGAATGAGATGAAACAGGCAAAATAAGTAAGATGAAAAAGACAGAATATGCTTTAAGGCCTATATTTTGATGAAATAACTGTTATTCAGGTCTTTTTTGTTTTGCTTTGGTTTGTAGTTGTTTGGTTGTTGTGTCTCATCTTTCTATTAGTACCTTGCAACAGGAGTAGGTTAATCTACAGTTCTGAAATTACTTTAGTACAGAAAGAAATTATTTCTGTATTTTCAAGCTGAGTTTTAAATGTTTTAAGATGAAATCTTCTTTTCTTTTATTCCACACATCTGAAATTTCAGTATTCTATATGAAAAGAAATCTGAAGCACAGGTAAATATAAATCTTTTGCCAGTAGACTGTATCTTTGTTTGCTTTTATTTGTGTGATCACTACTGCAGTAAACAGAGCTTCAGTTAATGAACGGATATTCTAGTGGTTTGCTTTTGTGGTGTTTTTTTTTGTTTGTTTTGTTTTTGTTTTAAAAGCCTCACCTTAATACAAAATGCTGTTGTCTCTTTTGATTTAACAATAGCTGATTAGGATATCTTTAATTCAATAATCTTCTGGAGATCTTCCAACACATATATGAATGCAAGATTTATCTTTATTGATCTAGCTGGGTACACATTGGCAGCAGATACATTACTGTGTTTCCTCAAGAATGCAAGAAAAGTTTTGGCTATGAAGATTCCATAGTTCACTCTCATTTAGCAATGCATCAATGGAGTGCACAACAGCCAAAACACCATACGGACGTAAATCAACAAAGACCACTATAAATAAAATGAGATTAGCAGATTAATTTGTGCTCCAAGAAATAAGGCATTGTGATTTGTTCTTCAATATACATGACCTCTAACTTTTGAGAGCTAGTTAGAACTGTGTATTTCATTTTTTGTCAGAAGCTGTCTTGCCTTTCGAATATTGGTTTAATATATTTTATGCCACAACTTATTAACGTCACATATACTTTACATAGGTTTATTTTCTGAGGAAAAAGTATTTTTATTTTCTGAGAAAGCAAACCCAACTAAGCCTTGTATTATTCCCAAGTCCCATAACAGTCGTGATTCTCCTCCTTTTCCAGGTTCAGAAAAATCAGCATCAAAATATTGTTGAGCCAAAGTCATGAAAACTGCCAGTGTCTGCATGAATGTGCTAGTTAGGCAAGCCAATGTCTACGTAACTCCAGCCAGCACTTGTGAGGCTACACCTGGAATTTAATGGCTACTTTTGGCATCCCAGCTGAAGACATTGAGAGACACTGAAAGACACTGAAAGACTGGAGAGGGTCCACTGGAGGGCCACCAAGTTTAGAGGACTGGAAAAGCTGGCATATGAAGAGAGGCTAAAGGAAGTGGCTTTCTTCAGCCAAGAGAAGAGGAGGTTCAGGATGGATCTAGTCAGTGTCTTTAACACCCAAAGAGGGTAGTTGTAGAGAAGATGGAGATACTCTTTTCAAAAGGATTCCTGGTGGCAGGTCAAGAGGTCATGGGCACAAGTTGCTTTAGGGGAAATGCCTTCTAGATATAAGAAAAAAATAATTCTTCAGCCAGAGAACTATTAAGCATTGCACTAGGCTTCCCAAAGAAGTGGTGGGACATTTCTTGACGGAAATATTGAAGACTTTGCTTGACAATGCCCTGGATAACCTAATCTAAGGTGCTGCTTTCAACAGCAGTTTGGACCACATGATCTCCAGAGGTACCACCTAACCCAGACTGTCCTGTGAATCAACTATAGGGCTTACAGTGCCATCTCCAGCAAACACCCACAGTGCACGGGGGTACAGGGGGAGAAGGGGTGAGCTCAGCATTAAGTGTGTAGTGCTAGGGTAGACTTAGGACACAAATCAACAAGAAACTGCATTTCACTAAATGGTTATAGAACAGTTTGTCAAACATTGCTAACATAAGCAGAGTTTGTCTGGCGCTAAAGCATCAGTAAGACATCTCCTCGAAGTGGCCAAGCTTACTTAAAGCCAAAATATAATCTTTTGCACCAGTGCTGTCATACCCATTAAGTGCCAAATGTAGTTCCTCCTAAAAGTTCAGTGATGCCTGGCTATTAGGGCACAGGAAGATGTTGCCGAGGCTCTTAAATTAGGCAAATAACAACTGATACACTAGGCATGTAAAGCAACGGGAGATCAATGAACTGAATTAACAGGAAGTTTTTATGTAGCATGTGCACAGGCACTCGCTGGATAGTATCAGTTGAAAGGCTTCTTAAGTGAAATTGAAGTCTAAATCATCTAGTGTCTCCAGGATGAGGCCTATATATATTTCAGATGCAAGAGTGAGAGATTGCATCAGCAGATTTATATATATCAATTTGCTTTTAATTAAACTTTTTGCTTGGCTCTGGAGTCTGCGGCATTTATTGCAGCTAGGGAATTGTGGTTTACTACAGCCCCTTGTTGAGATTAAGCATGCTACAGAGCCAGAGGAGTGTTTACAGGCCCTCGTTATTGATTCATGGGTATGTTCTGCTTGTAGCTATGAAGTAGAAAACTAAAGCTATATTTAGGATTTTTGGGTGTTTTCCACATATAGAAACTGGATCTAGATTTTCCACCAAAAGAAGAATGAATATTTTCAGAGTTTAGAGCTGATCAGTAATTTCTGCTATTTCTTTATCAGCAGTGTGTTCTATATTTGAGGTTTTTTGCACAGGAAATAAGAGGCTGTGTTCACCTGTAACCATTAAGCGTGAAGTGACAAGCGTAAACGGTTCAGTCCCCTCAGCTACTGTTTGAGAGTCATCCAGCATCTGACAGCTGTTACAATATATCCTAGCCACGCTAAATAAAAACTTCAGGTTTTGTGCCCTTAAACTTGCAGTAAGTCTTGGTATATAGGCATACAGTATTATCCCTGTCCTACAGATAAAGACATCATGTGCCCCTTTCTATGATGGTGCAGTATTTTGACCTTTCTTTATATAAATATGCATAACACAGCCCAGCAAGAAGTGCAATGTAGTTTAAGCTATGACTTTATACTTCCATTCTATTGTAAAATCTGAGTTATATCTCCCACTGGAATGGTCATAATTGAGCACACGAATCAAGTGCAAGGGCAAGAGACTCCTGACAGAAGGAACAGAATCTGAGGAGCATCTTCATGACTCTTGCATAAGCCAAATTCATTATATGATAAAACAAAATGCAAGAATTACGAACTAGCAAACTAATTACCTCTAGCAAAGTCTGCTATCAACTCGAGACTGCTTTCAGCTGGATGTCTATCCCTGGCCAAAGTGGGGGATCCACACAAATACAGGAGCTTTAATTTATCTTAAATAATAATTTAGATAAATAAATTTATCTTTATTTGTTTATCTCCACAATGGTCTTTTCAAGCCAAGTCACTACTGCAAAGCAAGCACATCAAAGAGAAAACCTGAATGAAAGCAAGTTTAGTACTGTGGCAGCTTCTTGCCAAAACTGTTTCAAGCCAGTGCTCCTAGCATAAGAAAAGCCTTTCACAACTTTTAAAATTAAGTGAAAAAGTCCCTTCATAAAATTAAACTCAGTTCTTCCAAGGATCCATCCTTAGGTGAGTCAGGAGTGCTAACATGTGCTGTGGTCACCCACATGTGCTTCTCACTCTTACTGCTCTTTGAGCTGCCAAAGGGCACCATGGTACACTCAACAGAAAACTTCTCCACTGGTTAACCATAACAGCTTGGGAAACAGCATCTCTTTTTGATCATTTTGAATCTGCCACTCCCTAGGTCTCTTACTGCATGAGGCAGGACACAGTTGTTCCCTGCTTACCTTTCTGATGAGGTAAGTCATCAAAACAACATTAAAAAAAAAAAAAAAAAGGAGGTAGCATGTTCATATTGTATGAGGTCTTGCCATATGTCATTATGTCATGTTATTAGTGATACAGCTTATTCAAAATACACAAGAACTGATTGTTTAGATGTTACACTTAAACATGTGCTGTAGTGTTAATGTTTCCAAAAGACACCGGTTTTGATGTCACGATAAACAGCATACACTGTGAGGACATAAGTATGAGAAATTCAGTAATCAGTTCAAAAAGCAGAGAGCTGGGGAACACGAGGATCCCAAGGCTAGTGGGAGGGCAGGCAGCTCCCCTTCTGGCAAAC
>JAVJGJ010000057.1:13504077-13602633 GCA_035590215.1 Microhierax caerulescens
CAGCTCCCCTTCTGGCAAAGCTACATCACTTACCCTTCCTCAGATGCCATTCTGGAGGAGACCACATATCTCAGGAGAAGACCCACAGCTGCAACCTTCTAGGGCAAAGCCCCAGGCTTTGAGGAACTACACAAGAGGAAGAAATGGCCATAGTGGTGGGTAACCAAGCAGTGTAACAAACCTCCTGCAAATCTTTTCCAATAACTGGTTTATTTGTCTTTAAAGATATCCTGTGTTGAAAAATAAAGAAAGAGATGCTGCTAACTTTATAAACTTGTGTCACCTCTGGACTCAGGTAAACAATTTCATCTGCAGAGGACAGGACCCCAGGGAGGCAGCTTTGTGTTGACCATCGGTCCTGATGTCTATCTTGCATCTCAAGAGAGCCCAAACATCCAAAGAAAAGGTGCTTCAGATGTGGACTAGTGGCCTGCAAGTTACCAAAGAGCATCTAGGGCCCAGCCCGTTTTTACTTTCCTTGCTTTAGAAAGGGCTTACAGCATGACCAGCACTAAGCAGCTGGAGAAGAGTTGTTGCTCTGGAAGCTTAGAAACACAGGTGGACTATTATTTGGACTGTTGGGTGCTTTCAAAAAAAACAAACAAACCATCAAAAAAACCCTAAAGTCCTCCACCAAAAAAACACATGCCATGGGAGCCTTGCTATAGCCCTAGGCTGTAATGAGAAGGGAGACAAATTTCTTTCCTCAGATAGAGAAATAATGATAATAAATCTGAGTGAAAGGAAGCACACCAGAGCTTGTCTTTTTAATGAAGAGAACAATATTGTAGCTGGAGGGGATTATGGCACTCACCTAGGAGGGAAGAAGCTCCTGTTCCTGGCTTATGTTTCAAGACCAGGGCCTCAGCAGAAGGTGTTGGCTCAGGGGTAATTTGTTGACTGTAATTACAGCTTTCCTGGCTCTTGCCAGCTGTTTTGCTTTGCATCTTGATGTAGAATGCTTAATGCAGGCTGTGGTCCCACAGGTGGCTGTGCGGCTCTGCCCTTGTGCTCCTCTCATCCTGCCTGTGCTCCAAGGTGTCATTATCCCTCTGCAAGGCAAGGGTGGTGCCTGTATTTTTCCTATGCACTACAGTGTTGCAGTAATTGATGAATATATGTAAATAATGTGATAAAGCAGAATTACTTACAGCATTACTTTCCTCACCACACCATCAAATCAAAGAAATCCGGCATTGCTTTTGCTCCACTTCTCCATGAAAGACAACCACAAGTTATTCTCCCTCAGCACTGAAGGCTGAGGAGCTCTGCAGGACATCACTGACCTAGAAAAACATAGGCTGTTGCCACAGTAAGAGATGGCATGAGATAGAAGTCTTGTTCAGATGAATGTGGGATTCTTACCTGCCCTGGTGCTATGTGTCTTTCTGGCACTCTGTGTCTAAAACTCATTTAATCCACCAATGGTATTTTGGGATTTCCTATGTGTGCTAAATCGTAATAAAAGACATCCGCTGGTGGCGAAGCGCCTGGGTAGATCAGACTCCTCCCAGCCACTGGGTAGGGCTGCCTGAGACGGCCGAAATCCGCTTGAGATTGAAAAGGTGCGAGCAGTAAATAAAAGGAAATCCTGGATCACCGTACGGTGTTCTGCTCCCACACTTTGACCTCCTTTGGTCTCTTCTATATTTTGTTAAGATCATATTTCTTTACATGCTGCCTGGCTTAAAAGCCGTCATAAATCTGTGGCATGCAGTAAGAATAACAGAGAAGGCACCATGTAATACAAGGGGCTATAACTCCATCCCAGGCACTTGGGGGGAGTCGTAAATCAGCGCGGCTGAGCTGAGGCCAGGAGAAGCGGGGGCTGAGGCCAGGAAGGCGGCAGCAGCGTGGCCCCTGCCTGCCGCACAGCCGCTGCAGGACCCTGGCCTCCCTTGGGCTGGGGCGAGTCCCTCTGCCTCCGTGCTGCCTCACCGGCACGGGGGGGCACAGTCCCTCCTTCCCGTGCTGCAGCGGTGGGCTCACCCCTGTCCTCTCGGCAGAGCTGCGCCCCAAACCCTGCACCCTGTGCCAGCAAGGATCCCTGCAGGCTGCCCCAGCCCCTCCTGGGCTCCTGGTGCTTTCCCTCCCTCAGCCGGCATTTGGGAGTAAGAATTTCAAATTAAGGTAGAAATTTTAAGTATCTCATGAGTAACATATCCTCTGCGTTTCTGACAACTGAAAGCATGGTCTGCAGTTAACCCAGAGCACACACACACACACAAAACAAAAAGTTCCTAGGCTTGTCCAGGTTTCAGCATTGATAAAAATGCTTTAGATATTTTTGGGGAAAAACTGCACCTTACTTACCACCTTTGGGGGAGATAACCTGCTGAATGCAACAACATAGAGCTGCAGGTTTGTGCACTGGCAGGTTGGAGCAAAGCCCAGACGCTGCTCACGTCATGTAGGCCGAGGTGTTTACCTCCGCCTGGCACCATCTGTAAAAATGAAGTCACCACGTGTTTCGACTCATGTATCGTCAAACCACATCTTGACTTTCAGCTGCAGAGGCTGAGCGTGGGTCAAGCAGCTGTAGGCAGGAATACGCCATCATCAGCCGAGGGAGCTTTCCCTTCCTTTTGTAGCTGTTTTAGCTTTATGTGAGCAACGACCATTTCTTACCGTGTGTTCATGGTCTTACCCAAACTAATGTAGATGTAGATCTTCCCTTAGAAGTCTGGGGATAGCTTGAGCTATGGACATACAACATACACTGTACAATACAATCTCTTTTTCATTGCTCTAGTGTGAAAAATCTTTCAAGTGTGGAACTTTCTGAAGGAGATTTTCCTAATTCTCCTTTTGCTCAAATTTTATTAGAATTTGGAAATGATTGCTTCTTGTTTTTTCTGTCAGCTACTGCAATATAATGAATGTCTGAAATTTAATGTATTTATAATGGGTTTTTTATTGCTACAGTTAAAACTTCTTCAGCTTTGGAAAAGCCATTAAATTACAAATGGGAACAAAATGGAAACTAATTTGTCCATTCAAACTTCCAAACTCAGGCCCACAGTTTTGATAAGATGGCAAAATAAAAGGTAAGTCAGTCATTAAATCCTGGGCCATCAATCACTTTGTTTTACCCATGGTAAATAGCAAAAAAGGAGGGGGTAAAAGAAAATATAACCAAAATTTTGGACATGTTGAAACTCTAGAGGAAAAACCTGGTTTTGTATTGTAAGCATGCATATCATATGCCTAAACTCAGCGGAGGTCACTGGAATGAGCCAGCAGGCCAAGCCTAAATAAAAATAGGACCTATGGGATTCCCCATCTGATTTTCAAATAGTCACTGCTGCAACACCATTTGTCAAGCTCACAGAGTAGCTTTTTAACAGACGTAAGAGAGACAGTACCAAATTCAGGTTAACTCCAGAGAGGAGAGCGTGTATGTGCCCACAGGGGAATAATCTGTATTATTATACAGGGAAGGACTGTAAAGACCAAGATTAGTTTGGAACCTCCCAGACCTTTGAGTGCTGCAAACTGTGTTTTACTCTTAACATTCCACAGGCAGTGAGATGTTTTCTTCACTGAAAGCGAGATGTTTGAAACACCTGTCTTGCCGTGCAAGGGAAGAATTAAGCTGTTATTTTTCACAGAAGTTAAATGCCAATTTACCTTATCAGGAATTACTTTATTTTCAGTTTAGATGTTCACATTGAGAGACATGTAAGAAAGGTATTTTCATTTGTGTTCTAAGTGTATCAAGTGTTTCTTGCTCTCTTCCAAGTGTTAATTAAAAACATATACTAATATGTAAACCGCTGCACACTTCCAGCTGATTGAGAGAACTTTTTAACACACATGCCTTTGTTTGCATTATAGTCTCACTTGGGCTCCTCAAGGATGGAAATATCATTGTTTACATTTGCATATGCAAGTTGGATAGGGAAAATTTCAAGTAAGAGCCCCGGGCCCTGGCTGGAATACAAACATAAGCCACATCAGGGAACTTGGTTACAACTTGGTTGTCTCTTAACCCGGTTACTCATATGGTTTTGATTTGTGTTGGAGTCTAGGCATGAACTGTATTCCACAACCAGACAAAAGCCTTTATACCATCAAATGCTTAGCATGACTGGTAATCATTACTGTTAATTGTAAAACAATTAAAAGTGCCAAAGTGACTTAGGAACACAGATCTATTTGAAAATCAGCGGCTATTTTGGCCTCGTTTTTTTGATTTCATTGTATTCCTCTGTTAAGTAGTGCTGGCACTGATTTCTTTTTTTGGTGAGATCTCGGCATCCAAGTCACTGCATCCCAGATCCTCCTAGACATCTTCAAAGGCTCCCATCTCCCATAGCTTTTGTAATGGAAGCTTTAATACCTGGATACCTTCATGGATGGTTTTGAGCCACATGGATCAGAGCCATCCCAATACACCTTTAACACGTTCAACATGTCGTTCAAGTTTGGTGTGCTGCTCTTAGAACTGCTTTAAGTTTTACCTTTTTTCCCACTGATTCCACTTCTGGCATCTGCACTGCAGCAACAAAGATGTCTGCAGCTCAGCTGCTCGCAGCCTTCCCAGTTCTGCAAAGCCCACGGTGCTGGAGGCTTTTCAGCAGGAACCCAGATTTGCTTCCCTGGCGTTGCCTCGGTGAAATGCACAAGGAGAATAACCCAGGCAGACATGACTGTGCACATCAGCATCACTGCTGGCAGGTGTATCTATAGCCCTGTAATAAAGGAGCTGGGCTGTACTACAGCCCAAACCTGAACACAGCTTTGGGTTCAAGCACTCTGGGAGACAGCTGGAGTTGTATTTAATCAGGGCTGGGCTACAGGCTGTGCTTGAAGGCTCCGGAGCACATCCTGGGGGAAATCTCTCTCTGCCAAGAAGAGGCATGTCCATCTTGATGTCAGTGCAACTGTACCAAAGGTCTGGCTGGGCTGGGGCTCCAAGACAAGGGATATGAACAGACATAAGCTGATCCTACATGTACTTACATGGCCTTTTTCAGTGTGAGCTACATCCTCCCCTCCAAGTTGCACCTGTGTAAAATCAACAGCACCAGCAGGATTTCCTGGGTGCAGCCAGATAGGCTGTTGCCTTCTTAAGAGCTAATATCCTTGTGAAGTCTCTGTAACTCAAGAGCAAATTGTTTGGATTTTTTCCTGGTCAGTTTTTGTGAAGTTGGTGCCCTTCTTTTTGCTTCAAAAACCTTCCAAACTTTAAAAGCAAGTGGGGCACAGTTCAGTGTGTCCTCACTGACTGGCCCCTGTATGCGCCTAGGTGGGCTTCAGCTCTTGCACTTCCATTAAGTGTATTAATTAGTGTAGTAACTCAGACCAACACAGAGCTACATGGGAGAAGCTCAGCAGAGCAAACGCATCTCACACAGAGGGAGACTTGAAGGTGCAAACACTTCACGGTGTCCAACTCTTGTAGTGCTCTGACGTCACTCTGCTCTGCCTGCAGTGATGCAGCATCTGTGGGGAGCTGCTTCCCGCACTCCCACCATGCCAAAGCACTTGGTGGACTCACAGCTGGACTGCTGCTGCCCACCTGCCTGTGTCCGGTGGAAAAGTCCATTCAGTGCAAGAGGCAGCTTCTTCCTGCTTGGACAATTATTTGTTGGTATTCCTGTTGGTTTTTTTTTTTTTTGCTAAGCATATGTAGTTTTAACTATGGAGTCCTGCTCAAATTCCAGTTTGTATAACCTCTGCTTTTACCAGTCCCTTTTGCAGTATTAATCCAATTCTATACCCTCCCTTGCCACCTTCAGTTTGCTGTTGCACTTCACGGCAGAAATGACTATTTCATCAGTAATCCAGACAACCATTATTCCCCTAACCAGTACACATTCATATTGTAAGAACCGCATGGCATTAGGAAAAAATCCCTGCAAGCCCCAACAGGTTTTAGCTACACCATCTCTAGGTAACTGCTGTGCGCAGTCACATTCATGGTAATTAGCAACAGACTCAGACCTCCGATTCTCCAACGGTCCATGTTGTTTTACCACAGATGACTTCTGCTAACATTTTGCTTTGTACTCATTTGTGTCCCAGTATGAGCACAATCCTGGGACCAGGCCCTGCGTGGGGAGCCTTTCCAGGCACAAGGGAAGGCAGGCGTTTTTTCCCTCCCCATGAGCACCAGGATCTTCTTCTGCAACTGCAAGTGCCCCTCCTGTCGAGCAATACACAGTCATGTTGAATCTGTACCAGCACGGATTGGTATGCCAGCTACGATCTTACTGCATTTTTGGATTCTCTCCCAATAAAAAAATCCCCCTTTATATTTGCCCTCTCAGCAGAGTGCCCAGGAACTACTTCTGTGTTCAAGGTCTTTGCCCTCTGAAAAGCAGCCACAGAGGAAGAGCCCCAGCAGCTGGCACTTCATGGTACCTACACACAGTTGCAATGCTGGATTGTTACAGGTGGGGCTGGTAGCACAGCCCGTTATTAGGACTGTCTAAAAACACTGACCTTTGCATTGGTGTTTTGCCAAATTAAGTAAAAATTTTCATGCTGGGCATCTGGTTTTAGAGACTGTGGAGGTTTGCTGGCATTAAAAAAAACAACAAAAACATAACAGCCTTGAACAGGGGCATGGGAGAAGAGGTATAGTGCTTCATGCATCCATGCAGCAGAGATCCAAAATTCATCAACAGTGGCTTTAATGTCAGGGATCTGCTTGATGTCTTTTTTGTACCTTGTTTCAAAACACTGCGTACTTTCTCCAGAGCACAGAAGGGAAATTAGCGACTGATCCCTGACCTCACAAAATCCCGCACCACCAATTTTCATCTGGTCTGTTAACAAGCAAATGTACAGACTTTGTTCCAGCAAGATGTATTAAGGTTCTGCTCATCGATTAATACTGGCTGTCACACTAAAAGAAAAAGTTGTTTAAGCAGACACAGGTTATGGAAGTGTATGTGATGGTATACACTTACCACGTTACGCATACTCACGATTATGCTTTTCCCCCAACACCTAATGTGTGCAACACAACAGCACATAACCCCACGAAGAAGCAATGCTGACCTGGGTTTTAAAAACACAGCTTGTTTTTCATCATGATTCCAGCAGCCCAAGCTACTGCTTACATTCTGATACAAACATCTTCAGGATACCGTACTGGAAAATATTTGGTACCACTGAGTTGCGCTTTAAAGTTTCTACTGGAGTTCCCATTAGCTGTAATGACACCTACTGCTAAGGACAGACCTGATTAACTGCAGGCTTGCACACTGCTAAATATAGGCACATGTTTTTACATTTACTGTAAATCCTAGCGAAGAGAATGCTATGGTTTTTTTGGCCCTTTTGTTTTAATGGGATTGCCAGAATGACTAGAATCTGAAAACTCACAGCTCATTACCAAGAACAAAATGCTGACCCAGGCAGAGCCAAAAGATTCTAAAATGACTTCAGAGATGAGATCTAACAGGCTGTTGTAGAATGCAGAGAGTGCTTTCCCTCTGTTCACCCCTCTCTCCCATCCAGAACATTTGCTACGTATACACTGAATGTAAGACTGAGCTAGAAATTTCCAGCCAATTTTGTATCCTGGAGAGGAGCAGGATGTTTTAAGCTACACACAATGCAATCACTACTCACACTCATGTAAGATGTTTACGCTGCAGCTGTGAGTCTGCATTTTCAGCAGAAGAAAGAGAGTTCAGAATCTGCAATGCATGTCCCGCAGCCCTCGAACATGGCCAGCATGGTAAGTATCCTTGCAGCAGTTTTAAATTAAGAGATCCTCTTTAAACAGCAAGAAGAAAAGAGAAGATTAAAACCAGCCACAGTATCGCCTATTCTCCTGCTTTTCAGGCACGCAGCAATTTTTCCTCTTGTACCAACTGCCTTTATGCCTCTCTATGAGCACAAGTCAAGTAACATTGCTAACCTTTTATCAAAGGTGTTAATAAAAGGCCCTGTTTTGAGGTGTTGAATGACTTCAAATACCATCTGCATCCAGACACTTGTGGTATTTTTGGACCACAGAAGCAATAAAATACCCAGTTTTGCTGTCAAATGTAACATCAGTTTTTTCATTTGCTCTCACTGTGGATGTCACAGCTTGTCTAACTACAGATGTGAAGGAAATGCTTTTTAGGTGAGCCAGGCTTTCTTTTGTGTAGCATGTGAGACAGGAGTAGAGGATAACAAGTAACAAATTTTCACTCCAGTCTACAGTAACGAGATGCTGTATAATCACAATATGTACAAATGGTTATACATAACATCTGATGCCTCTGGACTTAAGGTAACCTTAAGGTTTACAGGATTCCCATTTCTGGTGCATTTTGCATGCAGGAGAATGATTTCTATGTCTACAGCTAAAACCAACACCCTGTTGCTGTGTTGTTCCCTTCCTTCCACAGGTTTTTGGTGTAAGAGTCTATAGTTTGTATTCTCAAAATGTCTTTAATGGACCTAATATTTCTGTCCATGGTCTTCCAGATGCAGTTTGTGCCTTTTAGATTGCAAAGAATTCTCTTTTGGGGGCATTTAAATGTCATGAAATGAGCCTGCTTATGGGAAACTGAGGGACCAAATCAATATCTGTTTTTTTTAAAAAAAATCTGGTCCTTGATTTTCATTGTTACAGCCTTTTATTTATAACATAAAGCTGACCTGCTGAAGAACCTTGTGTGACTTAATCTGGTATTATTTGTAAAATACTGGAAGATTCCCGAGGGGGGGGGGTAAGGTTGAACTAAACCAGTGCATTGCTAGTAAAATTTGTTGCACTCAAACTTAGATGTCAAGGAAGTAAGAACATCTTGACTGCAAGTTCACAGCGTTTTTTTTAATCATTTCCCATGATAACTTCATTCCACTCTAAAGAACCAGAAATGAAACAGATCCAAGAGCAGACAAAGTTTAAAGTAAGCAAAACTTCTTTAATTCAATTTTTCATGATAAAGACTTAAAAAAAGATAATTATTTTTGAGGCAATTATTAAAAAAAAATGCGACACTAAATGAGAGCTATCGGGGACAGGGTAACAATTACATCTAGACTTACTTTGCTGGTCTCAGAAGTGTATTTTAGCTCTTATTTTTCTGTGAATTAAGACACTGATGTCATTATGCTGCTTATCAGGGAAGGCAGTAGGTTGTATAGTTATCTCCTGATTGGGGCAAAATCACTACCCTGAAACCACACAACCTACTACCTCATCCTGTTAGAGCATCAAGCGCATCTTCTGAAGGAAACTAACATTTCACCATTTGCAAGTAAGATTCCCTTAGCACTTTCTAGCCCACACATTCCTTAGCCTTAAAAAGACCATAATTATGTCCTGTTGGCCCTTCCCTACAGTTATACCTGGAAGTCAGTTGGAATTGGTGGGGTGACTCCAGACACCCAAGAATCACAGAGGCAAGCACTGTACCTCCCAAATTAGCATTATGTAATAAAAAAGCAAGTTGAATCAGTGTAGAAAAACTGATTAAAGAAACCTCTTTACTTAGGGCTCAAGCATTTACCAGTTCCAGGGCAGAACACGAGCAACTGGAGGACATCCTCTTTGTTTTTTATCCAACTCATCACTTCCTGGTTTCTCAAACAGCATCTATGCAAAGTGGATTTAAATAGCTGCTGAATCAAACGTGGCATTTTCCATTGAATATGAACACAAATGCCACAAAGTAATAGAGAAATGGGTCAACTGTTTCCAAATGGCCACTCTCATGGCAGTCCAAGAACGCTGAGCGAGAGCAAGTCCATTGTGGACCAGGTTGTACCTCTGTGCCCTGTCACTTATACCCCACCTTCTCTGAGAAAACAACAAAAAGGAAATTGCTGTTGAACATGAATGGGAAATAGAGGAATCTAGACACTGTAAGGACATTTGTGTACTATCATAATCCTACTACAAGAACCAAATCCAACATGTAGACAGAGCCAGAGAATGTTCCAGTTGAGAAATATTTGCTTTGTCTTCTGAAGACGTATCCAGCGATGATGTCACAGCCACTTCAGGAAAGACAGTAGATTGTATAGTTATCTGACAGGCAGGGCATAACCCTAAAACTATACAACCTACTACCTCACCCCAAAGGACAGTCAGACTCTGATCAGATGAAACACAAGCTGTATTCCCAGACAGCTGGATTGCTTGGTAACAACCTAGAAGACAAAAAACTCTGGAGACAAATATTAACAGTCTTGAGTTTGAAACAGTTTGCTATATACCAGTTGACATTTTGCTTAATGAGCTCTAGTTTCATCTTTGAAATGTTTAATAGATTTGCAACTTGTGAAGTCATGTCAGTGACAAGGTACACGAGGGGAAAGAGGATACTGCGTTCATTTTTAATAAATGCACTTTTGTACTTCCAGCGCTGACATGACGGCATCTTATCAAACCAGTTTTGTCACTTCAAGAAAGGCATCACTACAGCTTAAGAGAGTGGATTCTGACTTAGAGGGCTTGTTTAACATTCTTCTAGATATTCCTCTATTATCCTAATGGGGAAGAGCTGAGTTTCTCTAACTGAATTTCCCAAGTTCTGCATTGGTAAATCCCTGACACTGAACAAAGAATTTGTTAAGACTGTGAGGAAATGTTATGGCCTACTTAAACAATATGCCACTCCTCAATGAACAGTAACCCACCTCTGAATCAATGGCCAAACTAAACACATTACAAAACTATATACATTATATATATTATATTATATATATAAACATATTACAAACTAGTAAAATTGCCACTAGGAAATAACCTACTCTAACCTCACACTTATGCTAAAGTTGGAGGGGGCTGTTATTCCCCACCACTTGGTTTGACGGACTGCAGCACTTCTCATTCAGGGTAGAGCTAAAGAAGTGGAAATAACTGAAATACCAGTCTATGCTGTAATATAAATACTGCTTTAATAAATAAGAAAACTTTTAAAGCAAATACTCTACCTTGATCAGCTAACTTACTTTCTGTTAACAGTTAACTAAAGACAATAATAAATGATACCTACATCAGCCACACACAGATAAACTAGTGCGATGTTTCTCTATAAAGCAGGTCTTACCCCAAAGGTGGTAGGTCACATTTCAGGGTAACTGAATTGATCTGCCTCTGCTTTCAGCAGAATTGATATGGGGACCTAAAAAGAGAGGAGCAAGACAAAACACATACATATCAATTTCATTTCACTGCATACTGAAACAATTACAAGGTGTGTGAGAACACGTGCAAAAGCAGAGAGCCGCTTCTCCAGACATTTTCTCAAGGAGAACCATGCCCAGCACCACCTCTCCCACTCAGTTGTTACTACTGCAATTATACCATGGCCCGCGGGGACCCCCAATTTGAAAGAGACAGGCAAGATACAAAGTACAGTGAAAAAAGGAAAGGTATTTTTTCAGATTGACTTGAATGTTAAGACCATTGCAGAGGCAGGCAGAGGAAGGTACCAGCTACTTCACCTTCAAGGAACAAACACACTTCTAAATGAAGCAGAGAAGGAAGGAGAATGCAGATGTCTGACCAAATCAAATAACAATGTGCTAGTCTGTAAATGGCGATGTTATACCGCCAACTTCAAAGATATTTCACTGTCGTGGACCGAGACCACAGTTGGAAAGAGGTGACTGGTTGGTGTGAGCTGTAAATGGCGCATATTTGTTGCACAAAACAGAAATGGTGCAACTCTGTCCATCCTGAGACCACTGTATTGGAGAAAATACGTACAACCGCAGATTTCACATCTTGTCTCATTAATGCCCTTGTAGGCCAAAAAGGATATATATTAAAATGCTCTTCTGTTTGTATACTATACAGAAGGAATAACGCAAGAGATTTCAACGTCTCATCAATGTACACTGGTAAAAACTGGTAAGAGAAGTTGCTCTCTAACCACTATCAAAGAAATCCATTTGGAAAGCTCTGCAGCAGAAAGCACCGTAGTTTTCTCTAGGTACTTCAGGGGTTTAGATAACTGCATTTTCTGAGTGCCAGCTTTTTTGCAAGGTCAACTCCTCTCTGAAAAAAACCCTACCCCATACCTCTGTTTTTTAGATAAAATACTTTAAAACAAACATCCTTTTTATGTGTGCAGCCAGAGAACAGTATTTTTCCTAAGAGCCAAGATTTTGTATTGGAGCTTTGGCTAAATCCGGTGCAGACATCAGTGAATTTTAGCAACACTGGGTGGGTACCTGTGCATTGTGCAGTCACTTCACAGAAAGTGCTTTTGGAATGAAATAAACCCTGTGCTTATATAAATGTATCAGTGTTGCATAACAGAACCGGAGGAAAGCTGTGCGTTGTGTGATTTATTTCAAAGTGAGACTGTGGTATAAGCATTTGCTTTATAGTGGAGGAATACAACCAATGTAACCTTTCAGAGTAGCAACTCTTTATGCTCGATGGTCCAGTGAAAACAGTTCAAGGGACCAGTCTGGCATTAAAAGGATGCATTCACACTAGTGAAAAGCCCAAACTACCCCACAAACCTGAATGCTTCCAACGACTGGAAATTCTGTTGGAAGAACCTACAATTACAGCTGATTCCAGTGACTCTGAGACTGAAGTGAAAATACAGACACAAACAATGGCAACACTGTGGAAAACCTGAATATGTTCTAGTGATTTACACTGCCTGCCTATCTAATGTATCTTGACTTCACTTTCACTTTTAGGCGCAATGCTAGGTGAGAGATTGGAAAATGTTCACCTTTGTCGAAAAAATGCTGAGCTTTTATTAAACATTTCAGAAGGATTCTCCTACTTTCTACAATGATAACGATGTTAAGGATTCTTTTCTCTATGTGCATTCTGATATAAATGTTGACTTAATGTGTATTTTCACACAAATAGAGTAGCTTGTTAATTCACAAAAACTTGAGACAATTATTTGTAAAGCACCATAAACTTTGTGCAATACTGTTTCCTATAAGGTCTGCTATTAAGAGTACAAGTAGTACTTACGTGCAGACAAAAATGGAAAAGAATGTGCTTTATCCAACACCTCAAATTAATCAGTGTTCTGCTCTTGCAAGCTGCTCATAAACTTATTTTAATTAACTAGATCACCCAACAAGGATGAACTTTGAAATACTTAATGAAAGAAGAATGCATGTTCATTTTCCTTCTATGAAAAAGACACGCATACAAAATAACTATCTGGCAAGAGTTATGTTTCTAGTTTGACAACTGTTTAATAGTAGGAAATATATGACATTTCCATATTCCAGCTCTCACTGCCTACTGCAAAATGGCTTGGAACTGATGCTAATAAATACCTCAGCAGTCACTTTTAAAAAGACACAGGGCCACATCTGCTATTGCTATGATGTAACAGGAAAGAGGACAGTTTTCACATAGGGTTGTTATGTAATTAAAAGGCTTACTAATTAACAGACTCTGGGAGAACACAAAACAAGCGTTTTGCGATTTCAGAGCACCTTCCACCCAAACCCTCAGGATGACTGACAAATGCAACACCTCACCGGGCTCCCAGGAGGAAGGCAAATGGCCCAGGTGTGTGCCCTGGGTAGTGCAGCGTGACTACACCGGGGAGAGATGGCTCGGAGGCTAGTGACCAGGCAGCGATGTTCCCCAGCAAGGCTGAGGGGCTGGATGCAGGCTAGGTCAGCAGTTCCCAACATCTCTCCATATGACGATAATCTTCTGGCTTCCAAAGCAGTGTACCGTCACTGCTCTGCTCTGACAGACTATTTACTCACAAACTGAAAATGTCACAAACATTTGTTGGCAAGAACGGTTGTGGGGTGATGGCTGAGGATCTGCTGTGGTGGATGCTGCAGCCAAGGGAAGCTTTCAAACTGGATTCAACAGGACCTGGATCAGGCCCTGGGCAGGAAACTGAACCTCCGCATCGTTCTTCCAGAGCAGGGTTGTGACACAGCACTACCATGGCAGGCAACTTTCCTAGAGATTTCAGACAGAAATTATTTGGTGAAGGGAAGGATTCAGTTCCCTGGGATCTATGTATGACAAACTTTGCACACGGTATTTTAAGACATGTTTTAAATAAATATTACAAAACTGATGCACTGCCTTCATATAGCTTGTGTCCTTCAAGAAGTAAGACGTATTCCACAAACACAGATTTTGTGACTTCTGTGAAGTACAGCATAGGCTTGATCTTACCCATTACTTAAATACAGCTGCTTCTATAATAGCAAATGCCAGCTCTGTCCCCAGTTGTGAAACTTTACTGTAACTTAATACAGGACACGTACTGCCGAACATCAGGCAGGCACACTGGGAAATACTCACAGGACCGAGCGTCCACAGCCTCCTCCTGCACTCACTGGAGATGCACAGATTTTTCTAAAATTCAGTTCAGTCAGGCTCCTGCCCTAGACAGTTCTCTATGCAAGTGTTTGTCTTTCTCAGCTGGCTGCAGAAGAACATTAGCCTGCATACACTACCTTTTTAGTAGCTTTAACTAAGCATTAATATAGCCAGACTGTAACTAGGAAAACAAATTTATCATTCTGTACCTTTGTCATAAAGTCCAGATCGGTGACTGGCTTTGGTTGTGATGTTTGCTCATCAGAGATGTTACTTGGCGCTATAACGTTGTTCAGGTGTGCTGTTCTGGTTTCTACAAATCCTACTCATTCTGCATGGAAACAATATTCTCAAAGTCATCAGACTCCTTTTAAGAAGGGGAGCAATTCACACACTTTTGAAATCAACAGTACACTTTTGCTCAGCCTCAGTGTCTTTGAAGAAGGTCCCGATGATCCAATACTGCACAAATTACGAGGCACAGAAGTTAAAAGCAACAGTTCTGGATCCTTAGCAATCTTACACATCAATAAAGAATTTAGGAATCGTTGACTACTTGCACTGAGCAGTAATTCTATTTAAATCAGTTATGTAATTTTTCTTCACCTTTGTCTACTTTCTTTATTACACAGAACGTCATAGCTACTGTGACAAAGTTCTATTTGAGAAATAATTTTATATATTCACTGAAACCATTGTCATTATCTAACTGTTTGTAAATATTTAGGAAAAAGGAGCAGCTGTGA
The DNA here is from genome assembly GCA_035590215.1 of Microhierax caerulescens. NCBI lineage: Eukaryota > Metazoa > Chordata > Aves > Falconiformes > Falconidae > Microhierax > Microhierax caerulescens. The sequence goes on from JAVJGJ010000057.1 coordinate 13,519,069, forward strand.
AATGAGTCAGAACTCTCTGGGTAAACGCCTCTGAGTTCTGCAATGATTTATGTATATTTCTAAATCTGAACATTCTACATATGGGTGAAAAAAAAAAAGGCAACAGAACGTGAAAACAATCACATAAATTAGCTTAAGTAATTGCATCTCACATACTGTAGCCTGACTACCAGCTCAGGCCTGCAGAGGAGCTTCCTTACTTGCACGTGGACCCATGCTAAAGTCAAGGAAATTCCTCCATAGAAATGACTGCTCACATAGTGTGTTTCCAAAAAGGTTTACAATGGTATCAAAAAATAGTATGTGCTTAATGACAGCTGCTTTGTCCTGCTGAACGGGTGTAAAAAGATCTCACTAGCAGTAAAGGCAAGAAGCCAGGCCTGGGCATCAAAGATATTCTGCACCTTCACAGATATATTCTATACATATATATATGTTAGGCATTTCCTAGCCTTACTGATTTAAGATGTTAAAGGATGGTTCAAGATGGAATGCATTAGGAAAAAAGACAAGTTTTCCATCACGCCACCTCTTTTTTCTTGGATGTGGGATCATGTCTTCTGCTTATGCAAACTGCAGCACCTACACTGACAAAATTTTTATTTTTCTATTTAATTTATTTCTGAGTTTTGCTTATGTAACACTCCAAATGCTAAAAAGCCATAAAAGCTAGTATTCTACAGAATGATGAAAACACTCAGAATCTCTCCAAGCTTCCACAAAACCAGAAATTAAACCAGGGCTAATCACTGGCTGCTCTGTATATTGCACTTTTTTAAGCAAATAAATATTTAAGAAGAGACTTTTTTGAAAAATAGACTCCAAAAGGAATGCAGAACTGTTCAGTGTATTGCGAGCTATTTGTTTTGTAGGACTTAAACATTTATCTTCTGTGTTTTCCTAGCATAATCTTTCCATCTACTTACTTGCCAGCTGAGGAGTTCACCCCAATGGGCTTTCTGCCCAGGTCTAAGACGGCCACCAGGTGTGACACGGGTGGGCTGCAGGAACCGCAGCGGCAGCGAGGGACTCATGCGGGGCTGTATTTATGAGCTCTCCGTGGCAGAAATGACAATTATTAACAGACCCTAATGCCCAGAAATCAGGGTGAGGCCAGTGCCCAGGGGAGATGCAACCTGTGTGGAAATGGCAAAAGCACTGGGCGCAAGTGAGGTATGTGTTATGAAAACCAAATGTTGCAGGTATTCTTGGTATCTTACACCATATGTACAAGCAGAAACGCAAGGCTGGATTATCTGGGAGATGAGTATCTACAGTAAGATGAAGTTGTGACAAATTAGAGATTGCTTCTCATTAAGAGCTAAGAAAATGTGTCAGTTTTCCTTTGTCAGAGATAGCAAGAATAAAAGGGGCATGTAACACTTTTCTTACTGTAAGCATTTCCTAAACATTCGTCATTTATCTCCCTGATCTAATGCAGATTGTATTCATTCAGATGACACAAAAATGAATTATTAATTACACCCCCTGCAAAACAAAATCTGAACACTCCTATGAACACAAAATCGGACACTTGAACACCCTTATCTTTGATGTGATAGGTGTTGCCCAACTCCTCAAAACTGTATCTTTCCTGCTTCCCCTCAAGCCCCGTTAAAATAAAAACTAGGTATAGTCACAGGTGCAGAGAACAGTCAGGATCACAGTCTGCCAGCCGCTCCGGCTAAATACTCAGCCATCCCACAAACAAATATTTGGGTAATGCTTTTAAGCATTTTTGGATGGAAAAACTCTTTACTGCACAGATAATCTTAAATAACCCATATGACTATTAAGTCAAACAGATTTGGCTTTTCAGTATGTGCAGTTCACACAGTGCCACACTTAACTGATGTGACACCACTGACAGGAAGTGTTATTTATTTCAGTTCCTTAATGAAGCTAAGAAAAGAACATTAAAACAGAGTCACAAGATTGTGAAAACAGTATTAATGTGACATCATCTTAAAAAACACCATTCCCAATCTCAACCCACAAATTCCTTCTTGGGAAAACTGAATTTTCACTCTGAAATGGATTTAAATCCTTGGAAATTGTTTTCCTTTTTAAAAGACATGCAATAAACCAGTATGTGCAAGTCCTAACTTAATTAAGCACCAAGAGAGAATGTCTGTCGGGGTATGTAAGCCTCAACAAGAAACTAAAATTCATTTTGCAGAAATGTAGCTGTGCCAGTAATTCTATTTGGCAGAAAAACATCTTCTTCCCCTTGCCCCATAAGGCTTTCATTTTAAATTTTAGCCTTTAGTGAGATGAAGCAGCTGACAAGTAGGAGTGAGGAAATCAGTGGTCTGGGAATCAGGGTCAGACCAAAGGTCTGAATAACCCAGTGTTACACAGATTTAGCTTAAAATTCTGTATTTACATCAGTGGACACTTATATTTGCCACTGCCGCAAACAGGATAAAGTTACAGGTGTGCTAATGAAGAATAAGCTTTGTATTACAGCAGACAAGCAAAATCCATCCTTTACAAATTCCATCTGCCATCATCACTTTAGACCTGTGGTATCCAAAATCGTGGACAGCATTAAATGAAAATCTGGCATAAAATAACTGATCTATGTAGTATGTTTGTTTTAAAGTATTGTTAAAACCTTAAAAATCATTCCCATTCTAGAACTATGTTCTGAGGTCTGGGCTGCATTTTGGCTCCAGCCACTGGGCTTGGTTCAATCTGAAAGTCAAGAAGCAGAAGCCTGGAAGTTCACATACATTAACACAGAGAAAACATTTGTACAAGCCTTGCAAACCAAAACTGCAGCAGGCTATTTATTTGGGGGGGGCTGTTATTGGCTTTTTTAGGTGGTGAGGTGGAGGCTACAGACCTGATCAAAAAGCCCAGTTGCAAAAGCATACGTTTTCGCTGACCCTTGTTTAGCATTTTCATGTCCCTGTCAGGACAGGGCTTTGCCAGGCTGTGGCACACCAGCTGGCAGTGAGAGGTCTGCAGCAGCCACGGAACACCCCGCAGTGCCTGCCTCTGGGGGTGCAGTGCCTCCCCTGCCCGGCGTCCCCCTCCTCTGCTGCCCTTCTGGAGCCCCAGCTGGGCCCTGCCTCTTGCACACCTCTCATTCCCAGGGACCTCCACGAATTTGCTGCTAACCACACTGCTAATTACTGAGATCCTTTTTCCTTTTATTGTTTTTCTTTGGTTACAGCAGATGATCTCTGTGCAGAGTAACAGCTTTTTCACCACCCTTTGATACTGTCTCAAGTTGTGTTATGATTAAAAAAATATACACATGTGCTTTTGTCATGACTGCTTTGCCTCTGCTTTCATCAGTTATTTTCCATTCGGAATACCCCGCGCGGCAGGCGCAACAAAGACTCCGAAAAGAAAGCTTATACACACTCGCTACACAGCTAATGAGATTACCAGCCTCATTAGCCATCCAACGCAAAGCCTGGTCTGAGACCCAGCCCAGGTTTACACAACCCAAGTCTTAAAAAAAAACAAGGGGGAACCACTGAAAACTGCTGTTTTCACCACAAGGGCCCGATCTGACCACCTGCACCTGCACGCCGAGGGGGGCAAAGGCTGGAGTGGGGGGGCCAGTGGGGCAGTGCCAGCGACACGGCTCCCTGTGCCAGCGGGGAGCCTGGGCGGCCGTGCACACCGCGCTGACTCTTTCGGCTCCCTCCGTACAATGTTCTGTTTTCTCGTGTGACCTCTCAGGGGCTCTCTCTGGATTTACTGCAGTGTTGAAGCCTTTTTACCCCAGACTAAAGCTTTCACTGGTTAAACATTCATTAACGAACTTAAAGTGGGGCTTCAGGTGGTAGAGAGTGAGCAGATCTTTGCCAGAGCTCAACGGTGTGTTAGACTCTTTGTGTTCATTATTCATGATGCTGTTGCTACAGGCCCTAATTTTACATAAACGAAACTCACAAGAGAACTGTTAGGATGAGCGGCTAGGAAGAGCATAGGAAAAGAGCGCCTCGTCAGTCGGTATTAAAGACACAGTTTAGTACTACATGTTCTGATTCTGAAGCCTCTTGGGAGTAGGAATATGCAACACATTTTCTCTGAAGAGTGACAAACTGAAACCTAAAATCTTGAAGACAGTCTTTACAATCAATTTCTTCATGTCCTCTGCACAACTCCATTCCAATTCCCCGCATATGAAAAATACATAACCTCTTATCTCCAAATTCATGCGCCTTACAGTTCCTTTTAGCTCCTATTTAAAAACTAGTAAAATCTTACCTTAGCTATCATGTAAGCTATTGTTCTGTGCCTGCTCTGGGATGCAGGAAGATGTCACAATTTAAAATCTGTCGAGCAAGGAGCATATTATACCTTCTCTGAAGATAGAAACGTGCAAGCTAATAGTACCAACCCAGCAATTTAGCAAACAGACTTGGCACAACAGAAATATTTAATTCCCCTCTCCTTATCAATATAAAACATAAAGTCATATAATAATACCTACTTTTCTATCTCACAGCATTTATAGCAAATATACTGGACCGTATTTTCAACATTTTCCTGCAGGAGAAATGACTTTGAAATAAGCTTCAGGCACAGAATCCATGACATGTAAATTAAGATATACTTCACAAGATATATCTTAGTTGTGAAAGTAGGTCATGCATTTAAGGCATTTCTAGACTCTGTCTCTTGATGTAAATATTCTGAAAACATTCTTGTGTGTACAGAATAATATTTTAATTATTTATCAGATTTAATTCTCTGAGAACAGTAAAGGAATGGGTATCTCTAAGAGTCCTCATAGGGAACTAAGTGTAAGTATTTCTTTGTAACCTTCTATAACTTTATGTGGTCTCAGTCCCTAACGGAACTGCCTATTTGAAGCACAGAAAAGTTGATACAGTAGAACCAGCTGATGTGTGATCACTCACCACACAGGGATCCTGACTAAAAAGTATCATGAGATTTTCAAATGTTTACAACCTTGTATTATTTTGGGACTCTTGGAATTTCCTCAGGACTGGTGTTGGGTATTTGTTCACCAGGCTATGAGCAAATTATTCCATGAGCAAAGTTAAAGAGGAAAAAAATGGTGAGAGAGAGAAAGTAAAAAAGCAAGAAAGTCTGCGTGTTTGTGATGTGAACTCAAGTTTCCAGGCCAGAATTTCTATGAAGAGAATCTAAGAAACCCGAGCAAATTCAAATTGGTACTACTATCAATTTATCCACTAGGTGTCACAAAATAATCATGCAACCAGATGAAAAGCAATTATACGTAAAATGTGTCAGTGTACTACATCAACGAAGTGCTGCTTTGAAATGAAATCTGTTATAAGAGCAGATGCAGGAAAATGTCATGAATCTCATGAATATACATACTGTCAGGAGTGTATGGGAACCTGAGCCATGATATACAAAAGCTGTTGCTAACCACGACGTATGTCATGTAATGGATTCACATACAAGCATATAAATGTTCCATTAAAAAAAAAAATCTTCCTAAATCCTGAAAATGATATTACTAGTTCTCAGAATCACAGGTCTTATGTTTCTTGCTTTTTAATGCTCCAGCCACTGGACTAATGTATTATGTCAGATTCCCTATGAATATGTAAAAATCCCTCATGACTAGAGGGAAAACACTGCGAAGAAAACAAGTTCTGAAGGCAAAAATCTATGAGGAAAAGAAATAAAAATGTATTATTTATATTACTGTAAAATCACAACAAATGCCAAACACTGGAACTGGCAATAACATGCTGATAGACACTCCTCAGATCCAGACTGCTCTTACGGAAGGGTATATCATGCAGGTTAGGGTAGAAAATTACCAAATCATTCTGTAGCCATTATTCATGAGAAATTAACCTTTACATTAGAGTATTTTTGTTCTTAAATATTCCTGGACCATTCTAAATTCATAATTACATGCTCACCTGCACTCATCCAAAACACTGACTGCATTAAAGGGTCAAGGCTGGGCTGCTGAAGCAGGCACTTTGGTTTCCAAAAAGGTTCTTTAATAACTTTTAACTTTTTCTCAGAGTTGCATAAAATTTTTACAGGCCAAGCAGACTGCAGTGTGAATTTATCATTATCTGTACTCACACATAACCCACACAATTAAAAATGTTGTAATCAATAGTATATGCAACATTATAAAGCAGAAAAGGCTGGTTAGATAGGAGTAGGAGACATACATTGGACATTTTTTATCATGTAAGTTCTAACAGTAACAGCGCTATACACGTTCTGCTGACAAGTGCCATTTCATAAAGCCAACCTAAGCAATGTTACAAACCCTTCCCCCTGTTCAGAAACGCAGTGAAGGAACACACGACCTAATACTGAACAGTTTATATGTTTATACTGGATTTTATATGCTTTATCATGGTTGTAAAACCCAAGCATTTTCAGGGTGTAATTAAGCTCATATGAAAGGTTTGGACTTTTTACATAGTCTTTCTTTCTAAGGTGTGCTTTCTAAATTGCAGGGCTGGCCAACAGTTTCCAAAGCTTTGAAATACTTTCTAACTTAGGAATCACAGGAAGGAAGCTTTTATCCCCTCCAATTTTGCCCTCCCTTTTTGAGCAACTCAATTAAATACTTATCCTTACAGGAACACAGGTACAAAGTTGAGAGAGAAATACTGGGTTCTTTTGCTTCCAATACTAGTATAACCTTACCTGTATCTCCTAAAGGAATCTGGTGGTTGTGAGATAAACTTTCAGAAAAACTGAAAACTATTCTCTGAAGTTCTCCCCACGTTAAAACAATTATCTGACTTTAAAGAATACCTCCTATGATTTTCATTTAAGTTGACAGAATTCAGAGCCTCGTGAAGTCTAAGAGAATTTTGTAATCTGACCTCAATGAAACTCTGATTTCACTTTAGGCAGAACCATACAGAAGAAATGCTGAGGTAATTATTCATTACATAAAATCCTGACTCTTTTGATGCCAGAAGCTGTATTGATCAGATGTGCAATATTATTAATTGCACTCTGATTTTCAACAAGTTGTTCCTTTTACATCTTCCAGTGGGGTCCAAGTCTGCAGTATCGTTCCTATTTTAGTCCTTGTTACAACAGAATCAAAGAATCACAGAATAATGCAGGTTGGAAGGGACCTCTGGAAGCATCTAGTCCAACCTCCTGCTCAAAGCAGGTCTGATTACATCAGGTTGCTCAGGCATGTATCCAATTGAATCTTGGACACCTCCAAAGATGGAGAACCCAAAGCCTCTCTGGGCATCTGTCCAAGCGTATGGCTGTTCTTTGGTAAAAAAATTTTCTTTGTACCTGACCAGAATTTCTCATGTTCTGACTTGTGGCTGTTGACCCTTGTTCTATTGCTGTACACCTCCAACAAAGAGTTGGGCTCCATCTTTTCCTTACTCTGCCTTCAGGTGGTTGCAGACAGTAATAAGGTCTCCCCTTTGCCTTTCCGTTTCCAGTCTGCACAGACTCAGCAATCTCAGCTTCTCCTTGCTTACCATGCAGCTCCAGCCCTGACCAGACTGGTGGCCCTCCACTGGGCTCATGCCAGTATGATGGTATCTTTCTTGTGCTAGGATGCAGTCTTGTAAGTGCTATAAAGAGGAGAGGATCACTTCTCTAGAGCTGCTGGCTGTAGTTTTGCTAACACAGCCCTGGATACAGTTAGTTCTTTGCTGGAAAGGCACGTGGCTGGCTGACATCAGCTTGTGCACCAGGACCCCCAGATCCTTTTCTACAGAGCTGCTTCTTACACAGTTGGCCCCCAACCTGTATCACTATCATCTCACCGATGGCAGTATATACATCGTTTCTCAAATTATCAATATTAGCACTTTTTTTTTCCTTTTAATATTTGAAAGCTCATCTATCCTAGGCCTCCCTTGGCCTTGAAGTGCCATGAATAAAACAGCTTAGGAATGTGAATGTACAGCAAATGTGCTTCCCATTAGCTCTTAATGCCATAAACCTAAAATCCTTGATACTACTGTTAAGAGTAGTGCTTCCACTCAAATCTTAAAGAAGCTTTAGACAAGATAGTAAGTCTCAACAGCAGCGTACAAGACATTTACTTTCGCATAGGACAGACTTGTAAAGGTCCTGCCCTTGTGCATCAGTATTTCTCCTTCAATGGAGTAATTTTAAATTACATTAAGAACTATAATCATATTCTACTATGATTTACTTTTTCATATCCACTGCCACTAGAAATAAGCTTGAAGAAAGACATCCAGCCCCAAGTGCACTATTCTGGGAAAGTTTAGATTTAAATGAGAACATATACGCTCATAACTACACGTTCTTTTTTAAGTTTAATTCAATATAAATAACTGGTTCAACTTGGTTTCTACTCATTTGTGAGCAGTTGGAAGGAACTGGTTAATCATTGTTTGCCATCTGCTTTGGAGAATCAACACTATATAGAACTTTTCTGCAGCCAATGTAAAACCACAATGCACAAAGAGCAATAAAGGAAAATCTTGTTTTCAGATATGGTTTTTTTTCAGTGCACACTAAAATGGTAAATATTTTGTGGTTAACCCCTGCTCACTCTTTGACAGCACTTCCCTCTGGACAGTGGTCTCTGTGGTACATACCACATCATTTAGCAGTCCCTATAAAGGTACAGCAATAGTGCTGTGGAGAAGCATTAGTGGTCTGCTCAGTAACAACTTACTCATGGAGAGCCAACCTATCAAACCACAAGGTCACCTTTCAGGAGGTCAGAAGGCTGCAGGCCACACACAAGATGCCACCTGTGGACTTTGCTGTAATTTACGTTGTTAGAACACAAACCTAGAGAAATATGAGCAACATTATTAGTTTTAGCTTTCCCCTCCCTGCCCCCCACCCTTCCCACCCCCCTGTATTTTTTTACATATGATTAGTAAACTGCTCCTGTGCAGTCCCCATCAGATTTCCTGGCCAAAAATGAAGCAGTCCCTTTAAGGTATTTGCAGTTCTCTCAGGAAGGCCCTGAATTCTCTAACCCTCTCCATGCTGTTTTATTAAAACCATCTCAAAGTCCTTCTAAACATACAGGCCAGGACTTAAAATGCTGTATTGAATAAAAAAAAAGTATTTGTCTCCTCACAGAAAAAGTGAAAATAAAAGAATAAAATTGTTGACTGTCTCTGGTACTTTCTGGTATATTTTCCCCACCTGGTGGGACAGACAAGAGCTGTGTCAGAATTAGGGAGAGAAGGAAGCTTCTATTTTTACATTAGTTTTGGAATCCAGGACCTTCCTCAAAAAATGCATTTGCTTCAAAATGAGGAAAAATGTATGTGAATGACGTAAAAATATTCCACTTAAATATAGAAAGATTGCTAGGAAAAGGCACCTCATAAACTGCGGTTTTATTAAAATATACATTGCTAACAAGTGGCAAAAACATCAGAAGAAATGTTGAGCGTGAGAAAATCAATACTGCTAGGCTCACTCTCCTATCAGAGATCTAGCACTGGGGGCCATAATTCAGGTTATTAAAATCTTTTTTCAAGATTGATTAAAGTTAATTTTAGTAACATCAGCAGGGTACCCTGGCTCCAATGATCTTAATATTGCGAGTGCTAAAGACTGCAGTCTTCCAACAGAAAATAAAAGTGTGTTCCTCTATGCCTCCTTGCAAATACCAAACTCACAGCGTATTCCATCATTAGAAAGGCCTGTCAGTGAAAAATATTTTTCCTTTAAAAAAACTTATAAAAAGAACACTGAGAAATGCTCCTTCTGACAGCTTCTTGCTCAAGCCATAAACTTTAATCATCCTCCTTTTCTTTGCAGATTTCCTGGGATATATTAACAACTGGGGAGACCTACTCTTGCCGATTTCCAAGACTGCCAATGGTTTGTAATTTGAGATAATTGGTACCTTGGTACCAGCAAAGAGGTCTTAAAAGGAGATCATCCAGTAAGCCTTTGGAGACGTCAGGGTTCAGGACCCAGTATTGTCTAATGTCCACTATCAGACTTCCTGAGAGTACTGTTGAGAGATCTCCTCTATTACAGCTTGCAGCAAGAGAAAGAAAAAATTAATGAGAACAGTTCATAGAAGAGCTGCACTGTCTTCTGAAAACTCAGCAAAATACATCTTTTGAACAGAGAAGAGAGTAAGGTAGGAGGGAGTAAGGTCCTTTGGGTTTGCAGAAGTTTGATAGAGCTGGATTCATTTCACAAATGTACCACATCCTTCATGATCTTGGGCAAATGCTTGGGTCAGTTTTGTTTTTTTATAAAAAAAGTTCAGTTCTCCTGGCTTCTTTAGATGCTAAAACAACGAGTCAGACTTTCAAAGGCAAACTGCAACCTGGTTGTTGGTCTCCCTGAAAATGTTACAAGATGAGCTGACCCATGCTGAATGCTTTTAAACATCTGGCTGGCTACAACTGTTGCATCTCGAAGTATTCACATCTGTGCTTCACTTCCACACCTGTAAAATGTTATGTTCCTACCTCTGTGAGCTGAGGAGAACAAATCTGCAATGTCCATGAACCAGCTTTGAGAATCTCCAGTGATAAGGTCATACAAGCACACAGATTGATACAGGGAATCTGTTTCCTGGGGATCCACCTCCTTCTGGCTCTGACAAGAAGGGAGCTGTGATTCTACAAACCCCAAACTCAGGATCATGAGATACCACAGATGCCAGGGTAGGTTGCTCTAAACTCTGCAGCGAGTCGGCCTTCAGGCTAGTCACTTTTCTCTCCTTTCTTTAACCAAAACAAGTGCCACCTCTAACCTACGTCTGCACTGAGTTCAACTGTTTGCTGTGCAGGTTATTATTATACTGTATCTCATAATAAAGCAGAGAGATACTTAGATCAAGATCTGACTTCCCTTCCTAAATTTAGCAATGTTCTTTGACAGCAACAGGATACTTAACCAAACAATTCAGATCCTGGGTTTGAGAGATTATGTCAATACAGACATCTTAATATATCTTCAAACTCCTAAAGGTGTCTTAAAATACACTGCATCTACCACAAAGGTCCCTAGCTTGCTTAAAATTTAACTAAAACTTTTGGACTTGGATGCATTCAGGTTAATGGACCCATCCTCAAACCAAATTCCTGGCATTCCACACCACCCTTGTAGCAACCCCTCAGAGGTAACACGGTGATTCTTGAACTTATTTTTCCAGAACAATTTCAAAGCACTATAATTTGCTACTCATTAGGGTGAGAGTGGCACAGGTAAAGACCTGAAATACCTGCAGAAGTTCTCTCTTCCATCCTGCAGTTGGGTCCATCAGAAGCTGCAAATCAAAGGCCTTGCCAGCAAGAATTTCACACTGACCGATTCCACATTCTGCTGCCATTTTTTTCTAAGAAATTGTTACATTTGATAAGTTTGATTTGAAAGATGCATCAGAAAGATATATTAATAGTTTTCTGCAGGCATTAAGAGTAGAGGGAAAGCACATTATTAACACTAGAGTATTACTTTTACTTTTAAGCTGGGCAGGAATCAGGCACAATAAAACATAATGTATGGGCAAGTACCTTTAGTCTTTAGTTATGCCAAGACACAGATATATAGGGCTGCACTCTTGTAGATACAACCCAAGACAGACATAAGAAGTTTTTATTCTGATTTTTTCCTGTGGATATATCCATAGGAATGTCTTTGGTTGAGGATCATGTATTTTTTATATACATTTTCCATAAAAATCAACAGCCTTTCTCTAGCATTCAAGTCATTATCCACACTTCCCTACATTACCACATCAACATTTTATTTGAAGTATCAGTGATAGCACCCCATCAAAATTTAATAGCCACTTTCTATAATTGAAGCGCATTAACTCTTGGTTTCACCTATGGTAAGGTTTATCCTTCCTCTTTTAAAATTCTAATGATACTAAAAATAAAATACCTTTCTACAGCATGACTCAGAAATGCGTAATACTCCTTTCTTCAACTCATGGTAAAGGAAGCAGATACAAGCAAAGGCAGAAGAATTCTCTATTCCAGTCCACAGCTCTATACTAAATCAAGTGTCAAATGAACAGGGCTTTTAAGGAAAATGTCAACAACTGTAACAGTTACATAAGATATAGTTAGAAAAATATTTTGCAAGGAAAAATGACAGTTTCTGTCACTTGAGAAGATAAAACTTCAGTTTTAGAATGCAAGCAGCCAACAAGTGACCCGACATTTATGAAAGGAAATCAAAGAGATGTTCAGCAAGATTACAAAAAGAAAAGCATTAATCGTCCTATAGCAGCAGTTCCTCTCTGCACTACAGACACATCTGCATAGTCTTCCTCTCAACATGATGCAAAAAAAGAAAGAGAGGCCACAATAACAGATCTCCCTTTCGGCATTTTGTGCTAACTTGCTCGATTTACAAAGGCCATCTGGTGCTGTTTATGCTGGCCTTTTTGCATTGTGTCTCATGTTGTTCTTCATGGACGAGCATGATTCGCAGTTCACATTAACTGTGTTTTAAGTTACTTTGCAAGAGTAACTTAACTGTGCATAAACAATGTATAGCTGTTGATGTACACATTCCACACATGACGGAGTGAAAAGGATACCAAACACAGGGATGCCCAAATAGGAAGAATGGCAGGTCAGAGGAGCTCGCTTTCATCGCTGGCTCTATTATGTACTTCCTGTATAACTTGAAATGATTATACGAGCCCTTTGGGGCTCAGTTTTATCACTTGTTAAATGGAGATCATAGTGCCCTATCTCACAGTGATACTGTCAGCTTATTCATTAATGGGTTCAATTCAGTGCTGGGCAGATGGTCAATACAAATTTTATGCATCACTGAAGTAACAATTAACCTCAGAACTTAAGTGGTATATAGCCCTGTGCCAGTCTCCTAGTAGTCACTGTATAAATATTATACATTGACATTGCTGAAAATATTTGAGAGACATGAGTTGTTAGCAGTGCTGATTTCACATTCCTCAAATTAGAAATCTACAGGACAACAAATGTGTAAGAACACGTTCTTTAAACGCAACGCAGAACAGGTACTAGCACATCTCCCAAATGACAAAGACAAGGGAAAATGGTACAGCCCCTCCACTGAGCATATAGTGATTTAAATGAATACCTGAAATGATTATTTTTAAATCTCAGGAATGACCATTGATAGTATCTGGAAGGATTTCGTTTTGGTATGGGGAGAAGGGTTGTTCTTACTGGCCTCTGTAAAAAAAACTAATTTGTCAATGTGACTGCCATTTACCTGTAAAAATACAGCTACAATTCAGCAGAGTAATGAGTTTAAAGGTGTATCTTAAAGATATTTATAAAGAAATAAGTACTGGCTTTGTTTACTCTGGCAATCAAACAAAAGAAAAAAGTTCTTTTCAAAACATCTTTTTCAGTGTTTCTCAGGACTATTTTTAAACTTCATTGCCAGAAGTAATCTACCAAAAAGACCTAAGCAACAGCAAGACATGTATCTCCAGTGTGATTGCTATGCATACCTTGTCATTTCTCCTCCACAGTTGACCAATCTTCACTTCTGTCATCTTCTAACTTGGTTCCCCAGTAAGTCATTCTTTCTGTTTCAAAAAAGGAAGAAATAAAAAAGAGTAATATGTATGTTATCATTATGAGGGGAGAAAAGTGACAAACAGACACACAGACAATAAAGGTAGGCCTTCCAAAGTCTTTTCTGCAGGTGTGGAATGTGCTTCTGTTTAAGACCAGTGTCCCACTTCAAACTTACTTTGAAAGCCTTAATTCAGGGTAAGTGGGGCATGAATGGCACTTTTAGAGGGATGACTTCACCCCCAGGGAAGCACTATGACAAGGTTTCTGAGACTACTCAATTTAGCTGCCATAAGCCTTGAAAGCTTCAAGTAAAAAAGTCCCCTCTACTTCCACAGCCAAGAAATTTTTAAGAAAAGTTAACAGATACAAGTATTTAAGCCTTTACTCCTGAATATCAGCCTTGTTTTCAGTCCTTTAAAATTACTATAGCAATTGGAAGCAGAAAGATTAACTGTGCTCAGACTAATCAATCAAGCATGGACATCAATACATCAAATATACATTATTATTAAAATGTAGCTTTCAGCAGTTTAGTCTCAGTAGCCAGTGATACTAACACGTTTTGATAATGCATTTGTGTCGGTAATACCTTTGCATATGCTTTGTAATCATAGTGAAATACAGAAACCACTGATCACATATAAAAATATATCCATTATGGTGAAATAACACTTTTTGTTTTTTTATATCGTGATAGTGATAGAACTATGGGGAACATGAAACAACACTAGATATATTATTCTGGGTCATCCCAAAGAAGTGATCCTATGACTGTTCTCTGCCTATTCATCAGACACATGCTAAATCTATTAACTTCTTAACATTTCTAGTTTTCTTCAGCTAATGCTGCTGCTGTTTTTTGAAGAGAGATTACTCTTCTCCACTCTCAAATTCTTAAAATTTGTATATAGGCAATGGCCCATCAAATCTCCTTGAAATGCTGTCTTTCTCCAATGAAAGACGTCTCTCATTTTGGCATTTCTCAATCTGTGACCACCATAATAAGCAACTGATTCAAAACTCCTATGGAATACTACCCTCACAACCTCGCAGTAGAAAAATTAATTGCCTTCATTAACAGAACAGGAAGATAAAGAGACAGAGGGAGGACACAGCTCACTTGAACTACCTAAATTAAGATGACAGAATTATATATAGTGTCAGCAGATAGAGGGTCCTTCAGAGACAAACCTGTGGGACATATCTAACACAGGTACACTGAACCAACCCCTTAGGAGCCTCAATCTTCCCTCTGCATAGCAGCAGCTTAGCAATAACAATCACCTACACATGCACTTAAATTAAATCTACATGCAAGTGAATATTCTCTTCACTGCCAAGTCTAAGAGCAAAGTCTTGTAAAGACTTAAGCATCCTAAAGATGAGGTTTGGGTTACCCACTGTGAGAGTGAACTACAATTACGCACCAGAGTTCCCCACACAATCTACAAGAAGAGCTAGACTTCAGATTGGTATTCCCATGCTTGGATATCAGACAGGTCTTCATACCAATGCCTCTTCACTACTCATTCCAATCTTCTCTTTCTCTGAAGATAGCAATCATGTTAATATTATGGTTTTATAAGCTTTTTTTTTTTTTCCCCTTTCCCTTTTTTGCTTTAGGATCAAAACTGTTTTTCTTTCCCCCCTGCCACGTGTTTCAGTATTGCTCTTTTACCCCACAGTATATCTTTATACTTTTCCATCATTTTTCCTTCGGCAAGGTTTTTCTCTTATGTTCCTACTTCCATAGTTCACCTAAGTTCTATAATAGTCTGGCTTATTTTTCTCAAAGCCACCTTCTTAGCACTGCTTTATTTTGCTTTAGTGTCAGAGACCAGCTCCTCTTCTCCTGCTCCTTTGGTGACATAATACTTTGCTCTCTATTTAACTTCCTCTGAAATGTGCCAGTACATCTGTGTACCATTCTGAACAGCTGAAAGAATTTATTTTAAATTGTCACTCAGTTTATTAATAAAGGAGAAAAATGCATGTGTATATTTTCCTTTAAAACAGAATATAGGTACTGTACAAAAATGTACAGGAAAATAATCTTTAGCCTCAGTCAGACATGTGGCTGATGGGAACACACAGGCAGAAATAAGTCCAGACACAAGATGGGATAGAAATGCTACAGATAAAGAAACTCTTCAGACTTGACTGCCTTAAAACTGTATAAAGAGTATGTGTTGATACAGTGCCATATTGAGATTTTATAGACATGGCTTTCAGACTATTCCATTATTACAGTAGGCTACAATCCTGCAGATGTTTAGACATTAAGAACTTTACTCAGTCATGTCAGTGTTTCATGACTGGGTCTTAAATTCCTTCTCCAGAGAGTTAATAAGAAAACCCTGGCTCTTGGATTTATCACAGAAGAGCAGCAGTTGCCAGATAGATTTGTGTTGAAACATGAGAATGTACAAGAAAAAACACCATATTAAAATTGTGTTTTCTGAAATGCACTATGCCTACGATTCAAGGGCTTCAAGGACTTAAATATGGAATTCAAATTAAAGATGTGTTTATGTGTTTAGCACCAAAAAAGGGTGCTAAAGATAACCTCAAGAATTAATGGCTGACAGTGGAAATCATACCTGTTTTAGCTTAACCTGGATATGTATTTTTGAAAGCCAATGGGATAAGGTACTCTTCTACCATGGCAGGTTTCAATACAACAGGATTGTTATTTTAACTCTTTATTTTTAAATGTAATTCTTACACGTAATGACAGTAGTGCGGTGCAAAACACCGAACATTGTATAACTACCATGTGATAGCCACTAAAATGGAAACACCACAGTTCACTGTATAGCAACGCAAGTTGCTTACTATATGGAAAGAAAGGACAAATTATCCTTCTAATTGATTAAAAAACCCCAAAACAGTTTGACTGACTGGAACTCCATTGTTGGGGTTTTTTTTGACCACTTGACAATATTATGCAAGTGTTCTGTTTTGAAGACTCGCCACCAAGAGCAGTAGGTTTGAATCTACATTGCTTCTTAGCTTACGTTCAGAAAGTGGAACTCCATTGCCCCACTTCTAGATGAGTTACTTCCTCCACGCAGTGAAAGATTAGTGAGCTGTAATTTACAGTAGGCCTTAACTAGACTCCTTTTCCAATTTTCACAACTTTTACAGGTTCTCTTTCCCTCCTCCTCCTCCCTATACTGTTCAGACTGCTGACTAATCTTTCTTGAGGGTTTTAACTTTTTTCCCCTCTGATATTCAAAGATCCCAGGTGTACGCCACCTGCTTCATGGGCTGAAAGTATTTGCTTTTATTAATTGGAAAATCTGAGATCTGAAACTAGCAGCAAATTCCTACAAAGAACTAAAAGCACCTGCTCTGAGTGGATCTCTTTAGGGAAATGTTTCCTTTCAGAAACATACAATACTAACATAGCTCATAGAAATTACATTTCAATAATCTAATATATCATACAAAACTTTCAGAGTCACTTCCTTGCTGACTGTCTTCCCACAGAAAAAGTCTTGCTCCAGCTAACTGCTATTAAAAATACTAAGAAAAAAATTCCTGAACTTGCCCAACTAATAGCACTCATGTAGAAGAATCAAATGCTCATTTATGTTTCACATGGACTAAAGCATTTGTTCACTGAAACATACTGTTAAAAAGCAACCTAACCACAACTGAAGTACAGGTCTATGCTGCCCATTACAGAGATATCGCCTCTACCATCATGTTAATTAATATTTGCTATCTCAAAATGGGAATCCGATTTAACAAAAACTGGTTTGAATTCTAAATGGTCCTGGAACAATCCAGTGTCTCAGTGTTAGCTTGCTTGGCCTGACACTACTTTTTACTTTATGGAACTTTATTGAACTTTCAAGAAAAGAAGTATCTCCTAAATACATCTTGGAAAACTGTAATTCATTTCTGCTTCATCTCTTCCAAGATAATCTTGGTGGAAGTAAGTGAACATATGAGAACCATAAAATAGCATTTGTGTTCAAATGCAGTTACATGACTGACATTTCAGAGGTAAACCCTACTAAATCTCAATGGATAAGGCTAAAGTAGGAGCTCCATGAAGTGGCACTAATCCCATTTTAGGAAAGTGTTGCTTATGAATATTTTTTGGAATTATTTTGTATTTGCCAAAAGACATCCTAGGTGTGGTAACTACAGCTATTTCCTATGCCCATAAGCTCCACAGCCTGACTGTGCAACTTCACTAAAACACTTCTATACAAAATGCAAATTTTTGTGACATGATGCCACTTCAACCAATAACAGAAAATTGCTTCTCAGAGTCCTCAGAACACCTGCAAAGACTAAAAGAATGGGGTTTATGCTGAAGCAATATGGAAACAATCAAGGCAAATCAAAGCCATTATGTAAAGAAGCAGGTTACTAAAAAGTATTAAGAGCAAGTTAGTTACTTATTGTATTTGAACAATCTTGTATTTACTGTCATTGCAGATGAACGCTCATACAATTAGATCATTTGCAAACGGCTGGAATATGTGGACTTAACCCCAGACTTACCTGGTGTTTGACAAGATGCACTGTGCAGGACCGTATGCTAGAATATGTTACTGTGAATGCAATCATACAAATTGCAGGTTTTAGCTTAAGATTGCTCTGGCCTATGGCAACTATAGCCCAGGGTGATTTTCCACATGCAGTGTGACTAACATGAACACCCACAGCACTTCTGCCTATTTATGCCATATATGTACCACTTTTTTTCATAACTACAGTCTACTAGTCATTACTGGAAATAAAACAGTAGGTAAGACAGACCCTTGGCCTGGTCCAGAATGTTAATTCTAAAAGTTCTTATGATTTTTAACTGAGGGGACTGGGTTTCTCAAAGTTTTGTTTCATACACATGCACACTGAAATTGCCACATACTTCTCAGGCTGTAATTCACGATCAGATGCTGCGCCACAGTACAAGCAGGAAGAACATCACTGCAGATGGAGAAGTGCTGAAACTGAAGTTTATCTAATTCTTAGTTCCTCCAGCATCTCTCTGATTCACTGCAGCACATTTCACAGTAGAACTTCTCGCTACTGTTAGCCATCAATATCTAGTGCTAGGATTCATACTTCACTGAAAATTCCCATGGAAAAAGCTTTGGAAACAGAAAACCCCCACAGACATTATCAACTGTGCATTGTGAAAACAATTATGAAAACTGTGAATGCAATAGCAGATATGCCTCCTCACAGAAATTTCACTCCACTCATGATATAACAGGAGCCACACAACTACCAGAAGGTTGTGTCCCCTGGGACTGAACTGTGTGCAGCTAAGAGTGCGTTGCCGGCTTCTGGGTGAGAACCCCAGAACATCACCGCTTTGCAGTATCTTTGGACCTGCCTGGAGGAACAATATACTTTCCTTGTGAGCTATGTGAAACAAACGTACTGCTATTTTAAGCAAAATATGGCAAGGACCTAGAAGAAGTACTGACACAGAGGATTCCCAAAGAATTGGTCAGGCAAACCAAGGTAGGTAGCCAGAAAGTGCACAGCTCAGTGGGTATGCTAGGGTTTTGCTCCTGTGCTGAATCAGCAGTTGCATCTGATAATGCTTTTGATCCTTTTTTTTTGTCTTTAATGAACAAGATATGTAACTTTTGAGGTAAACCCATATTCTGGAATGTGCTGAACAAATATTTCACAAAAGGGGAAAAGTTTATCTTGAAGTCATTCTGCTGTCAAATGATTTATTAGAACTCAGAGCCAAAACAGGTAAAAGCCCTAAGGAAGAGCTATATCTTTCAAATTATTCAATTCTAAGAGGACTTGAACTCTATACAAACAGTAGAGTTGGTGTTTGGGAGGAAGGTAAGGAGCAGAGTTTTATAAGAAAGTATAAATGAAGATTTCCAGTCAAATAAATATTTCCCACACATATGTCAATGCAGTTCTCTGCATCAATACCTGAAAAAGGAGCCAGCATTAAAGAAATGTACACTTAAAGACTCTGCTAATGAGGTTACTTCTGTATCACAAAGTCTGGATTAGCCAATGAATCTTTCAAACTATCTAATTTGAAAAATAGTGTTTGGCAAAGTCCGCTGACATCTGCCACAACTTTATTTAGCCTTCTACATTCCCTGGAGGTACTGCATAGGAGTTGTTCTGCAGTACCACACTACAGCAACTGCAGACAGAAGGGAATGTAGACAGACATGCAAAGTGTTTAAAATAGGAAACACAGGCTCTGTGCTGGGGGCTAGTATAACAGGTGTATATATATTGGGAGCTTATATTAATGAGGCTTCTGTTACACACGTACAAGGCTGCCGGCAGCCTTTTCAGAAGTAGATGGGTATTTTGGTTAAAGTCAGACAGAGTAACCTCATAGTAACCTCTAGTCTGGCTCACAGCCACTAGAGAGGACTCTGAAGGACTGTCCCTTGGTGCTGCATTGATTAGATTTCTTCCCATAATACATCCAGTGTTTTTTACTCAGTAAACTTTACTAACAATTGAATCAAGAATAAAGAGTGAGAAGGGAAATAAAAGCTGATCTCCATGTGAAAATGGACCATAAAATTAACAAGGTTCTCAACATCAAGTAATTCTGTCTGCTCTATTGTGGCCAGAAGATCAGAGCCTGTAAAATACATAAGCAACCAAGGAGAAAAAAACAAACAAAAAATCCAGAATTTATATAACATCAAAGTCAAATATTTAAACACACAACACCTAAGAAATCTAAAACCTTCTTTCCCCACTAACATTTAAATATTTCCTTGTCCAGATACTGTACCTGCCTCATTTTTTGGTTACTAGTTATGTTGGCAAACACACATTTTTCACAATCTTTTATGGTGCTGTGGAAATGTTAATATACAGGTTTCCTAATTTCCATGTCTTACTGTATAAAGAGTGCATAGAAAGCACATTTACAAAATCAAACAAAAAGCCACACGTTCTTAAATAAAATGTGGATGATAAACTGAGACACAACCAGTGTACAGTGGAGTAATTTTTCTTCTAAGAACACGAGCATCAATGTACTTTAATCTAGTTCCTGTATAGTGAAAGTGCACTGTTGTCAATTGGATTGTACAGCTTTTCGTATTTCAGTGAAGGCAGACCGAGCCTGTCCACTAGGAGACATTTTGAATGTACAATATTTTAATTACAACCATAAAAAAGCTTTCACAGAAAATTTTCATGTGAATGAGAACTGACAAATGTGAAGATTCACCACAAAAGTGTCTCAGACTTGCTGAATTCTTTAATGAATTTCAGTCTTCTGCCTTTTGCAGCATGCTAATCTGCCTCATCCAAAGATAGCTGGTACTGTTGACAAAAAAGTTTGGCTGGTAGAAAACCAGGAATCTGCAAAGTTTGGTGATGGATTACCAACTGTTTGCTAGAATGATCCTTAGCTGCTAAAAAAAGAGCCCAAATCATAGTCATTGGAAAGACAACTGTATCACTGAATGTTCCAAATAAACAGCCCATTCATTTAAGAAAGGAACGCAACTTTCTATCAATAATGAATCATCTAAGCTCTAAATAACAATTACAACACTCACCTACTTGGTAATTCATTTAAGAAAAACTATGATCTTTCTAATGTAAACATAACCTACTATGAAGTATTAAAGTAGAAAGGATGAATAAGACTGTCATGACTTCAACTATCCACACTGCCTGATAAATGATAAATTAAGTAAAGTATTTTGCAATATCTAGAGTAAGATGGGAACATAATACATGGGATTTTTTAAATAAGGTACATGAGAATACACAAATAATTAATTTGCATCTTCTCTGAGTGCTCTCAGAACACACAAGTGCTCTCAGAATGGTCTGTTATTTAAAAATAATCAAGGAAGACTTGTATAGCATGTTTGATACCAGACTAGACCTTAAGTGTATCTACTCAAGCTACACGTTATACTGGGGCCTGATATCGTAGAAGTAAAAAAAGCCTCTTGCTACAGGAAAACAGGTGTGTAATATCAAAGGGAAACAATGGCAATGACCTTTAAATACTGGCATTTGTTTGGTCTTCTCCCTGAGATCTTTTAAATGAATGACTTCAGTAAAGTAAGGTCAAGAAGCAATAATCAGACAAAAAATATCCAAGTAAAAAGTCATCACCACAAGAAGCCTAACACAGCTGATGCTGAATGTTAGCAAGCCTTTTTGCTTCTAGAAACATGGGCACTGCAATTTTCACATTTTTTTTTGTTCAAAAACCTGATCTGATCATTTTTGACCCTTTGACACTAACTATGGGAGAGGAATGAAAGCTGGCCATTCACCTGGCACTAGCTTACATTCCCAGCCACTGCTGATCTGTGAAGTCCTTTTGAGTGTCCAAGCACTGTGCAAACTTAATTGCTTGCAAAAACTTGGGAGTCTACATTCAGAGGAGAAAGGTCTTATTTCAAAAAGAAAAGAATAATTATAAAATAAGCCTTAATATCTTCATGAAAGAAAATGAGATTTTTTATGGAGATGTGTTTTGGAGCTTAAAACAATTGTATGGTAAATATATGATACATTTTGCACCACAAATATTCAAAGGCAACTTCAGTTTTGGAGTGTCATATCCTTCCTATAGCCAACATTTCCTTTTCAAAAAAGGCTCAGGAATCAGACGCCTGATACACTCCACCATCATAGTCTGACCTCTGGATTCAAACAAGCAATACATGCAACTGTAGGGTGAATTCCAAAACATACACTATCAACATACCCTATGAAGAGGCCTATTAAGTCATTTATGACATAGGCATTTAAGTATGATGAACTAAAAACATATGCACTTACAAATTTATCTGACACATACATGTGCAATAAGTAACGAAAGTATGAGTATCAACATTACTAAAAAGCAAGCTGCTTCTGCAAACCGCAGAGAAAGGCCATTTCGTACAGAAACAGAGACTGTAGAATCTTGCAGGGAATCTAGTTTTTTATTCTCTCCACTGCCCTAGCATTTAGGGAAACTCTAGGCCTTACCCCGTCTTTGAGCAGAACAACAGTCAACAGCCCTTTTTACAGTTACTGGAAAGTTGAAGACCTCAGCTGAGGGATCCCAGAAGAGAGCTATTAATCTATTCAGCTGTAGGATGCAGTATCCATACGTGTGCTCTGCCGGTGGAGTACTTCATGTCTGCTACTTTAGAACAGGAGTATTCTGGTCAGCATTGTCCTCTGAAGTTCTTTATATGCTCCCATGTGCTGTAGAGGATAACAGAAAGGACAGCGCGAGTCCCACTTTCAGTTTGTGACATTACACTAATCGGACAGAGGCAGGTTACAGAAGGTAGGTGCAGGCAACTCACCACCAAGCACTTTCACTACCACACAGGGAAGTCTTCCTTTCCTCTTGGAGCATCTGTCTACAAGCCACAACCTTGTGGCTCACACACAGTAATCCCATGTACAAGAGTTCAAGTGAAAATAGATGGCAATAAAGTTCTGCCGAAAGAGGTGTCTGCTCTGGATCGTTCCACCAGCAAATGGTGTTTCCAAAAACTATGTGTGGAACCTTGTATGGCTGCTTTCCAGATGTCAGCAATGCAGACGCATCTCAAGGAAGCAGCAGAACATGCTTGCTGCCTATTAAAATGAAACATGTAATGGGAAGGGACCTAGTGGACCAGTCAAACACAAAATATAAGCCCTTGTTATTGCTACTTTAAAAACAATCCTTTGAGATATTGCGTAAGATACGGCTTATCAAAACGGTAATCATTTTAAAGAAGTCCTGGGATATATGTTTCTATTCTGCTTGCTGAGGCAGCTGTCCCTAGGAAGGATGCATTTCTATGTTAAAATTACAAAAATATGCTATTAGTTATGAATGCATAAGGCTAGGAAGTACTATCATCAGCTGCTTGGTAGTTCCAAGGTGGTTATTTTGAATTAATGGAAAACCAAGGAACCTAGATTTCAGACACCGAGAAAAACTGCTCTTCTATAAGAGGAAAGCAAACCTTATTAACTCCTAGTTACACCTTCAGAGAATTGACTGGAAATCTCAATTTCTTATCTCTGTAACCTATGATCTGAGTCCAGATATCTGTGCCTTTGTCTCCGGTTTCACTTCAACTAAGCTTGCTTTGCATTGAAGTATCTTTTGCTACTTAAGTACCTATTTGTGAAGGCTGCTGTTCAACTGAAACCAAAAATCTCTTTCAGAACTTCCCCCTTTATTTACTGTTGGGCCAACAAGAATGTGTGAAATTAATTCATAATTCACATGAGATTACTTTGGGCATTTTTAGTCTGATGTAATGGTCCTGCCAGTTTGACAACTGAAAACGTCATGGTTTCTTGTTGATCCTTTAATAAAAGCAAAGCCTTTGATCAATAATGGTTGAGGGTCAGTCTCAGAAAATGAGTGACTCAAGAAAAAGCTCACTCATGAGCAAATCCATGTGGAAGTGAAAATATAGGTAATATAGAGGTATGCTCTCACTGCAGTTGGTTATTCACTGGAATATGATGCTGATACTTTTAAATTCACACTGTGTGACAAACCCTCTCAGTTAATACACCATTAACATGACTTAGTCATGTAGCTCTCATTTTTATCACTAAACCCAGTGATAGGCATATTTGCAGCACATTGGATGAACTTCAAAGTAATTTATAAGCACTAATGATAAGGAAGCATTAACACTTATTTTCGTAGGTGAAGAACACATGTACAAGACACTTCTGTGCTTTTGTATGAATCACTGAGGCACAGGCAGAAACTGAACTTGAATTACCTACAACCTCTATTACTCCTATATGAACAACTATCTGAAAGAGCATGGTGGACATAGGAAGCTGTCCTGAGAAGAAAACAGAAAGCAGCGATTTTCAGTGTAATCCTCTTAAAAGGAAGTCTAGCATCTGTATACAACTCCCACCTCAAAAGCCAAACCCAAAACACAACAAAACCCAAGAACAAAAAAGCACATGCTGTATTTCTAGTGAGAACTGTAGGCAGGTGGGGCAATTTCTCTGTCCCTCCTTGCTCAGTGCATGACAGCAATCCCTACCTGTCAATCAGTCTTGTTTGGAGGATTTACTCCCTGTTATGCAATTCCACATTTCTCTTGCAGCTTTGAGATTTTACTGTATGTGTATGGGTGAGAAACAAAGGAAGAATGACTCCACAGAAGGAGTTTCAGATGCTTTATTTTTACTGCCATACACACCGTTTTCTGAGGTGTTTGGCACTAAGGGTGCAATGTATTAAAATGATTGATTGATTGCATTTTAAAAATAGAAATACTGTTCTGATACTTGGATTAACTATTATTAAGATATGGCAGAATTTTAAACAGATTTGAAGCTGTACCCTAGCTTCATGAATGTAAAGTGCCCTTCCCCATCCCCCCCTTGCCCACAATACACACACAAACAGTTTTTCGTACAGGAACCAAGTAAATGCCACTAACTTCACTTCTCACACAGTGAGTACTCTATCCATAGGACTACAGTAACAACTCCATAGTGCCCTTTCAATTCCCGTTGTGCATTTTCAGTTTGCTTTCAGCAAACTTGTAGCCTCCCCCCTTTTTTTTTCTGAACAACATTATGTGCTGCTCTATGGGAGAAGCTTAATCATTGCTAGTTTGAAGGTTCTTCTTTTTAAATATCCTATATATTCTATCTATATATATCTATATATCTTGGTTTATCAAAGGGGCTGCAAAATAATTTTTGGAATAACTGGTGTAATTTGGTGGTCCAGTACAGTGCAAGCAGGTTCTGATTCAGAGCTGGGTGAGTGACTGCAGCTACAGGGAGACCCTGCCAGCAGCACGTTCGTGCCAATAGAAAAGAACAGTTGATGGCATCTACCCAAGGTCAGCTCCTCAAATTCGGGAGCTGGTTTTCTTCCAGACACTGTAAAGTCGCTTGTTTAAATGCAGCCAGTCGGCAACAATTAAGCGTCTAAATAAAACATGCAGATTTTGTACTCCTTTTGAAATCTCCTCCATGCCACGCTGTTTATTTTCTATTTCTCACAGTCTTCATTATCCAACAATCAGGCTACAAAATGGCGGTCAGAGCGAGGCAGACATTTTGTAACTGTCTCATTAAAAGCCTAACAGAACAATGAAAATGCACCGAATGAAAAGAAGCAATCCGAGGAGCCAAAAGGAGCATGTAGCACTACGACGACCAAGCTTTTAAGCAAACGCTTTATCTTATTTTGTAGCAAAGTTAAAACAAAGCCGCACTGAGAAGCAACCTGACAGTATTTTAACCTTGTGCAGGCAAACTACAGTCTAGGGCAGCCCTTTTCAAAGACTTCCACTTCGGCAAATACAGCTCGTCACCTATCTGAGCAAAGAGTCTTCTGTGCCCCTGTCTACTGTGTGCCATATGGACTCAAGACCACCCATTGACAGTGACTCAGTCACTATAATCTTAACCACATTCTTCCCTTGAAAGTCCAGACACTAATGTTTTCTATTACAGCTCCAGGAACTTTACAGTCTTCAGCACAGCTTTTAAAGCACTTGCAAGAAAATCACCAAACGAACATTTAAAGAATGAAGCCTACCTCCATCTCTGCAGATAACTTTTCATTCAAATTTAACTATCTAATGCATAACAACCTAGAGACACCAAAAGCAGAACAAAGTAATACCATAGCTGATAAAAGCAAAAAGCCTCCAAAATGAATCAGCACGTTCCTTTTTTTCTAATTGTGTGCCCACCCAGACTGCTCGTAGAAGTATTAGCAACTGATGTATCCTAAGAAGCAAATATGCAAATCTTCAGGAAAAATGCAAATCTTTAGGAAAAACTGCAAAGCACATGCAGGTCATTAAAGATTTAGGTACCTGCCAAATTTCAGGTTTTGGAGATTCAGACATTTTTATACTGTTCCCTGAGGAAACAACAACAACAACAAAACAAACAACAAAAACCCCATTAAAAAAAACCAAACCAAAACAACAAAAATAAACCTACAATTACTTTACACAAAAAAACCCTATGGTTTTGTCACACTCCTATAAATAAGAAATGGCTGAACAGATTTTGCTTACATTTTTTAATGATACTAAGTGGACAGGCTAATGTTATATTTTGAAAGAGAGGGATATAGGTTTGAAAAAAAAACACCCTGTAAATTTATAACGAAAAAAGTAATCATTATTGATTTTAACCCAGCTCTCATTTTGAGGGACTTGCAATACAGAACTTAAACCAAGAAAACAGGTAAGGAATATTGCATAGGCATGCTGACAACATGTATTTTACAACAGGTATTTTACAGCTACACTGACATTAGAAGAGATTAGACAAAAGCAATGCATCTCTGTTCTCTCTTTTCTTAGGAAGGCTTGCACTCTGTGATGCTGCTACTTGATATTCAATGAACCATGTCATGAAAAAGGCAACTCAATAGGAAGAAATAGCTGGCCCCCAACAGCCAAAGTCAGGCAACTCTTCCCGGAGTGCAGGTGGTAGAGTGAACCCAGCTACCTGCAAAAACAGCCTGCAGAAGCTTATTTTGAAACTTTCGTCTCTTGGTAGTAAATGGAAGAAAGCAGGTGTGCCTGACTGTCTTGAAAGAAAACTACTCAGAGGCCCCAAAGACAGCAGGGTAAAATGTTCTCAGAAAAGGGAAGAATTTAGCCTGCTGTTTACATACAACTGACATATTTGCCAGTAACACTGTATCTCTCTGTGATTTTACATGTGAGAAATGTCTAAGCTACACACTGACCCTTCCCTTACAAGCCCCTAAGAGAGACTGCAAGTGAAAGAAAGGTGGTTTGTTTGGGCCACCTAGACCTGTAGTATATATAAAAGGACAGGAGGAGAATTATTACCACAGCCTGTACCTTCAGCAGAGACAGAGCTGCCCGGGGCAGGCACATGTGCAATGCTGTTAACATATGGCGGAGGTTCCACTCCAGACTGTACTACAGCAAGCCCTGAAAGAGCCACGTCTGAAGAGTCCAGCTGCTAACCAACTCCCTCCAGTACTCACATGAAGGCTGTCTCCTACAATACAATATAGCCCTGTGTTTTATGGGAGATGTTATTTCTCTGAGACACATTTTGCAGTGTCCCGTATCTTTGCGGTGGGGCTAGCAATCTGCCACACTGCTGTGACAACAGGTGGGGCAGCTCTTTCAAAACTTGAACAAACCTGCCAAAATCCAGATGACTGCCAAGCTTACTACACAGATGCTATGTTCAAAGGTTACAACCCATCTCTAAAGCTGCTGATTTAAAAGCAACGTTCACTACAGTTGCCTTTTGCTTTTGTTACAATCCCCCCCAAATCATGGAAAGAATTCTGACTTTTGTTAGAAACATGAAGAGAGGCCAAAGTTCATGAAGAAGTTCCCTAAGGGTTGTGATCCTTGAGTTAAGCTAACTCCAATCTGAGCTGGGAGAAAAAAGCTCTGAGTTGACACAGGGTTTCACACTGGAATTGTGGAAAACTGGTGGTTTGACCAGATTTCCTTGCAAAGCCAGGTGAAATTCAGTGGTTTCTGTGATATTTCACGAAGAATCACTGGGTGTCTTTGAACTTCAAACTTAACAGCAGAATCCAGCAGCTGCTGCAAACTTAAACATAGCAAAACAAAGATTAAGAAAAAAATGTCTGTGTGAGCTCCTGGGAGGAATATACCGAGTTTCACCTGATGACATTTGAAAAAGCAAAAGTCTACACACTCTGTTAACTTCAATTTCAATAAAAACACCAGGGAGGTATGGTAGAGGCACAGTTGCATTACACTTTTGACTTACCTAAGTGAGGTACTGCTGGGTAGACTGCAGAGTCCCTGTTAACATTGCTGCTCACTGCTGTTCTTACAACTACTCACAGATTTCTACCAGTTATGTGGTGCCATCCCCCCAGGCTGCATCACAGCCCCTTTTCTAGAACCACCAAAGATACCAAGGCTTACTTTCAATGATCAAGAGGGAATGAAAGAGAAGTTGGTTCTAGCCCTTAATTTGGAGAACTGGAATTAAGAAGATAAAACAATCACATGGGTTTAAAGTTTGAAGCAGTATTTTTCTTCAAATAGCACTTTTCACGTCATCTCCTCTGCAACTGCAAGCTTTCAAGGCTGATGAAACAAATGGCTTGGATTCAATTCCTTGAGGGGTATTATATTAGCTCACAACAGTGTGAATCCCTGTGCTATTTGGTGTCTGTTAGCTAGCTGATGCAGAATATTTTAAGCATCCTCAGTCTTCTGGTCACAATAAAGAGCAGCTTGTAAGCAAGAGAGGGAAACCAATGTGGAATAATACCATTTGCATGGGCAGCAGTGGTCTACAGGCATATAACTGATCAGCTTTGGTTTGCTGTATGTTAGAATAGGAATAATTGTATCATGTAGGGAATACACAATATTTTATATATTGAAAGGCCTTTTCTTAATAGCACTGAAAACAGAATCTAGCAGCACATACAGTTGTAAGGGGAAAATTGAAAATTAATGCAGGCATGCAGGTAACAAAAGAATAGTAAAGGACTGCAAGCAGAAAAAGGAAAGAGATAAAATAGGAAAGGAAAAGCAAGATGATGACAGACAGACAAGAATAATGATTAAAAAACAACTGGCAAACATTTAGTTTAGAAATCATACTGAAAATCAGGTAACAGGGATAAAAAGACTAAGCATGTTTATTATGGCACATTTGTTTGATGTGCTTTTTTCTTAAGTGTAGTAAACTTTCTGAGCAGTAAAAAATATTACTATTGTTTAATTTTCATTCAAATGTTAAATCACTAGAGAAAGAGAAAAAAAATCTTAAATTTTGCAAGCACAGTTTTGGTCTTTGTTGTTCCATGTCTTTGGTGAGCTATTCCTTAACCACTTGTAAATGCTGGAAATTACATATGCTGATCCTAGAATAATAACCCCTGCCCTCCCCAAGTCTCCTTTAACACAGGAAATTATCCTTTAACACAGTAAAGCTGTAAGAAAATTAACCATTTGTATTAAATGGTTAATCAGATCACCTCAGGGTCACTGCAGCATTCTCCCTAATGTTGTAGTTTCAGCCTGTCTGCGTGAAGTATTGGAAAAGAAAAGCAGGAAAATATTTTGCAGAGAATCACAAAGTATCACATCTGGCTTTTTATTGTATAGTTCTGTGTCTGTTTTTACAAACCTATTTCCTAATGGAGGAGTGAATAGTTATACAGACAAGAGAGAGTTCAATTGATACAGCTGTGAGCATGCAAGTGCTGTGGTTTTGGATTGTGAACCTCAATAATACTTACGTTGTAAAAATCATCTGGAATAAAATGAGCTACAGCAACAACAAACCCCAGAGTGCTTTTTTGTTAGTTTAAAAAAGTACTGGATTTACCATTATGACCTAATGTATCTCTTTATATACATTCCGCTTCTCTTCATCATTTATGTAAGACCAGTTGCCGTGACAACTGAAAGAATTGTTTTAATAAAGCAATGTCCCCCTATATTTTAAGTACTGCAGGTTCCTGAGACAAAGAAATCCACCCCACAACTCCAAAGATACAAATTAATACAACACAAAAAGAAGCCAACGAAAGAAGAACCCTGCACACAGAATGGATTTTGCATGGAAGCAGTATTTCTGGTCCCCAACTCCAAGTACACATTTACTGCTTATTATAAGCTTTATTACTGATACCTCCTACATCTGTTACTTCCACCTGTGTCCCCACGGCAAACTGATCAAAACCTCTGCCTCTTAATTGGATTCCAGTAAAGTAAGCATAACACAATGAACAATGCAAGTATTGCGAGGATACAGTCTTAAATGCTAAGAGCGCTGTACCTACTGAGACCAAGGCATCAGTTAAAATCTGATGTGAGGTAGTGATGAAAGGCTCATGAATTGCCAAGGGAGAGCAGATCCTGTACATCCAAGCAAACAATCTTCAAACAAGACTACACAGATGGCTCAAAGGAGGTATGTCTTTGCAGGATCAGGTCCTTGTAGTGTAAGTAGAGAGCCTAAGGTTTACTCTTAATTACAGAGATATGGAAGTGTATTGGTCAGTACAAATAAGCAGGGCCTGGTGGGAAATGCTGGGAAGAAGAATGTGAACACCTTGGTTCACTGGAGTGAAATGCTAGCTCTCTAAATTCCCTCTGCATGTTGGCATTCTTCAGATAGGGACTTCTGTGTGTTTTGCCTGGAGTGACTTCTACCTATTCCACAAAGTTATCCAGACCACTAACAGTTAACAGAAAATGTACAAAAGAGAACAATCACACATTGTCAAGGGAGATGAAATTAAATATCTCAACAGACATTCCTGTTCATATGACATTCTGGCCAACAGGCTTCCTCAGATACTGCAGTGATAACAATACAATTAGTCTCATTATTAATGCTAATTCAGTGGGAATTTAATGGAATAAATAGTTCAAATTAGCAGTTTCTTTTAGGAATTCTGGGCTGGCAACAGTAGCATCTGTCTCTCTGTAAAGCAACAACAGACAGCTTAAACTTTAGGTTTGACACCTCTGCAACATTAAGCATCACATTACTAACCCAGACCTAGGTAATCACCCTCCTGCCAACCTTAATGAGTTTTCAGCCAGCTAAGTGGTCTTCAAACTAATGAGCACAGGTAGTATTAGCAGCATAGTGGTGTTCACAAGGGACTGGTTTATCTGCCTTAGAAGCTGATCTCTTGTACTGCCACATCCAGACAGTGCCTGGGACCCAGACTAGCCAGCCAGAAGCTGGTTTGGGTACATTCTGCTAAAATGTGGTTCTGGCAAGGGCTTCAACCTAGTTCTTACTTGTGTGACAGTGAATGCACTGAAAAACAGTGCTTGGACTACCAGGATGATTTGATTAGTGGCACAGCATGACTGGATTTGCAGCTGATGCACTGTGTTAACTCAAGTTTGCAGTCTCTTGCCACTTCTCTATTGCATTACCAATTTAAACATCAGTAGCACTTCTTCAAAACAGGCTCCCGAAGGACCAGCTGACTCAAGTGAAAAGCACCACGCCACAAAACTAGAAGTTTTTGTGAGTGAATGAAGTTAAGGTCCCAGTAACACTTGAGCTGGGTCTGTAGTTAACACACTCAGTTATATACAGGTTTTATGCTCTTTCCACCCCCCAGTCCCCCTCATAAATTACTTATTTACTGAAATACTTTTAGAACTGTGTAATCAATGCCATGGTTCTGATTTTACACAGGAGGCCGCTTTTTAAAGATATTTTGAAGAGTAAATACTTCACGAACTATTCCATGTAAATTTTTTACTTTTAAAAGCTTCCATCTACCATATTAAATATTTCTGGGTGGGAATCACAGATCACCTAGTTTAGAATTGTTGTTTACACAAGTTTTACATTCAAAGTTCCCATCTTCTATTCCTTCGCAACTGTGAGGGAGTTAATCTCACATCTTAATGGTAGTTTGCCCTTAATAAGAAAGCATTAAAGCAAGCCAACAACAATAAGCTAAATGAAGGCCATTCTTTTGCCTTTTGTCAATATTTTCATAGTGACAAACAGATCAAACACAGATATTTTCCAAGGCTTTTATTTTTTCCCTCTTTTTAAATCATAAATCCTTTGGTATATTTAATTTCAAAATGAGTTCCCTGTGGATTAGGCTAACACAACTGATTAACAAAATCTTCGCAAACCCTGCTGTATCTTAGGTGGAAAAGTACACAGAATGTTCTTCTGTTTCTCCCTGTTCATTTTCTAGCTGTTCCTCTTTCCCCTACACCTAAACACCAAACCGTCCATGTTAATCAAAAAATTTCATAGTCCTATTCTGAGACTTCAAAACACTAACACATATTTTTTTAAATGAATGAAGGATTTTAGACTATATTCAGAGGAAAATACTCAAGTACCTAAATATTTGCTATACCACACAGATATAGTTGGCATATTCATGTGGGAAGTGCCGCTGCAACATGAACTCAGCCCTTGAAAAGCAGAGGGAATACCTGCATTTTGTGACAGTCTGTGCAGGTACTACTTGGCATCTGGTTGTAGAAGAAGGGTTTAAAATTTTTGAAGATGCAATGGGCTGTTACTCTCAAATCTGTACTGGTTTTACAACTTCCTAGGCAAGGTCAGAAGACACTTCTGCCCAGTGAGAAATATTTGTAGGACTTGACTAACTTTTGCATGCAAGGGCATTGGCCAGACTCTGAAAATACTCCTCCCTCTGCAATATTTTCTTGTGAGAGGGGATTTAATTTGCAGACTTGAATATACTTTCTTCTGTCCTTCGGTTCTTATGGTTATATATGACCAAGGGCTCCTCAATGAAATGTAAGTACAGCTGTGAACAACTGCTTTAACATATGGACACAAGCCTTCCATTAATGTAATAAATTGGGGCTTGGTTCCCTGCCCCCATTAAATCTGTTTGATGGTTCCTTTTTCTGGAAAAAACTTTCATACAAACTGCAAACTCTGGTCCAGCTGCAGATGGACATGAAGGCAGCAGCGTCCGTCACGGCAATGAGACAGCCTATGGATGGGGACAATACCATGGCTTCAATGCAGAGGGGAGGTCCAGGCTGGACCGCCTTCCTCCTTCACACAGCTGAATCAGAGAACAGAGCCTTAATACTAGAAGCAAAAGTGAGAGAACAAGCTTTCTCTTCCATAAATCACCAACTCTTCCAGCTGGCTGCAGGCAGCTGTGATGTCACCAGCAAAAAAAGAGCCCATCAGGAAAATGCCATGAAAACAGCCTGGGATTACCATTTCCTTAGGTATTCAGTGCCCTGCCTGGCCCTCATCCACAGTGAAAGTGTCCCCTCTAAAAATTTTGCAAGAGTGGTAAAAGCATTGACAAATTACTTACAAATGGCATCCTAAGTTTTAACAAATTTCTTTTGAGAAAGAGGCAGGCATGCAGCTTGAACACAAAATAATGAATGCTAACTCTCAGAGAAACAAAAGTCCCAGTTACAGCTCCAAAAGATTATGAATTTCAGCTTTAGCATGGACGCAGTTTGGGTTACTGACCATGTATTTGAACTGAAATGGGGTTTTTTTCTGTGTTTATTTTGCAGCCGGCTATTTTTAAGGTCACAGTCCCTGCTAAGGGAGGAAACCATGTCTCTAGGGTATTGGGAGTTAAACAGAGGAAAGAAAAAGGCACAGAGAAAGTAGCTGCCTTACAGAGAGAACTCAAATGTTTTGTTTCCTTCCTTGTTCAGCCTGTAGTCAAAAAAGAACTTTACAGTAAACATTAGCTCTTTTTTTTAAAAAAAAAAAAACCACAACAAATGTAATTCTGAATTTCACAGGAATTATTTTTTAACTTTTTCCCTCCTGGAATCCCTTCTGATAAACTGCAATACAAAGGGATATTAGGCTTACCACTCTCCTGTCTGCAGTGACTTATGTTACGGCACCTACATCAAAGCAAATATTTTGTGCAGGCAGTGTTCTGACTTGGAGATACAAATAAGGAGGTGTGGGGAAGGCAGCAAATGTTTTGAGAGGCTGAGAAAAGCAATCAAGACAGGAATCAGCTACTGCAGAGGGCACACATCGTGCTGAGGCCACAGACCTCTGTGCCAGGAACCAAAGTAGCGCTGAAGGAATGGTGCAGAAAAGGACAGGAGGAAGTGAGCAGAGAGGCTGCGAAGGCAGCCAAGGCAATTCCACCACAGGGAAGTCAGAACCTACTGCTATCAGCCAGCAGTCTGCTCTGTCCCTTCTTGAGGAGGTCACACAAGATGTCACCACAGCAAAGCTACACTCCGTGTCTGACAAAATCAATTCACTCTGGAGTCCTAGATGTAACATAATGCAAAGAAGGATCCAAGTCAGCAGCTATACAAAAGAGCTTCTTTCATACCTTAATTGCTCATTTGCAAAATATCAATGTTATTTATTTAAGCAACTATGACCTTTTTTGATATATTGCTAATGTAAATGCCCATGTGGGTGTCAGAAGAACATCATGATAATAAAATACTAATAACTTAGATCAGAAGTTGCCCAATTTAATTTGCTAGGATAGCATTCCTATAGAAATAGAGCTGTACTGTACCTCACTGAGGCAGGGGTTACAGCTGTTTCCAATTCTGTCCCAGGCTCTGCATTTGCAGAAGAGAAATGCATTTGGATGCATTTTTCACATATCTTTTTCTCATGTACGTACCATAAGAAATACATCAAGATTTCTGGAATCCCTCCTTCAGCTAGCCTCTGCTCTTCTTGTCAAATTCCAGATTATAGTAGATGTCAGGTATGTTCCTCCAACTCTACTGCCAAGAAGCATTATTTTTAGGTGCACAAGATGCCTTCCATGGCTTTAATTAAATAGATAAAGCATGCACCGGCAGAGAACAGCATATGCGCACCAGCCCAGAGGACATGTAATGTCAACTAGAACTGGTTAGGGAACAGTGTGACTAAAACATCAAGAAGGCTAGGAAGTGAAGGAAGACACTCCCATGCCTTAAAAGTGGTACAACACTAGGCGTCATCTGTTCCTTTACTTGCAAAGATATCAGCAATAAGATAAAATGACTAAGGGAAAGTCTCTAGCCTCTACATATTACTTAGGCCCAACTGGGACAGCAAACACCAAGGAAGTGCAGTAGTTACTGAAACAGCTGATTATAAGAAACTCTGGGGAAAAACACAGGGGGTGGGGCTAGGGGCATGCAGATAAGAGAGTTCTAAAGAGTGGAAAAATAAGGAAGCACTTATCCAAATTATTCTATTCTTTTGCCTCAAAAAGGGCACACTGTCTCAGGCCCAGGCATTACAGTAAGCAACCATCATTTTTTTCAGCTAGGATTCTCACATTTGGGACATTAATAAAAATAGGACAGGAGCCCATGACAATACAAAATAATTTTCTCTTCAGAAATTGTCTTGTAGCTGTACATGCAATTTACCTTTAGGTGATACCAATGTGTTCATACACATCCTGACCTGAGTATGGGTACATACCTGTACCCTACTTTGCAGTGACAGAAAAGAATTACACAGCTTTTTCTTTTAATCACCTGCATAGATATTCTGTAATATACATTAATGTAGGTATGTGACAATACAGACCAGAACTGACTGCTGCTGGTGTGAGGGGAAACTGTGACCTCTCAATCCCATTTAAACACATTAGTAGGCTTTAATAAAGTCAAGCAATATTGTTAGCTATATTAGGACGACTAAACAGTCCTTGAGGTATAAAAGAACTGTGCATGCTAGAATGAGACTATGAGTAAATTGAAGAACTAATAGTATTATAGCCATATGGTTACCACATTAAAAACCAAGCTTTCAAGAGTTCAGGAGGGAGATTAAAAGCCTGCAAAGCATATTTAGATAGTGAATACACAAGAATTAGGTATGTGTTTCGGGACTTGTTTTTATTTAAATTCTGCTGTAATCAATACACATTTTGGAAGGCAGTGATAAACTCCTCAAGCAGATTACGTTATTCCATGGAGTCTGAGTATGAGAATATTCCTTCTGACATGCTGAGGGAACACAGCCTTACCGAGAAAAATGTTCTAACAGAAACATGTGAATAATTAACATTCTGAAAGAATGTGGAAGCTGCACAAATAGGAAGAGCACTGTATTACACTTGACCAAAACCAGAACGCAATGCTGAGGAACTGCAAAGTTTTCCAGAAGTTTATGCTGTGGCAGGATGTTCTAACTAAGCACGCTTTGCAGGAAGGTATTGGTTTTGATTTGCTAGCCTTCTGAAAGAATAAACACTTTCCAAAATGTGAACAGCCTACTGTGCTTTTAGCAATATTTCTTGAAAGCATACTTTTAACTACAAAGGAGCAGGAAAAAAATACGTTCAAGTGAAAGATCACTTTCTCAACTTCTTAATGCACATTAATGACTTACCAAAATACTTCTTTTTTGAGTCACATTACTTCTAAGTCTCCTTTCTTGCTTTGACATCATATCTGGAACAGACAATGGTAAGCAGACTCTGGTTTGCATGTTATCAGTGAACCTGAAATAAAGAAAATATTTTTTTTCAGAATTACTTTTCTTCTCCATGCCTCAAGGAACACAAGCACTGTCAGACTTGAGTACTGACATCTGAAAATCCCACTGAGCTGTCAAAGACAATATCCCCAACTCATCAGAAGCCAGTACCAAATGATTCCACACAAGATGGATCTAAATGAAGGCAATTTTTAAATGAGTTCTCATCTAGAAAAGCTTCTTACCCCTAACACTTATTGTTCAACTGATGTCCAAGAGTAAGTCTGAAGCTCACTTAATTTCTTGTTAGGTCTGTTTTCAGTGGCATGCTGTTGAAAATACAAGCATTGCTTAAACAAACTGGAAAATTTTCTGAGCCTCAGATTTCCACTGCAACCATTTCAAAAACTCTCCCTTGTGAAAGAAGGCCACATTTGTATTTATGAACAGCATGGCTCATGCATTTGCATACTGACTGGAATACTTTAATAATATTTGTAGCCAAATCTCATGAGCATGCAATGCAACAACCCAAAGTATCAATCTAATTAAGCTCCACAGCCTTGATTTTATGCATTAATAATCTTATCATTATTTTTATAAAAATCAATAAAGAGTCTATAGGAGTTTATAATGGAATACTGGATCTCCATCAATGCATAGCAACATCTGACTGTATAAGAATACAGTATTTTGATGATCTCTGCAACAGTTATGTAACTTATACCTTCTGGTTTTCATCACTAACTGTTTTCTCAGTTGCCATAAGATCCAGCAAAAGTATGTGAAGCAAAGAAATCCTGTTGCATTGAATGTGAGAAACTGACTGGTAGAAAAAAAACCATCTACCATTTACACCATGCTTTGTTACCCAGGAACAATCCCAAATTGCCCCTCAGGATTATTCTGGTTGTACCAAAGCTATTCAGTGCATTTAACATTACATCACCAAGCTACAAAGCCCAATCACGGAGATAATAACGTGTGCTATGTTTGTAATTACTTCAAGAATCCCTGAACCAAAAGCAAAAATACATCATGTTCCTCTTTTAGAAACTTGTTGAGAAGGTAGTTTTAGCCGCAAAAAACTAGGACCCCTCTTGTTATGTAGGAGTCAGTATAATTATGGTCTTTTCTGTCATCCTCAAGTCTGTAAACATGCTAAGAAAAAACAAAGTCCAGAAACCTTGCTTTAAGGAAGACCTGGTGACAAAATTCTAAACATCTTCTGTACAGATTAAGTTACATTCAGGACACGATTCCTTCCCTTTTAAGTGGCTGAACTCTCACTTCAGAGTCATGCAGAAATGGTTTCCTCATTCTTCCTGTGTGAGAACTATGCAAAAATCTGCTGCTGACACAAGCAGCAGCATACCCAACAGTGAAAAAGCTGGTAAATGTCATTGGCAAAATATCTTTTCACCAGGAAGGAAAGTGCACCCATGATGGAATATGATTTGTGTTTTACTGCTTTTAAAACTTCACAGTTTACTAATTCCAAGAAAGTACCAGCTTTTTAACATACCGTCAGCCAGTGGTAGCTGCTGATTCTTTCACCTTTCCCAAGGTATAGCTCATTAAAAAGTTTTGATAGGGTTTGCTATCTTGGAGAAAAACATTTAAATAAACTACAGCAACAAAATATAACTTCTCTCATCTCTCTGCATTCCTAAAGACATGAAGTAATATCAATAAAATACTCCGCCATAATCATTCACCAAAACACCAGGAAAAAAAAAAGTTCTGATACAGCTTAAAATGTATTGAAAGCATTCACCATTAGCCTGGTTGTGTCCTTCAAGTCAAAGGAAGCAAACTGGGAAGCTGAGTTCTAAGGCATAATTCATGATACCGTTTTCATTAAGCACCTGCTGCTGCAGGTACTGAATAGGCACAACATTCGTTATTCCCCAAAGCGCTGCACTGAAAATGCACATATAAATTAAAGAATCATACAAAGTTGCGTGTGTGTGCCTAACTAGGCTTGCCCTCATGCAGAGAGAGATTAGTATATTCCTCGCCTGGACTCTGACAGTTGCCTATAAACAGTTACAGTTCAGCTAGAAAGAGCAAAACTCTCTGTAGGGTGCTTTACTGTGATTTTATTTTTAAGGGAGGAGCAGTATTTCGTCTTGCTAATGACATTTTCCAGAAACTGCTTCAAATACGTTCTTTCCCTCCCCCAAATTATTTTTATGATCATCAGTACCAATTAGGCTCCCAAGAATAGACTGTCTTCTTACACATACAATGTCAAAGTGATCAAAATCTAATCTATTTTCTTCATAATTTTTCGTATTTGTGTAAATCTGTATTCGAAACATCATTATTTTAAATAATAAATAACATTTTTAAAATATAATGTAAAATAAAATAAAAACTTCTTAAATTATAAATAATAAATTAAAGAGAAAACCAATACTCAGCTTCCACCGTCAAACCTATAACTTCAAACTGCTCTGCTTCTATAAGGAAATTAAAGTTTTATGCCACTAGTACTGAGAATCCAATATGAGCCTGATCCTTTGCACATAAAACACCTTGCCTTTGGTTCAAACTCTCAAAGCCAGCTACATTCTGGTTATCTCCTTCACATGCCATATGTGTCCCACAGCACATTAAGTACCACAACTTCTTGCCTCCCTGAGAAAAGGTGGTGCCAGCCGTATTTTGCATGCCTACACACAGGAAGTGCTAATTTCACAGATTAAACAGGTTTTCTCTAACTGTAACCACAATCTATGTATTGCAATGCCACTAGAGATTTCTTTCTGCTTTACTCAATCCAGAGCTTTACTATATTGCTATCCATTGTAACTGTTGTACATTTAACTATGCACATATATATCCATAAAATAAAGATCATATGTTCTACATTTTTATCCTCTGAAACATGAATTAAGGAACTGTCTTTGGTGACAGTCTGCTCTTTTGTCTGTGCATTACCAGCAAAAAAATAACAGTGCTCAATGGATTTCAATCAAGAATTAACAAGAGGAATGAAAAATAGTTTATGCAGTTCCCTTTCTTCATATGCACAACTAAATTAGGCGTGTCTTCTCAGTATTCGTGCAGATAGACACTGTTTTCATACAGTTATAAATATCACTGAGATTACAATCACAGAAAGAAGTTAGCAGGGAACAAACACATAAAAAGCCTTTCTGGTTTTGTTTATTTATACACTGTATTTCACAGCACTTTTTCCTATCGTAAGTCAACCAGTTAGATGTTGCTGAAAGAAACCCTGTCCTACAACAGCAGGAAAAGAACCGAAGCTTTGGAATTATTTCCTCAAAGAAATAAAAGCAAACCAAAACAGAGCACAATATTCAAACAACATTAAGTTAGAAACTATGTACCAGATTTTACCAGCTGGAGGAAAAATGGCAAGCTAAGCATATCCCTTCAGCTCTCCCATTTTGTTAATTCTTCACTAGTGCATGTACCTACAAAAGACTTCAGATGAATTCCAGTTTAATCTCTCCCTAGACTATCCTGGAGACATTCTATTTAAATATGTTCTCATTTTCTTCATGTCATGTTATGTGTTTCTTCCCTGGAAGTGCAGTGTGTTTTCCTGAGAGGGTAATACAGGTAACATTTAATATATAATTGTAAAAGAATAGTAGCATTTATCAACTCTGAATTCCACCAGCACTATTAATTCTCACAGAATATACCCACATAACTGAGACTACAAGCTCTGGGACTTCAAAATGCTGCAAACCATTTTTAGCTCCAGCAGCAGGGATGGAGGAAAGTCAAGAGAAGTCACAAAGACTGGTGACTAAACCAAGTCTCCGTCCTGGTTCTGACAGTTGCCCTTTGGAACTTTCCCTCATTCTCCCCAAAATAACAGTGTTTGTGTAATCACAAGGAAGCAAGAAAAAAGAACTCCATAAAACATACCTGAGCTTCCCTTTCAATAGTATCTAACTTTGCAGTTGCAGTTTTGCACCAAGCGTTCATTAATTCAATAGCAAAACAGTGGATGAACCACAGAGTTTAAGAGGAAAGCTTTAATTTCAATTTTGTCTAATTGTTGATAAAAACATCTTCAGAACAGACATTTACTAGACGCTAACAGACCCATATCTGCAATGATACAGATGAAATATGTGAACTAAATGAAGCACTGACTAGCATGTAGCACTAATGCAGGTATAACCTTCAAAAACAGAAATTCTATCTAAAACCCAGGAAAAGTCAG
Source organism: Microhierax caerulescens (assembly GCA_035590215.1). Lineage (NCBI taxonomy): Eukaryota > Metazoa > Chordata > Aves > Falconiformes > Falconidae > Microhierax > Microhierax caerulescens. The sequence goes on from JAVJGJ010000057.1 coordinate 13,559,668, forward strand.
TTTACAAAAAGATCACCATCTCTGCTTTTTATAAGCTAGCGGTATACACTACATTCACCTGAAATATTGCTGTATTTTCCAGAATCCTGCATTGAATTAAGTGGCTGCTTTACCACATGCACTTGAACCAATATCATTTTAGCAAGTGTCACTGCAGTAGCACAATGCAAATAAAACTTGTATTTTCATCTCTACTTCTAAATTGTACTCCTGCCCTGAAGAAGTATAATGTGTGTGACAAATGCAATGCATTTGTACTTTTCACCAGTAACACAATTTGGGAATGACCTGAAAAGGTCTGGCTAATGACTAAAATTATGTATGTGAGCAGTTCTCCACATCTCGGAGAAGCCTATGCTGACCAGTTACCAAAAAAATGCCAAAGGCTACTTAAGTGAAAAACAAATGTCCTTGCTGTATCTGTTGCCCAAATCCAGTTTCCACTTCCATCACGAAGAAAAGCTAGCTGTGGCGGCCTATGTGCTGGCCTGTATGTAAGAGCCTAGAAAACCACATTCCTCTTTGCCTGTTTCTCTCAAAAACTGCAGATGCTCAGCGCTCTGCTTCAGAAGCTGGGTGGTGTGAGATCGGCAGCCCACAACCCGCGCCGGGTGGCCCAAGGAGGGCACAGAAATGAACTCTATGGCAGGGGGCTCAGAGAGCAAGTCCATACATGCCAGACAGAAACCCAATCTTTCTAAAGACCTAAGCAGATCTAAGTATCCACTCTTCTTTTGGAATTTGTTTCGCAGTCACAAACCTATAAAGTCTGAAAACTGCTCCCTTACACAAAAGCCAACCCATTGGCAAGTGCGATAGGACACTCAGGTTTGTTGACTTCGTATTCCCAGGTTAAGCAGCTTACTTCTGCCTTAATGCCCAACAAAAAGACTTAAGGAAGCCTTCCTATAGTTGGATGCATATTTTCTTCCAGTATTAACACATTACTCCAGAACAGTGCAACATGTATGAACAGCTTAAAACAGTACAGCTATGTGAAAACAGTATGCCTGCATTTTGCATATTTATTTTTTTTTCTTCATTTTAGTTACCAAGGCAGAAAGAAGTTTAAGCAATGAAGGTTCTAAGTCTAAATTGATAAAACTTGGAAGCTTGCTTATCTAACTAAAGAAAAATCAGCAAACTGAAAAATAACTGAAAAATATTTTCAGTAATCGAAATGAAGTAACTGACATTAAGTAGGGAAGGGAAATCTGTGTTTTGTTTTAATATGCAATTTTAATATAACACCTACTTAGGATATCATTTGAGATTCCACATAAATATTTTAACATTCTAAATTGCATCTTTACTGAACTGTACATAACCACATTTATTATTGTAATTTTCACTGAAACAGAAACCTATTAAACATACATTTAATTCCAGTACCTTAAAGCAATAACAGAGCTGTACCTTTGCCTGCACTCTACGTCCATCTTCACTGTGCCCAGGACTATTTTCAACTGCAAATGAGTCCTTAAGCTATAAATGCACAGTAAGATACATAACTGGCTGCATGATTGAAATGGCTTCCGGAAGGAGGATGCAAAAACTGAACTGTCACCTCCAACTTTGTTTCTCAGTGACACAGAGGCAGAGTTCCACAAATAGCTGGGAAGTTACATTAAGAGGTTGTGTGATGTCCTGCCAGGGTCTTTACTAGCCTTCTAGAGTACAAAGGTCATAAATTATGTATTTATAGAGAAGGAGGATACTGTACAAACCATATGAGGTTTTAGGAAGCTTGTACTTCCAACCTAAATGATCCTGTGATTCTGTGAAATAACGTGATGTACATCACATTTTGAGAAATGGCATTAAAGTACGCCTATAATTGAAAGGTGTCCTCTTTAACGAATACATGGTCTCGATTCAAGAAGAAAATGAAGACGCATGCTTAAATCTTGCTCAGCTGAGACACAGCTTACCTTGTTTTACTGTTTAAAAGAAATGTACAGGAGACTTCTGCCTCTTTTAGACAGACTGAGTAGCGCTGAGATGAGGATTCCCCTTATTATGTGCTTGTAGAGCATTTAGCACAGCTGTAACTTTTTTCTCTACATTAAAATGACACTCTCTTCTGCATTTGCGTAGCACACTGCATGAGATGTTGTTAAGTATAACCACTACGAGTCCATCCTCCTCAGCTACAACATACATCACTTTACCATAAAAGGGTTGGTTAAGATTTGATTCTCACCCAAGTTCTGCCACCTAGTAACTGCAACCGCTTGGCCAAAGTGAGCCTGCCTTGCCTCTGCTCTGCTGGGACCAGGTAGTGGAGCACTGTTTGCCAGACAGCTGTTGTGTGGCTTAATTATCTCCACAAAGGAAAACAGAATTACTGCAAATTGTTGTTCAAGGACTTGAAATGCATGTCTGTCAATAGCAAATCAATCAGTATTTTGAGTACATACAAATACAGGCTGTTCTCTAAAAAAAATAAACACCTTTTTCCACTTTTCAGTTAAAGAAGGGACCTAAAGCAGCCTTCAGTCCTGTAGCGAACACTGCCTTCCCTCCTATTCTTCACTTAGTAACAGGCTGGAAAACCTGAGCATATTGTGCCTTTCTCTCTAGCCACTGTTTTTATTCTAACATTACTGATTTTCAGATTTGACAGACCCTTTAATAAGACATAATAGGGAAGCTGAATGTTAGTCCCAAGAGTCAGAAAACCACTCCACTTTAACCTGTCTGAAATGCAGCAAACAGCTTCAAAAGAAAATGAACAGACAGAATTCTGAGTTAAGATACTTCTATTGTATCAGTACAAACCTTGAGTATACATGAGAATATTACCCCCTCTGGAAGGTGTATAAAGTCACTGATTGTAGAATTTTACATTTGAGATTTTTTGCTTACGCTGCATTTATTTTGATTATGAACAGTATTCTGCCAATTCAATTTAGAAATAAACTCATTTCCTACCTTATCTGAAAAATACAGCTATTAGCAGTCTTCCTAATACAACAAAGACGGTCATTGCTGACTCACACCGATCCCATAATGGTGGGTTTTACAGTGTCCTTTTGTGATGTCTTGATGGGCAGTACCCATCAATACCCAACCCAATATGTTTCTGAATGTATTGGGCCTTACAGTTTCCTCTGATTTCTGCTCAACAGGAACACACTATGGGAAAAATAATTCCTATTTTTTACCTCTTCTTGCATGTCAAGCTACTTTTGACAATTCTTTTGATGGGTTCCATCTTTCACTGCCAGCAATGTACTGTCCATGGCATTTTCCTACCTACACCTTCTCTCCTGTTGTCTTTATTCTTCTCCAGTGTAATGACAGCTTTTTATTCCTTCTGTTTCTTTCCCTTTTACTGTCTGTCTCTTAAAAAAAACCTACCAAAACCCAGAAACTTGTTTTGTTTAAAACACTGGATTAAACATGAGCAGCCAGATTTATTTCCTGCAGCGAAATGGATTTTCAAAACAGCTTCTCTATTTTCCAGCTCTAAAAGCCCACCACTGATGTCAGATTCTCAAGTCAGCTCAGCATCAGCTAGTTCCTGCTTCAATTCTTCCAATCAGATATTTGCAATGGCCCAGGGTCAATAGAGCTGAGCCTTCTGTTTTGCTACCTAAACAGGACTTCACGATTTTTTACTTTTTGGCTTTAATCTTTCAGTGCCCCAGTATGTCACATGAAAAGAAAGAAAGAAAGAAAAAAAGGAAGGTATTTTTCTTCTCCCAAACTTTATCTTTGCATAAAAGGAAATAAGGATATATATGATCAAATATTGTACTATATACAGCTTTTCCTTGATTTTAACCTGGAATTCCACTGTAAGATTAATTTAATACCACTGTTACATAATGTCATACATTACATTTACCATAATCTTTTGCCAAAAAGATCTTACATTTAAGACAGCTCAGTTTCAGTGGACTAAAACATGCAAAGTCTGTTTGCATTAAGAAACTTTCTCAAAATGAAATCTAGTAAGGAAAAACTCCCACAGGCAGCAAGACTGTACAGTGATTCAGTTAAAGTCATTCTCTCAATATGATGATTTTGTATGTTCAGCTGGTCATTTGGTTTTGCAGGAGTAATCTTAGCAGTCTGCAAAACTTGGTGAGTAAATAGTAATTTTAATATTTTGCTCTTTCCATTGCTTTCCATTTGAAGCTCTTAACAAAGACAGCAGAACGCTCTTCTTTTTGTTTAACATAAGATGCTCAAAGGGGTGACCGTGTCTGAGGACAAAGAGCAGCTGAGGCAGTTGCAACTTGCTCATTTCTAACTCTGCACTACACCCATTCTGAAGGATCAATAAATCTGCTCACTCTTTTCATTCCATAACCTGAGAGTTCGATGATGGGAAGAGGCTACATGGGACCTGTAATACATCCTTTTTGTTCTACTGTTATGCCCAAAAAAGTTCAAGAAGTCTAATATCAAGCACACCTTGTGACTTCTGGCAAATGTCCTAACTCATTAACCACAGGTGTGTTTATAAAACACTGGTTCTACCATGAAAGAAAAGGTACCATCTAACTCTCCGAAGGTGGAAAATTTGACAATTTAACTCTTAAAGTCTTTCTGATCTCCTTTGTCTATTTAAGTGGTGTTTAAGCATTTATTAGCCCATTCTAAGGAGATCTTGTGTCTCACAATATAACAGACCGATGATTTCTGTACTTCCTATGTTCTTTAAACAGCAGCGCTCCTCATGCACCTTTACTCTCCTCTTCCCACTTCTCTCTACCATTCGTCTCAATGAGATCCCAGTTAGAAGTGCTCTACATAAAATGAAGGACATCCAACACATGTCACATGATAGCGAAGTCAAAAGCATATGGTGTTTATCAAGCAAATATTTTGTAAAAGTAAATATACATGTTCCAGCAGCATTAAATTTTGGAAATAGAGAGGTACCTCAAGAATAACACCCCAGTTCAGTATAGCATATACTTAGTTTGAAGCACAGAAGTTGAGTTAAACATATGCTTAAATGCTTCCTTTAATTGGAGCCTATCATGAGGTTTTCTGCTGTAACCAAATACAACATGGCTGTGAAGACAGTATTTCAGACCTTTTAGGTTAGTAGTTTTTTCATTTACAATGATACCCTGTCCTGGATTACCTGAGTGGGTTCTACTCACCACACTAATTTGTAAGAATGAATCACATTTCAAAAGTATAATCTCAATAATCCTTTACCAGCTTTGCTGTTGGATTCCATAAAGCATCCTTCCATCTCGAACTAGCAGGAGGAAGTTTCAAAACAAACAAAAAAGAAGTCGCTCTTCATAACATGTGTGTTGAGCTACGGGACTCTGCTACTGTGTAATGCGGTTTGCAGGACTCAGAGGGAGATCACACAAGTATACAGAACAGAAATCTGCTCCAGTTACTAAACAGAAAGAAACTATGCCTGGCTGCATAATCTCTGGGATGGCTGAACACCAAGAGATTACTTAGTTGGAATATGATATACAATTTCCTTGTTCTTACACACTTGCTTAGGCATTTGGTTTTGGCCAGTGCTGAGGACAGGTGACAGTCCGAGCGGCTGCACAATCCACCCGCTGCTGGATGAGTCCCGGCACTAAGCTCACGTGCTCATTCTTATGCTCAGATGTTCCAGCCCTTCCTAAACAGAACTCCTTTTCCTTTTGCACACTGTTATTGAGTGAATGATCAGCAATAGTTAAATAATATGTAAAATATTATAGACTGAGGCTTCACCAACTCCTGTTTCAGCCTACTGGCTCAAATTATGCAAAAACATTTCAGCATTTTTTTATTTTCTTGTTTTAAGGAAAAAAAAACTAGCCATTTTTTTTTCAGTTCCACCCAAAATTAATAGCTCCAGATACAGTTTTAGAATAATAGAAGTTTGATGAATTTTTAATGTAGTTCACTTTCATAGTCAAAATTAAAATTTCAAACAAAAAGTTAATGACACGCAACAAAATCAAACTTGCTTTACTGATTACCTCAAGTTCTACCCATCGGTTACCAAATTTAATGACTTAATTCAATCTCACCAGCAGCACAGATGTCCCCTACTATTCTTAGCTAAGACAAGGAGCAAAAATGATTTAATCTGTGAGAAACACTCTTTTGCCTCTTCCCAATTCATATCTATTCCTATCAGAATCAGATGTAAGAAGAAATTCCACCAGAAAAGTTTTTCTCATGAGACTGCCAACTGATTCTGCAGATTCAGCTAAAAAACAGACTTCTGTGCACTTCTCTGAACAGATCCTCCTAATCACTCTTTACAGGATATGAAAACTAAATTAGAAAAGGGGCAGGGGACACAACTAAAGTAACACGGAAACTTCACAGATTTCTATGTTCCACTTAATACTTTGTGAGCAGCCAAGTATTTATTTTCATCTTTTAGGTGGAAATTTTAAGATGCTGAATCTTGAAATGGATTATAATTGTGCCAACTGAAATTTCACGGAAACAGACTTGGCAATCAATTCCACCACTTACAACCCATAAGAAAGGCTTTGGCTGCAGTGTAGCACAAAGGACATAGTTACTTGGAAACATGCTTTCAGTTTCAGGAATGAAAGGCAAATTTCAACGTTTTAAGAAAACAAGTGCATTGTTTAGATTGAAGGCGAGAATTCTGCCTCCAATCTTTATTTTAAGCAATGCAGCAGTTTCCTTAAAATGCTGAAAATTGCCTTGCATTACCAAAATTGAAAGCATGTTTACGTGATTTTAGCTAGGTGTGATTACCATCAAGATACATGGTCTCCACATACAGTTGGAGGCTCAGGGTCATCCAAACTGTTGGTTCTTGGTTTTTGGAGTGTAGTGAGACAAAAATCAAGGTGCTCTGAGGTTTGGGATCTAACTTGTCTTTATATCATTTTGAATACTAATTTCCCTGTGCCTTAAATCAGTCCTCCCACTACCTGCAAGAGGCTACTGGGATCTGTCCTGTGAACCCCCTCCTTTTCCCCTGGCATACTTCTTCGTGATGATCTCATTCTCCACTTACATATCTTCACATTCCATCTGTAGGCTGATAACTCATAAATCTGCCCCTTCTTTCATGGCTTGTCTCATTTAATCTCATCCTGTCTCATGTCTCTTCTTGGGTGTTTTGTTGTCAGTTATGAGTCATTATAACTCGGGCTTAATTCACATCTGAAACCCTCTTCCCTCCCCACATTACTGTTCAATATATGCTACTTAGGTCCAATGCATGCCCTGCCTCCAGAACAAAAGAAAGAAAAAAGTCAGTTCATGTTTTTGAACGTTATCAAGGGAGCCAAACTTTCAGACCACAAGTTCAGTAACTTCCAACACAAAGGCTACCAACTAAATAATCATCTTGTCTTAATTTTTTATTTTCTTCCTTCTCAAGTGTCTTCATTGCATTTAGATTTTACAGCTGACGTTGAACTAACCACTGCTGTCTAGCCTTCATTTTGCAGTAGGAGCTGTTCACATCTTGGCTGCCCAATAGCTGCAAAGCTGTATTTTTGAAAGAAAGGCATCCAAACATCACCATCAGCCTAACAGCACCCAGACATCACCGTTAGCACTCAATGCAAAATCAATACTCAAAAAAAGTAACTGATACTCCTGCACTTTCTGAAAGCATTGCCTTGGTTACAAGACGCAGCAAACAGGAATAAAAGTAGTTAACACCATTAACTGGAATAATCCTGTATCACATTCTCTATTAGTATCTTGAAACAAATTCCTCCTGTACTCAATACAGAGTGTTTTGGACTGAGCAGACTAGGATTTTGATAGTTTTGCAAAGCTTTCCAATTAGGAAAAGTTCCATCATCCTCTAGAAAAAAATGCCATCATCCTCTAGAAATACCGACTGTGATAATATACTGATCTCAAGTTTTTCAGGTCCCAAAATTATGCAAAATTTGTGGAATAGAAGTACTTCTGCTGTGAAACCCAAAACAAATTAAAATCTGCATCTCTCGAATACAGCAACACTTGTAAGTAGCTTTGTTATATTGTAATTCTCATTTGTTTAGGAAAATAGTGTACTGGGGTAGTGTTATGAACATGAAAGTTTTGCAATGAGTATTAAGCGTAACCTTTTCCCCAAAGAAGGAAAAAACATCTTCCTTTCTAAAGTAGCTTGTTACTCATAGTTATTCAAACCATAGCTTGAAATGTCTAAGAAGAAAATCTGATTTTTATATTTTACTTATTTTGAGGGAATTAGAAGTATTGGAACCATCACAACCTGAAATTCAAAGTTAAGCCTATTGTACCCATGAGTTTTTAGAACATTAAGTAAGGCCAGTAATTCATATCTAAAATACTGGATGTTTGATTTGACCATCACCTTTTGGGTACAGAAGCAGTGCTTAATTTCAGGTTCTAGTATGTTCTCAGGTGCCACTGTTCCTATTGTCACTAAAATTTCTGTAAGGCTCATTTCTCCTGTCTCAAGAATATTAACTCTTCTGAACGAACTGCATAACTATGTAGTTAAACACTTTTTAATCTCATATGTACTTATTTTCAAAAGGTTTAATAGTTAAAATGATTTAGATACAATTAATTTTCTTACAGGAAAACATCACTTTTCAAAGTTGAAGCAAAACTTTCCTAAACCTACGTTAGGAGATTCTGACAGCAGTTTCCTGTTCCTACAGAGAAAACTGTAGCTTCAAAGAGAGACTGAGGATGTTTCTGAAGGCCAATGACATGATTCAAGGTTCAAAAACACTTGGAAGAAAACAAAGAGTTTTCACCTCACCACTGACTTTACATTTTGCAAGACTGCTGCTAGCAACTACATGCACTGGAGAACCAATGTTAAAAAAAAAAAAAAGCCAGTGAAGACAAAACACTGAAATTAAAAGTCCTAATAATGCTACAAGATCATTCACCAGTCCCATGTGTTATATCTGTATTATATGTAGTAAAACCTGGTGGTCTGGGATTTAATATCAATTTTGCAGATGAGTTATTTGAGGTTCACTTAGATCAAGCAAATTGCACTAAGTCAAAGAACCAGTTTGGTAGCAAAATCCAAAAGTAGTACATCAATACTGTCTAAGATCACACTGACAGAACCACAGGCACGCACACATAATGAAACATGAACTTGAAATACCTGGAAGCTGATACAGCATGTAGTTCATTAATTAAAATAATATTCAGAACGACTTTGCTGTTTACTTCTATTTGCTTTTCAGACTGTCACAAGTGGTATAATAACCATTAAATATATACTCTTAGGAGATACCTCTGCTTTTGTGGTTTTGTTTAAAATACTTAATTATGAAGAAGAGTTTGCAATGTCAATTACAACAATTTAATCATTGTAAAAAGATAGCATAAGATTTTAATGACTATGCAAGTAAAATGTTTTCTCCGAACCCACTTTGTATGGATGCATTCTGCAAACACAACTCTTACCTTTACACCTGTTAGCAATCGCAGTTGCTTCACTGAAGTTGCTTCACTGAATTAATCATCTATAAAGGGACCTAGGTGTGTATAGTCAGTATCTCTAGACTATTACCATAACACAAAAATGTATGCAATTACTTGTTGCTATTAAGTTATCAGTTTGCGCGTCTATACCATGCCTGTCATCACCTGCTCACATGGAGCTTTGAAAAGCAATCACACAATTGTCCTCCCTGCTTCCGAGACATATAACACAGACTAAACAGACCTGCACTACCTTTCCCTATTTGTACTCTTAAAACAAAATCTGTTTTCCTCTAATCTAGATTTTTACAACCTTTCTCTAGACTGCCCTTGCTATCCAGCTAGAAAGTCCCATTTCTGCAGCGGGAAGAACTGCAAACACCTTATTTCCTTTCAACTGTATACAGAACATAACACTACTTAAATCTCAATGAAATCCTTGAGCCCTAACAAGAGATTCACAGCATCTTCTGTCATCTCTGCTATCCAAAATGAATTTTACCTTCACTGTAGGCCTAACCCAGGGCTTACACAGTTCCCAGGATTTAATTCCTGAGGTCACTGGGAGTTTTGTAATGCCATACCCCATGTTTATTTTGCTCCAGTGAATGTCGGAAAAGAATCCACTTTCTCCACCGTTCTTCACATGGCCATCAATGCTCTGGGTAGTAACAGGCGGTAAAATCTGACTTAGCTAAGGGATGTGACAGAACATCCAGAAGCATCAATGCGTGTTGAACATGAAGCTACAACTCTATCAGACCACCTTTTCAACCCTAGCTTCACCTTTAAGTTGCATGATGGCATTCTGACTAAACAGCTTTAATCCTTCTTTTGACTTTTTTATTTGGTTTATGTAATTTTCTCACCCCTTCATGTGAGTTAACAAGAACATTTTTCCCTCAAGGGCACGAACTGCAGAGTACTCCACGCCGTGCACCAATTACTGGTACATGTAACAGAAGCACAAATACCTGAACGCCTTGCAGGTTAGTCTTGAACGTCTTCTCTTTGTGTGTTTTGAGATCATTTTGCCACATTAGTGCTTCATCTTTTTAGGGGCAACCTGAGACAGACACACTGTAACAGCAGAAGAAAAAGCTATCTGAGTATGAATTTTGTCAGAAAATGCAGAATAAACACAGCAAAAGCCAAAACATCATAAAAGAAACATTTAAGTACTGTTACTCCCTACAGTCTGTTTTACTGATAAATGTGACATATCATGCAGATAAATAAGAAACAGTACAACAAACCATGTCATTTCATAGAAAAGGATGGAAAATATTTGCACCGTTCCTTTAAGCCATGGCTTTGAACTTTTTTGAACTGAGCCACCCTCAGGACTATTAGCAGAGCTCAATGCTTTGCTGGATTTAGTGGCCTCTTCACCAACCCCTCTCATTCTCCCCTTCTTCTGTTGAACCAGAAAAGTGTATTAGTTCAAGTACATCATCTCCATTACAACAGACACCTCACTGGCTTGGGACTACTCACCCAGAGTATACACATTATAGAAAAACTACACTCAAAACTTAATGAAAACTTCCCCTCTGTTGGTTACTCAGGAATTGAGAGAATGAGAAATAAACCATTTGTTGTACGCCGGGGCCAAGTTATCTGCCACATAAACTGGCATAAGCTTGCACTGAGTAAAGCGATGCTGTGCCAGTTCATACAAGCAGAGAATTCGGTTGCTGCATGTGTAAACAACTCTGTGAAATACCTTTAAATTCATGAGAATAAACACCAGAGACCACTTTTCTCTCCAGGCCAGTAAGAAAATGTTTGTTCTATTTTTGTGAAAGAGTCAGTTCACTGACATTAACGTGAAGATAAATCAACATACACTCACAAATATTACAACTTCACATAGAGCTGGACGAGAGTAAAAATGTTACAGAATGTCCAGAGTATACCTCACTTCTCCTTCTTCTGTATTTAGCCTTTCTCTGGCTGAAGCAACTTGGATATGGCCTCCTCAAAACATAATTCTGAACATCAAACAATGCACTCTTCTTCTCACTGCAGCTTCCAAATCCCACTAGTCTGTGGTGCGGAGTACACGGTAGACACACCTAGTGTAGGAATGGAAGACTAAGTCACTGGAGGTCATCTGGCTAGTCCAGTTATCACTTGTGTATCGTAACTGCTTCTAGTCTGGTTGCGTCAATTTACCTCCATCAGCAGTAAGTGCTGACATGCTGTCTCAATTTAAGGTTCGCATTTATTTTACAAAGTAATGATCAGTGTGATCTAAGTTTTAACACTCCTTACTCTTGTATCTACTGCAAGTGAATGCATAGTTAAAAAAATACATATTCTGAATTACAATTAGTAGTTGTGTACAATATGTAGTTTCTTCTACCTTCAGAAAAACATGTGGATGAAAGTTGGTGGCCATTGACAAAAAGCATCCCTACCACCTAGCCACCATCATGGCTCGTAACAGGCCCAAGTCCAAGTCTTCACTATCGACTGCTGCTTCAGGTCTCTACCTCTCCTTATCATTAGACGCTGACTGCAGCACATGGTAGGCTGATGTGTTACGTGGTCAAAGGTCACCTAGTAGCATATTCCGATTCAAATCCAGTTCAGGTAGCAGAAGACTGACACGTTAGTTCCCAGTTTCAAATGTTTGCTAAGTTTTGCCTTCCTGGTAACATCAGAATCTACACATACATTTCAAATGGATTCTTAAATGCTTCTACTGTGCATGTAAAGTACTTTCCATAAAGGTATTCTTTAAGTGTCACTGAGCTTGGATCTCTCATGAATACTGATGCAAGCCTGAAATTTTCAAAACTTGAGGCAATGTGATTTTAGAAGACACAATTCTTCCCTAACAGCAATTTCAGAAGATTTTGGGTCCCTTTGAAGATTCCTGAAGCTGACCACCCAAAATCACTAATTATTTTCCCATCTTAAGGCAAGGTATACTGTGAAAAGTGATGGAGCAGCCACTATTTGGAAGAGATCAGATGATGTACACATCAGTAACACCCCATGGAGTTCAAAACCACATCCTTTCCTGGCAGCCAAATTCTGCCATTAGCAGCAAGTATATAATCTCACTGAAGTAAACTGTAAGGCTAGAGTGGAAAAGGACAGATAAAGAAAACTCTGTGCACTGAGTAACTGCAGGGAGTCTAAAGCTGAAGATCTAATAATTAGTCTTATCTCTATCAAGGTGCAACAGAATAAGCTGAGGAGTGCAAGAATGCCTGACAAGGCCCTAGGGCTCTTCACAGCTGCAGAGAAGCCTCCTTGTTCTGGAGAATTTTAAGGATGATCTCATGTGGAGAGAACATGAGAAATTTATTTTTCCTGCCATGCTGCTCATGGGGGTATCTGGAAGGTACATTTATCTACACACTCTTCCCTTCATACAAGCCACAGCAATGCCGAAGGTTCACTGTTGGGTTGCCCTTTACAAGGCTGCTCAGGCACACTGAGCAGTAGGTGCACAAAGAACAGCCTCTGGGGCAGCCAAACTTGTGCAGTCCCATGGTGGGGAAGCCCCAGGGAAACTCACTTTAAAGACAGAAATGTCTTCCTTGAAGTTCTTAAATTTTGATCTCTGCTTTGCAACACTTATTCGGGATACTTTAGTTCACTAATGCAAATATTTAGATGTAGAGATTTACTGGTGATTATTACACATTCAAACAATAGCTGACACTTCACCTTCCAAATGGAAGGAAACACCCAGGAAAAGAAGGTGGTCCCTCCTTCCCTGTGCTCTAATACCAACTCAAACAAAATACTAGCAGGTAGGAATGCCGTCACACACTTCACGTCTTTCTCTGGATGATGTGTAGGTGCCCGAGTAACAGGTTTACTTCTCCAAAACCAGAGCAGTTTCTCTCTGAAATGTGCAAATGATATGGCACCAAATCTACAGGGATCGTATATCTCTATATGTAAAATTTAAGTTTCATTGTCCTTCTATTTTAAGACACAGTGGTAACTAGAATAGACATGACATGATTGCTTCTTTCTAATGTTCACAGTTGCTTCCCTTTTCCATCAATGTTTTGCTGAACAAGCAGGGCAACTGATTTAACAGCTAGTCCTGGCTGCAATGTCCTTCGCAGCTATTAGGCTAGTTTTCTACAGACAGCAAGTTCTTGTTTTACGGGCCATCCCCTTGACTGTCTGGAGGAATAGGGATGTTTCAGTAATCCTTGTTACAGCTATTTTCTGTGTCCAACCACTTCCATACTCTCTGAAGAAAATAATTAAAGAATTAGTTATACCAAAACAAGAAGGGAATGTATAAATTTTACATTTGCATGGTACTATGGACGCACAGCTTGCTTCTACTCTGACAGCAACTGCATCATGGGTCTTTTGCAAATTCCCATTGAAAGCAAACGGAATTTTGCCACTGGCTTGAAGGAGAGCTGGAACAGCTTTCATGTTATTTTAAAGTGCAGCAAACAATATCCTTTTCCTTGGGCAGCATAAAATACTGCACTCGGGATAAAAAATTTGTTTGACTATGAAAAAGGACCCAAAGCTTCTATTTTTAATGCCCCAGCCCCTTCAGTGCCTACAGCCCTCCAGTCAGCTGCACTACTTTAACAGACCAGCAGTGGAAGAGAAACTGGAAAAAATGCTGTAGCTGAAACACAAGCAAATGACCTAATCTACAACATGGATCTGCAGCAAGCCTGATTCCACTGCCAGTGAAGTCCAAGACAAGTTTCATCTTCAAAGAAATCAGCAGAAGATCTTTACTCAGTAGAATAAAGTGTGAGCAGTTTGCAACTTCATATAGTTAAAACATGTTACCATAGCTGGATCAAGTGAGTAGTTATGCCATATGATTCTTTTAAAGTTTCCTAATGCTCTCACAAGGTCCAGAACCCCTTTTTTGTGTTTTCTAAGACAAAAAAGAAACAGGGTCAGAGGGAAAGTAAACTGTGTGTTTGGGTTACCCTACAACTTTCTTTCTCAAGCAGATAAGAAATTTTATCATTCATACTTCATAATTAACTTTTATTACCTAGGATATTGTTGAGGCTTTCAAATCTAGCTGAATTCACCCCAACATCAACTGACAAAGCAACATCAGAACTTTATTTACATAGCCTGCAAAAAAGTATTATTGGCAGGCTGAAGTACACAGACAAAAGCAAATACATTATTTGTTTCACGGTTTGTACAAACACGCCCTTTGCAGCCTCTAGGGCACACCTAGCAATTCTGAAAATCCACCAGCTGCACGGTACCACTGATACTTATACTGGACTGGGTGATGAAATCCACAAGAAATACCAACTTAAATAGAAATTCTGACCCATGAAGTGACTATCATACTCCACAGATCTAATCTTTGCCAAATGCAACTGGTCCAAGTCTGCCGTCACGTGTCCCATCTGCCTTTCCAGTGATCCTGTACCGGTAACCTCATGCAGATAAATCACCCAAGGAGTTTGTTCCAGGAAGGGCCTCTGACACTGCATGCTGAGAGGGCAGATGGGATTTGCAGCAAGCCACAGCTTGATCATCCTGAGAAAATGCCACTCCTTAGCCAGCCCCTTGCCTGTAATACAACACATACAAGGGACCTAACCACAGTCACTTGTCTCCAGTCCATAAACAGAACAACAGTACTGCTCTACTCACAGGGTATTTTCAATAGTTGAAATGAATAAAGCTTTAAAGGCAGCAAAAAACTCAAATGCTACATGAATAATACCCAAGAGCCACAGGCACCGTCTTTATTAGTGCTGAATGTAATTATGATGATGAAAAAGCCGAATTTAACATTTAGAATCTGACTGAAGGGATTTGGACCTGACTGGAGAGTTTAAGTTAGATGATGTACCTTACAATAACCCAATGTAGTTCAATAAAACTGTCTATATCAAATCTGTATTGCTCTTTTTATTTCCACAGTGGAACTGCACTACCAAAAATGTTGACTTGAGACAGCCACAATGAAAACACGCTAGTAAAAATTATTCAGAAACAATTTTAGCCACGTAAAATGCCTGTGCTGCTCTGGCATGTTCTGTTAAGAGTTCACAAGATTCTGCCTTGAAGGTTATACTTATTACTTACATGTACAGAAAACAGGACTCATGACAAACCGTCTGTATTTTTAATACAGGGGACTAGAGGCATGGAAGAAGAATGATGTTCAACCTCTCCTATGAAATAGTGCAAAAGACTATACAAAGTAAATAAATAATTTGTGAACTATTATGCATAGGATTATTTTTTTTTCAGTTAAACATTTCTTTCCTAATCCTTTTAGGACTAAATTATCATTAGTCTAATTCAAGACTATATGCCTTATTTCCTCCTTCCCCCTCAGAACAAGGCCATAACAACCAGTGTGTGTTAATTTTGCAAATCAGTTTCTCTGAACGGCTTGCTTTTCTCAGCAGCTGTTTACTGGCTTCATCACGGAGCTGAAGTCGGCTGCTCTGGTACTTGCCACGAAAATGCAGAATGTCAATCATTTACACTACTCATGAGAATTAGCACAACACAAGTCTAATTAGAAACTAAACACTGTGTTATCTGCAATGATTCGGAGATGGTGTAAGTTGATGCATGTTTTAGGAACCTTTCTTGCTGCACAGTAGTTCATGATAACACCCACCTCACAGCTCATTAGCAAATCAAAATATTATACTGTATAAATACTACTTAGCTCTTTTACATTTTACAGAAGCCCTAGGTCTCAGAAGCCTCCATTACAGAGTATATGTGATTTAGTTATATTGGAACATTGTAAGAAATGGAAAGCAGCCCTGACTATCCAAAAACAGCAAAATGGAAGCCAGTGTACTGTATATTTTGGTCCTCTCTCTATAGAAATAGTCCCAACCAGCCTCAAGACATTTTAAACTGAAATATATATTGGCAGGACACAAAGAAACTATATACTGTATGACGCTGTACATGAATTCTCAGTACTTCTGCGCTGGATTTATTTCTTTCTCTTGCTCTTTTCTGCAGAAAACAATGTAGCCTACTATAAATCTAGACGGCTTCAACCAGAAATCCAAATGCAAGGAGGGAGAAACCTGGCAAAGAACTAAAATCAAAGATGTAAATGTTTAACAGCAAAAGAAGGACATGAAAGGATATGCAGCTGTTTTGCTGCACGGTTTCTCAAAATGGAATCGGAGAGCACAAATGTAGACCACGTTCTCACTTCTAGTTGAGATAAACATTTACAAGCTATTCATTTTAAACAGGAAGACATACCATTAGGACACGACCTTTAATTTCACTGAGTCTGTGAAGGCAATCCACCACAGCTCTACTGCAATGCAGTTAAACATCCAAGAAGAGATGCATACTATTCCACTGCTTTGTTATTACAGGTGTACTTGATTTTAGATTCAGTGAGGAAGGTGCAATTTTATGGGCGTGTGGAAAAAATCTTTAAAATGCTTGCGGGTGGATGTCTAATGATGCCAGACTGGTGTTGCAGAAGAGAATATGAAGATAAAGCGTTGAACAAATTGTCTATGTACCAATGAACGAGCATTTATGTAAATAATACTAAACAATACGTGCACAGATTTGGTGTCATTACACTATTATTACAGATGTGTACCCTCCTTCTGTTCTTTTAAAAGGGTGCAATTCTGATGTGTTACCATTAGCCTTCTAGCTGGAAGCTGACTGAACTTGAAAGACACCAACAAAAGATAGGGGAAGATTAATTTACAGGGAAAATCTGCAGATTTTGAAAAGCCACAGTCTACTTGTAGCTTGAAAGACATTACTTGTTTGTGTGATGTTCCCCATGTTTCCCATACAGAAACATGCACAACTTTTTACTGCAGGAAGCTATTAAATATATAAGACATCACTTTGTATTAACAGGCAAGTATATATTTATAGCATTTACTTATAAAAATGAAAGTAGGTCAAAGGCTGAAAGGTGACAAGTTTGGACTTTGGTATCCCAGCCTGTGACGCTTTATAGGTGGATCTCCTGCACAGAATTGAAACCTCTGGAAGGGGTATCGGCAGGGTCTTAAGTTTGGTTCTCCAGCACTGACGTATCTGGAATTTCTAGTAATTTTAAACCTTGGCTCATAATCTTAAAAAAAAAAAAAGAAAAATGTTTTGTAATATCTGTATAATCCATGATAGAACCTGGTAGTGCTGTAGGGAAAAAAAATATTGCACACATATTAAGGGCAAAATTCTTCCCTATTATATAACTTGCTTCTTATCATTAAAGGCCTTAAATAGACCCTCTGCTTTAGCTTACTATTACTTTCCATTACATCTTCCAGAGCAGACTGAGTGAGAATCCCTTCAAGAGGTTTAATTCAAGCTTACGAAACAGTTAGTTCCAGGACAGGCTGCAACAGAGTACCAAAGCTCTGGAACATGCAATTCCAAAAGCTTGAGAAATTTTTTTTGTAAAGAAGTACTAAACACAACCATGACTCCAAAATACAAACTAACTGTATGGAACTAGAAAAAGTCTTTTGCATTATTTAATAACCTGGAAAAATGCTAATGTTTTATTTTTAAAAATTATAAATACTCTTTATTGAAAGGCAAGTATACTATTTCCTATGAAACATACACAGTGCTTTGTGAGGTTTTATAATTTTCAGAGAGGTCACTTGTATAAGCATGACTTTTACTAGGAAGTTTTTTTCCATTTTAGAATACTTTTATCATCATTTAGTTTTCCTCAATAATAACATACGCAGAACAAGCATTTCCCGTGACTTTAGAACTGCTTTGGGCATTGAGACTGGGATTGCAATCCACATCCATAACACACTGGACCGAAATCTCAGATCCTAAAGCATACATGAAAACTTGATGAAAATCAAAACTAGTGCTACTACCTCATTAGAGAAAATGCAAACGGCCTTCTTGCAGATGACTGCTCAATGCACTGAAGGCAGCAAAGAATATTTAGGAATGGTATTATGTATTTCTGTCACCTTCCACCTGAAACGCCTGCATGCTCAACACACATTAACAAAGAGACCTTTCACGAGGTAGCAGAGTATTATGTGATGGTGAAAGGAAGGTACAGGGAGGTGACCTAGCGAGGCCCTGCGGGAAGGCTGCCACACAGCTGAGAGCAGAGCCCGCACCACCACAGCCCCAGCTCTCTGCTTTAAGCACGAGGTCAGTTTCCCTGGATGGAGAAGCATGTAGGAGGTGTGACAGACAAGTTTTCTACTCTACCTTTTAGAAGGACAAGTGTTTGAAATCTACGAAGAGAAAATCACATTCAGCTGTTACCAGGTTTGGTTGCCAATCTAAAACTTGACAAGCCGGTTGAGAATTAGGAGCATGTTTTAAGAGTACCAGGACAGCACCTCATTGAAACCTGGGGTACTGATTTCTAACTTAAAATAAAACTCCATTTTACACAGTTCTTAGCAGGCACAGAAATTACCTGAAAGCTTCTGCTAATTTTCAGTTGACTTCCAACAGAACACACGATAACTGAAACTACCTATCTTGCCATATCCTACCTATGAACATTGAAGAGAGTGTGTTTCTTTGATCCTGATCTATTAAGGGAAAAAAATGAGGACAAGAATCCAACAATTTCCAAGAATCCAAATTTAAAGCAACACTCAAGTGCTGTAACCTGTCTGTAAGCATTATGACAGCAAATATATCAGCATTAATTTATGATAAAAAATTCTGGACAAAGTAAGGTGAAAAGAAGGAGAAAAAAAGACTGTGAACCACATAAAAGTCACCAAGTTTGCCTTACTGGTCCTGGCTGGCGTTTCCAAGTTCTATAATGGCACTGGCATGTCAGATTTTGCTGCAAAATTCTGATTATTATTTTTTTTTCATGAAATTTACTGTCCTTGTTTAAAAGTTATTTTCATAAGAGATTCACCTACTTATATGCAGATGAAAATGGTCTAACTTGAGGTGGATTAGTCTTATGAATGGGGCCCAGACACATTTAAAAAACAGATGTGTGTCCGTGTCCTGTTTTTTGCAGAGAAACTAATACAGTCTATTTGCACTTTAACAAAACACTAGCCTCTTGTTGCAAGGTGTACAAAGCTGCACGTTCTTCCTTTAGTTCTACAACTCCTTTCAGGTTATAAACATTATGAGCTAGTTTTTTTCTGAAAATTAATTGCTATAGAACCAGGCTAGTGTGGTCAGCTGAAAAGCAGCACAGGGCAAGGCTGAATAATGAGAATTTCAGTTAAGCCTCGAAACACATTAATCAAGGCAACATTTAAAAACTATGTACATACATAATGTATGTATGTTTGAGATAGTTCTATATTTCTGGTAATAACTGTGGTTATTGCACAGAGAAGGGTAACTTGTCCAAACCAATCCATAAATAATTAAGGCCAGGATTTCAAAATCGGATCTGTGTGGGTGGATTTTTGCACCCCCGCGGATTCAATGGCAGGATCAAAGATAAGGAAAGCCAGAAATACACTCAGAATCTGAATATTGCTGAAGTACAGCACCTGGCATTTCCAGTGTGGGGAAGGGTCTGTTTTCACTGCCACCCTCCCACCCGAATGCCTGACGAACAAACACTTTCAAAGCAGCAAACAAACACATTCTTGTTCCACCCTCCCCACAACAGCCAATTCCTACAGCATCCATTTCTTTGAGTTATGAGTTTGAGCTAAGGGAACAACAAGAGCTGGCATGTTGAGTTTTACTTTTCCTTACTATTCTAATTAAAATAAGTTTAACTTAAACCTCTCTTCCCAAGCTACAAATCAGTATTTTTACTGATTTTTTTTTATTATTTTCTAATAAAAAGTGTTTATTTTTGTTTCAGCTGTACTGAAAGTCATCAGAGAAAACCTACACCCATTACTAGCAGTGACAGCACAGACCAGAGGCCAATCCGCTGGCTCTTGCTGAGAAAGTTGTTGACAGCTGTCACTCAAGAAGCCATTTGATGCTGACAACTGGACAACTGCCCACAGACTGAACTTCCACTTCTGGACAAAATTACTCAGAATGCCATCAAGTTCAAGCATATGAACAGAGTAGCTCTATTTGCCCAAGCTGATGAAAGGACAGACATGGAGAGGTCACAGCACTCTGTGGTATCCTCCCGAGAACTTGTGATGGTCTTGTATTAAGTGATTGCAGCATATCTAATGAGCTTTTAACAGTGGTCCTCAGGTGACACTGCAGACAATGTCCTGTCCTCTAGAAATCTTAAGAGTTGCCAACTTGCTTTTTCTTTTCTAGAAATCTGGAAAAAAAACCCTGCTATTCTCTTTGACAAGTTTGGGCCACATGTTGCTTCTCCTCCTGCTCAGCATGTCTGGAAGGTAACAAGGGAGGTTTATGTCCATCAGGCACTTATGTGGATGACACTCAGTCCCTTTCAACTCAAACATGTCTGTCAAATACCTCGGTAGTCCATGAATTAAGATTGTACAGCTGTAACTCAACATCACTAAAAATAAGGTAGGTTAGCTGTAGAAACTTAAAAGATAATCATGACAATGACTGCAACTGTCCCTGGGGGTGGAGGTGGGGGGGTGTTGAGCATTGTATGTTGCCAGGGTGTCAAGCACATGTGTACGTGTCAAACTGTTTGGTTTTTTTAAATTTTGGTAAATTTATGTTTCTCTTGATACAAGAGAATTTGTAATAACGGTAATATTTGAGAATCTTGACTTAAATCATCACTGGAATACAGCTCCCATTCATATGGGATAAAAGAGAACATACTATGGCCAACATTATGGACAAAATCAGCCTAGATGATGTCCCCCCAGTTGCTTTGATTTGTGGGAGAAATTCAAAGCTCATCAACAATTCCGCTGATTTCCATGGAAACACCATTTCAAGTCATGAATCAAAATCACGTGAAGGCCAAAAATGCCAAACACAGATTATAAAAATATTTTTCCACACTGGGATTCTCAAAATAAAAGGCAAATAGTTAAGCAGAATAGGAATAATAAATTCACAAGGGACTTGTTTTCCATCATCGACACTATCTTTGTTTCATATAGTGCATCTACCTTGCATCTACACACTTACATTCTTTGAGTATCTCATCAAATGCCCTAAATATCAACACATTTTCATGACTGTGATTAATAACTTAAATAATTATTAAAAAAATTAATAAGTTAAAAGCAGAAAGTGCCTAAATGTGGTGAAGATACATCAGCATTTAGTTTAGTGCCTCACCACAGGCCACCTCAAGATCTGGACTTAAACTTTGCTTCAATTTTGTTTAGCATACCAGCTAAACAAATTTTTACTGCATTTCCCAGTGGAAACATTATCAATAGCATTCTCTGCTTCAGAATTATCACTTCTCTTGAACATCCACAAAAATATATCATCATTCCTTTGAAACACATTTAAAGTGTATGTAAACAGGGCTCACTTATACTTTTCTCTCAGTAGTAACTGAGGCTCTTGCAATAAATACTTGCAGTAACACTTAACATTGGCAGTGACAAAGCTATGTAGGAATTATATTATTTTGTAATTTTCAGTATTTCACTGAAAGACGTTTTATAGCCCTCTTTCTGTTTACATCATTTCTCACAATCTACAGAATAAAACCAAATCTGGAAATATCCAGTTCAGCTCCAAGGATTCAGAACAGCATGTGGCATTCTGCATTATATCAAAACTGCTTAATTTATTAACATCTTACTGTCTAGAAAGAACTTTTTCAGATCATGTAACTTAAGAGAAATTTTAAAACCTCTATAAAGATTGTGTAGTGTTACAGACATGACATAGCTCAGATTTTAAATATATGAAAATAAGATGAAAAGTTTATCATCTTTGTTTTTCAGCTCTTAAAATAATGAACAGATCCCCTTCCAAATTGAAAAGTAGGAAAAAAAAATTAATTCAATACTGGGAGTCCTTCCATTCCATTAAATGAAAATTTTGTCTGGCACATAGCTGGTGGTTTGTTCATTTGTTTTTTCTTGCAAATATCTTTATTATTTGGTCAGATCTTTAAGATGGGTGAGTATTTTTCCATTAACTTTTCAGGGGGTTGCCCAATTTTCTTTTTGAATAAACCACATGTACTGCAGATATATCATAAAACCTAGCAGAAAAATTCATAACTGTATTTGTTCTCCTATGGTTTAGTTATTATTTCTACATATTCCTGGGTTTAAGAATCCTTCAAAGCAGTACCCAAAATAAAACAGCAATGTTACATACAGCTTTTTAACTCAAGGAATCAGGGTTTCCTAAAGACAGCGTCTAATGAAAGTCGGGGTTTTGTTTTTTAACACTTTACTGATGCAATTATATTTAATTACTGTTAACAGTCAAGATTTTTAGCCACTAGATGAAGAATACTGTATTAGCTTAATAACCATATCTTTCTCAGACATTTTAAAACCTGTTTTTCTGTTCTATTGGAGCAGAAAGCTAAGGGACTGGAAACTACCAGCGATTCTTTTGTAGACAGAAGTGGTTTAACTATGTCTGCTCATATAAGACAACAACTCTAATTCTCACGGGTCAAGAAGGAGAATAAACAAAAACTACATTACCTTTCTACATTAGCCAGAAGCACATATTCCAAGAAAGGAAACAGAACAGAAAACATTAGCTGCTGTACCAAAAATATACAGGCGTAAAATAAAATCATAGAATCATAATTCAGGAAATTTGAGCCCCTAATATCTTCAAAGTTTTATGAGAAAGAAAGCCTGTGCATTTAGAGCTAAACTGGAAGAATTCATCACTTCACTCAATACCCCAAAGAAAATGTAGCACACAGTATATTAAGTTAATAAAAAACAAACAAATGTACAGCTAATAAGTCTGAAAATTCAAACCTTAAGTTCCTCATTATAAAAGCCACAAGTGACTTTCTAAGCAGAACTACCCAAACCACTATGCTGTGTCCCTTGGGACAATCAGTTTTCCTTCTCATCTTCTTTGCTGCTTTTGTATCGATGTATAAAAGTTTAGTTGTCTGGGGCCCAACCATTTTCAGGCAGCTTTGAGCAGTCACCAGTCTGGTGATGAGATGATCATATGTGATGAAAGAACAAGGTTAACTCACAATTTCTAAGCTAGCATTAGTGTTTCATGTACCACATGATGAATAACAACATGAGAGGCCCCTATTCTTCTAAAATATAATTGGCTTTTCTTTACAGAACGGTGTACAGAAACAGAAAAAATGGGGGTAATATTCAGGTCATGCTCAGATAGATTAACTTCCTGGTGCCTCTTTCAAACATTATCTTCCTAATTCTCCTCTCTCTCTGAACTACAGACGGGTCACCACAACTTTTCTTCTGACAGCTGTTGTGCTTTTCATGCAAACATTTGGGACTAACTAGCGGCTGCTAACCCAAAGACACCAAAAGGATGGCCTTCTCCACCAGCCCGCTTGGGCCAGCGTGATTTCATATTCCTTCATACACGCTGAGCTCCAGAACAGCCTCTTGTTTCCTGTTCTGCTGAAACAGAACTTGCTTTTGCCTTGCTGCAACCCCATCATACTGCCTGTTAGTTTCCTTCTGCCTGCTCTTTCTCTGGCGGAGGACAGGGGAGCCCACGAGGCATCAGCCAGATGCACTGCACAGTCCCACTGCTCACTGCAGAATTACACCCTTGTGATTCCGTTCCTACCAGCCTCTAACATTATTTTGTTTTTGTGCATTGCTCACGGTCTTCATTTCACCAGCACTCCCAGCTGGCTGCCTCCACATACCCTGGCTGCACTTGTCCTGCCCTCTGCTTCCCAGCAATGCCTTCCTGTCCCTTGCCGCAGCCATGCTGCTGGCTGGCTCCATGTCCCCACTGCCATCAGAGTGGCTGCTGATCCATCAGTGTAGCACAAATACAGTTACTGCAATCACTAGCTGAAAACATAAGTAGTGACCACTTTCTGCAGTGGACATGTGCTACAAGATGTTGAATTTGCTTTAAGTCTTGCTATAAGTTCCCCCCCCCCATACCTTGGAAATTTCTCCACAACTTTAACCACAGCTGCTTTTTCACAAAAGAGGCTGCATGCAGCACTGAGACCTCAGTAATGATGATTTCCACACCCCTTCCAGCATGTGTTCAGAAGAGCATACCAGCACACTACCACAGCAGCATCCTTCACGACCCTGTCTTTACCCCATTTCCTGAACTCACTTCAAGCGTAGCCTGCGTATTGCAAAAGCGGCCGTCATTTTGCTCCTTTCCCCTGGACAGTTCAGCTGCTCTTGTTCTTTGATTCATTCCTTTAGGGTTAGATGTCTTTTTCTCAGCAATTCCTCCTATAAACTGGAATCACATGTCCCACAAATGATCCTGTCTCTAATTAGGAGACCTTTTATGTTTCTAAAGTACATGTGCATGCCAGAATCCTCAGCAACACGACGCAAGCATCTATCCTCTTCTCTGCTTCTTGCTTTTGGGATTTAGAGAAAAGTACCCCTCTGCTACCTTGTGTATATTTTCCTCAAATATTTTCCTCAGCTGTTCCAGGGTATTCATTTGTGTATTCATTCCTGGCAATTTTTTTTCACTCTTTCATTTTGTGCTGTGAAAATGCAGAAAAGCTGTACCTTCATTTTGTCATTTTTATTCCTTTTGTCAGTTCATATACAGATACAATTCTTCCACGTACGCATGAAATCTTGTTGGCTCTGAAGTTCTGCATTCCTAGTGGTCTGATTCCTTGCAAGGGATTAATTTGCCCATTTCTAGGTGTTGTTAATCAGACATTTTTTCTCTCTGAAGGTCTCTCTCTGCTTGGTAAATAACATGAAGGCTCCATATTTTTGCAGCTAACTTTAATACAGGTATTCAGAGAGCTTTCCTACATATAATACTTGGATATTTCAGTCAGGTACAACAAGAACAAAATATCTAGTTTTTCAAACTGGCAAACTATGCTCCTCTTTCCAAGTTCCCATTGGGTTGCCACAGCCATTACAACAAGAGGTTGTTTTGACGAGCTTGGCAGACACCTCCAAATCTTCTGAAGTATTCTTCTTCACCTGCCTCCTGCCTAAGTATTAAATTTCTTTTCCTAGACTTCTAACAGTCATGTTTAAGAAAACTACAATATTCTATAGTGGGAGAGCTTCCTAAGAAGAAGTAATGGTGTCAGTCTCAAGTGCGGATAAACATTCTTGCTTGAAAATTTCTGGAAGCATTGCTTGAACTTAACAAATCACCTAGTAGAATGACTTTTCTCTTCTGCAGCACAGCTCCTCGACTCCATAGCAGACGCAACCTGTCTCCCCATTAATTCATGCCTCTAAGAGCTTCTTGGCTCCAGAAGCTGAAGGGAAATTATGTTTTAATCAAGTACATAAGCTCTGAAAAACAGGCAGAAGCTCTGCTCTAGGAAGATGCTAAAATCTGTAGAAACAAAGCTCCCCTTCAGTCCCTTCTGCTGGGCTGAGTTGCTTTGCAGGTGCAGAGCGCCTTTTTGCCTCGGGTTGAGAAGCTCCACTGAGTCACCACCAAGGGTGCACCCACCTGAGGCATGGCATCAAAGTGCTCTCCGACCATGCACCCGCAATTTGTAGGTGGAGGTGGCCATGAACGTTCACATGACAGCCAGCACTTCAAAATGGGTCACACACAGCCACCCCCAGAGGGGCTGATGCAGTAAAACAGACACAGCATCCTTAGATCAAGTACACAAGCCAAACAATGCTATGTTTCAAAGTAGTAAAAACACTGTTTAATGTAATTGGTAAGTGAAAATACTGAAAAGATGTGAAAATTGAAATAGTTTGTGAGGTTACTGTATGCTTAATTTGATTTGACCATAGAGAAGAAATACTGTTAAGCCACACCACCAAAGAACACCTCACATCCAGCTGGTCTTCTCTCAGAACATAGGTGCTGGAATTTCGTCTTCTGGTGCCCCTCTTGGAAGCATAAGTAACAGCAAATTTTAAGGGCTAAGGTCTGGGCTTGGCGCGAACCTTTCTTTTCGCAAATGTGACTTGATTCTAAGGCTCAATGTAATTGTCGCTAAAAATAAGGTTATAGAAGGGTTCCAATCTTGCACTATAATGAACTGCAGGGTCAATTGTTTGAAGATGTAAAATTGCATTGATGAGACCAGATCAAAGACAATAAATAAATAAATAAATAGACAGATAAATAAATAAATAAATCATGTATCTCCTCTTGAGGGTAAAAATTTTAAGAGGGTCAAGCTTTTTCAATCAGCCCTTACTGCGGTTTTAAGGCAGAGAGATCTCAGTCAGATTTAATCTTATTATCAAAACAACAAAAAAAGAAGTGGGCACATGGAAACACCAGTATCAGAAAACACTCAAAGATAACCAAACGTAGCAGTTGCTGTTACCAAGTGGAACATGCAACCAATCTTGCTTTGTTTTAGAAATCAGCTGCAACACAGACAACAGAATGGCATTAGTAACAGCTACAACTGTCTAGCATCCCCAGGCTGTAAACATCCTGGAAAACTACAGAGGGACCACCATTTTTAATTCCTCGTCAACATACACTTGTCATGATTGTTGGGATGCCAACCATTTCATGACAGAATTTAAACAGCAAGAATTTTTAATCCAGGGAATATTCAGAACACCTCTTGTCAGTCCTGGTGCCTCATTCCAGAGTCTGAGAATAATATATCACACAGCTGTTACAAATACATCTAATATACACTTAAATTCTCTCATGCTTTTTAATTATTTATTGCTGCTAGTTTACTAAATCTGATTTTTGTGGACACACAATTCAATTGTCCAATAATACTCAAGAGAACTGAAATTAAAGAAAACATCAGAAGGGCCAGATAATCACTTGAACCCAGGTTATACAAAACCAGTTTTATAGATGTACCTTCTGATTATGCCGACCATCTTAGTAGACCTAGACTCACTTGTGATTTGTGGAGCTCTTCTACAGGGAGCTGAGTGGTCAAATGGCATTGATTAATTTCATGTCTAGCTGCTAAACTGTATCTAAAAAATGGGAAAAGGACACACTACAGTGTCTCTACAATATTATCCTATAATCAGTATTTGTAGTCAGAGCAGTTGTGCTGCATGAACCTATGAATTTAGACCAGTCTGTGTGCCTGTGACCGGCAGTTCCACATTTACATTAAAAGTAACATGTCCTTAAATTTACTTGTCAACAACAGCATGCACTCTGGAGTTTTCTTAGAGCAGAAGCAGTTATCTTCCTTCAAAGAAGAATTCATTTTTAAAAAGCCCAACAAAACAGAAGAATCATATCCTGAATATCACGTGCTTAGATTTAATCAAATATGAGATATACCTGTGAAAGGGCTCCAGCATCTTCAACATACCACCACCTCCTATTCTGTCTCAAGGATTGCTACAGTCCCCTGATAGGCACATAAGGCTGGAACTACTTAAAGTCTATGAAAGCATGAGACAAGAGAGATAATGACCTCAAAACTGGTAGGGTTCTGCTCAGCATCTAAACCTGGTTTCTTAAAAGCATACACAAAATGTCCCTCCTCTCAGGCCACCTGAAGATCTTCTTCAGTCAAGGTCCAATGTTAAAGACAACATTAAAGACTGTCCTCTAAGCAGTTCTTACAGGCCAGATTGTCTGAAGCAAGTGTCAGTGCTAGGCACTGACTGGTAAATCGGAGCAAAGGTAAAGTTCCTAACCAAATGTCTCCGTGGCTGTGTTACAGGCTGTCTGGATCCTACAGCCACACTGACCACCCTGTGGGCTGCTCTGCATGCTAAGAGACTCAGAAAGCACTACTTCAGACCTCCAGGAAGCAGGGAAATTCAATGAGGAGTTTTAAATCAGCTTTAATAGTTCAACTGATCTGTGTTCTGCAGCGGTAATGCCAGTGTTGGGATCTGGTTTCATACCTGCCACTTGTTCACAGAAAAGAAAACTTGCCATGTCACCCAGACATATCACTGAACATGCCTGTAAATTGCTGGAGCATGGGTAGAGAAAACACTGGGAGTCATAAGAATCATTAGACGAGGAGACTAAACTGTTAATGAAAGTTGTCCAGTCCATTCCACTGGACGTACCTGAAGCAAGTTTAGCACTAATGCAACACTATGTCTCAGGTACACCAAGGCAGAACAGAAGTCGCTTGGAGATGCAAGACAGCACACCCCACGGCATGTCAAATACCTAACCGAGGAATTCTCTCCACGGAGGCTAAGTCCAGAATGATGATTTAAAATTGTGGGTACTTCTAAGGGGAGAAGGCAGCAGGCACCTTTAAGATCCATTTATTGTAAAGTGCCTTTAATTTACCAAAAAAAAAGGCATGCTTCTTAAATCCATTTCCCTGAAAGTATCAAAACCACACAGAATATACAATAAAAAGACAGAAATGTATTAACAGATTCATCTGTCTCTGATGAACTGCGATGTCATACTAACATTTCAAATGAGAATACTGACACCTTTTTCACATCCCCTTTCTACCCTGATTTTGACCACTCTTTGTTAAAGAAATAAATACACAAACACATATACATGAAAAACGATGATGTTCAGAAATTACAGTACTTCCTAAAAAGAGACAATTTTTAAAATAAAAAATAATTAAAAAAACAAATTGCAACAGCAGTCAATTTGCTATCCTGCTATTTCAAGACCTGCTCCAACAGGAATAAACTGAAATACCAATGTGTCTAATTTAGAAATAACATAGATGAACATGGTGAAAGAGCTTTAGGTCCCAAAACACAAGAACGACTCTATGCTTTGGACTTACACAGCTCAACCACTAGTTGGTTGAGAATGCTTTGCCATCAGTTGCATACACAGGTACAAAACATTATTAGCAATCACCCAACTCATTTGATCTCCAGTGCGGCATCTGTCAGGAATAGCTACACATTGCTAATGCTCTTCTGAACACTAGTGATTGGGCTGCTGGTGTAAATGAAAATATAAAGCTTCAACACCAAGACCCTTCAAAATTCAGCACCGAGTAATGTATCTGGAGTATATGATGACTTTATTTTATTTTCTCCAATGTCAACTTTTTTAGTAAAACCTCATTTGTAAGATTTAATTTTTGTTTTCTGCTTGTATATATTTAACAGTTTTTAATAACTAGGCCATTCTTATTTCTGACAGTGAAATGAAGAAACTTCTTTTTATTAGGAAGAATAATTCCTGATGCATTTTGAAAAGCAAGAACACAGAAGACATGCTTGTGGCAGAGGTGTCCCGAGTTCTGCCATTAAAAGCAGCAAACCTCTTCCCAGTCAATTTAACAGGCACTGGTTCCAGTGCCAAGTACTACGTCTATGCAGGTCACCTCCTGTGACTTCAACCTGCTAGACACTGGGGGCCCAGAAGCAGGCACCCACCATACCAGATGGAGAGGGCACAGGCACATACAGAAACAACCCTTTCATCCAGAACAGGTTTTTGAAGTAGGTGGGGAAAATCACCCATCTCATTTCATCACCTTCAGAGAAATTACACTCCTAGTGCTTTAAACATAGGAACTATCAACTCATCTGTTGACTATTTGTCTCAAATTTTGTTTAAACTGGGTAGTAGCTTCCAACAATGAGAATTCATGTATGCTAATCACTGTTTGTTTAATAATTCAGTTTCATTGATTACTAATATAAGCAAGTTATTGGAAGTACTCAAGTAATATTATGAAACTATGAAAATATTTGGTAATCTATTTGGTAATTTGTAAAAATATATTTATGGAAAATAAAGAATATGACATATCAAAATAATAGAAAGATTAAGACTTACTCAAAATACTCTGAAAGTAACACAACTGCCTACCTTTCTCCTGGTTACCCAGGGAATTCAATTACCTTCTCATGCTATTCCTTGCAAGCTCCTTTTGTTCCTTAAATCTTCAAAATAAAATTTCTTTTTACAATGTTAGCTAGAGCTAAGCCGCTCTTTCTTATAGGACCTTTTGCACAGGTGTTATGTACACAGAAAAAGAGCTACACACTTAAGACCACCACCATAATTATTAAAGCCTGCAGATGTTTTTTTAGAACATACCAGAAAAATGTCTGAAATATAATGGACATATACTCATCTCACAATCACTTTTCAGCTGGAGGTTCAATCAGCCAACTGAGTATATGAACAAAGAATTGTATTTAGAGAACCAAATAGAAAAAGGTTTCAGTTAAACAAGCATAAAGTCCCCAAATTTAGAAAACACCGAAGTGTTAAAGCTGCTCTTTTCACAGAAAAAGCTATTTTGACTGAAGTTGCCCTATCACAGTAAGTCTGAAAAAAATATGGTCAGCACTGGAAGTTCATCCCAAATACTTTTAAGTTTGGCAGTATTCTAAGGAACTGATAGCAACGCAAGTATGAGGCAAGCAGCCTCTCCTACAATCAACTTTCCCTGCTTTACTACTATCATCTTAGTTGGATAGAGAAAGTCAATACCTTTCCAATGAATTAACTAACTTCAGGATATGTTTTAATCTTTATGTTACCTACTATATTTCTATTCCAGTACATTCCTTCTCTGGGGAATAAAAAAAAGAAAAGGAAAAAAAAAAAAAAAGGATTATCAGTCATTTCCCATGGACTGGGAAGAAATCTAGACTTGAATAGACTTGAAAGGTTTGCAAGAGCAATTTAATATTGGAGCAACTGTACTGTCCATTTTCTGTATTCATTTCTCACCACTCAAGTTAAGATCTCTTGTGTACAAGACAATCTGCTTTTCACAGGTGGGTTTAAACCTTTTGGTAGGAAAAGTCCAAATTATTCTATTTCTTGTGGAATTACAAAGAAAACTACAGCTGAGAAAAAAAAAACACAAACCAACACACAACCAAACCTCTTCACCTGAACACACATACATTAACTTTAAAGAAATGTAACAAGCACTGGGTCAGCCTTTCCCCCCAGCTGGTTTGAGGATTTGAGAACACCATACTCCCTGGGCCAGAAACTGAGAAATCAGAAATAAGCAAGCCAAATTTGAATCTGTGTTTGCATCTGTTTTCAGAATGCCTCATTTCTCACTTTGCAACAGGTAAGACAAGATCAGATTTACTGATTTATCTTTCTGTTTGTATCTGGAGCAATGCAGCATCAGCTGACAGGGTCAGCTACACATACACAGGGCATGGGAAGCATGGGAGAACAGTTTCTCCTCCCTCTGACAGTACTCAAAACAAGCTTATTTGAAGGAGGGTTTATCGAGTATTTTAAGGCACGTTAAAAAAAAAACAAAAAACAACCTCCTATGAATACCTAAGTGAGAATCAACAGAATGAGAAAATGCTAAGAGTATTGAATATTAGTGCAAGACACAAAGGTTAGTTTTTTGCAAAATAAACTAAATAATTTCTGTGAAATTATGAAACAACGTAGTAGTAAAAAGAGAGGCTGGTATTTATTATATACATTGAAGATGTTCTAACTAAAAAATTATTTTAATTATTTGTGACAATATCATTGGGCATTACCTGATTTTATTGTTAGCTGGGTTTGTTACTCAATAAATTAACTTCAGCCTGCGGAGACTTTAACCTTAACAAGACTTCATACATTAAGAGTTCTTGGAATAGATCACTTCCTTAAAAATACATGAGGATCAAGTGTTAGAAGATTTTAATTTAGTCTCTGATCTCGCAATTTATTCTGAGGTCTAGTTCTAAAGAGACATGTATATCAAAGGTAGCAATAGTAACTCGCTATTTTCTTAACAAGAACCACCAGCTTTTAACCAGACTGATTTTTTTTTTCTCTCTCTCCCTTTTTTACAAGAAGATTCTTATGGTTAGCTATTTATGTTTTAAATTCCGTGTAAAATATACGGACATCCAAATCTCAGCTTTTTAACACCACTGGCACATAATTAAAGACATAAACCAGGACAGAAATCAGCAAATTGGTAACATTTCATCAGTGGAAGTTATTACTCCATATAATTAAGGCCTTGAAACTCACACCCCCCAGTACTTTTCAGTAGGTATGCACAGCCCCAGACAAATGTCCCTAGTTGTTGCAGAGATAAACGGGCTTCATAGCCAACAATACACCCTAATTTGGACCAAGCTGAGAGAGGAATCAAATCATAGATTCAGAGGGCCCTTAGAGAAACTGTGGTGCTGGCAACTCTTCTACATACCAGTGACCCTCCAGGACTGATACTTCAGCTGACATCAACTGTCTCAGAACTGACACAAAGATGCACAATCCCTTAAGTTAAAAGGCCCATTACATACTGGGCTTTGTTCTCAGACACAGTAAATCCAAAACACTTTATATATTTATACACATGTATGCACAAATGCACATATATTCACCCACACACGTTGCCTATGCAAAACAAAATAGTATTATCCTATGGCAGGATTCCTGTTCAGCTTTATCATGTGCTTGATTTAATCCATAGCTGGACCACGCATGCTACAGATTAGTCCAATGGATTCATCAGCAAAAGGGCAATTTACACTAGTCATTTCTAGAAATAGGATACTGATGCAATGGTTATATACGTCTTTGTACATTTTCATTAATATCTCTGGTGGTCTGGGATGCACACAGAATGTGGTGCCAGTGTATAGTTATCATTTTTATCTACTGCATTTGGAATAATAACAAAAAAAAGTATGCATGCTTTTCCTTTATTGCAGATACACAGATGATAGGAAGAAAGGGGATAACCAGACTTTAAAAATAAAAAAAAAAAAAATCTGCATCCTCTTGATTCTCCCACATTTACTACCAACTGCTATGTCTTCTACCACAAATATTCTCTTTGATGTTAACAAGAAAGATGAGCTGCAAAGCTGCAAGAATGTTTATGCCCGTTACTGTCTTAATTATAAACTTGTCTGATTATAAACAAATGAAAAATAAATTGTTTGTATGCCCTGGCCAAATTCCTAAGGCTAGAAAGTAAGCATTCCATTATTTGTCGTAAGAAGCATTTTATATTGCCATGAATGTAAACACCTGCAATATTAAGAACCGTACCCAATACACATTTAGACAACAAGGGTTTTGGCATGAATTTTAGTCACACATATGACCTGAAACAGAAGCAGGAGAAAAGATCCATTTATACAAGAAAGTACTGATATCGCTTGGAAAATGCTCTTTATGTGAAATACTATGACTACAGCTACAGAGAAGGTATCCTGATGACACCACAACTACCCATACTAGATCGACATAGCAAAAAGGAAATAAAACTGGAGGAATTTAATTCACCAAATGTAAGACGATACCACTCCTGAACAAAAAACAGAAACAGTTCAGAACAAGGCAATGACATTAACTATACCCAGTGCAAATACTTCAGCTCTCAGGAGCTAAGCAAGCCAAAATATATTGTACTACTCAGCAATTCATACTTTCCGCATTTAGACTGAAACTTATTTTTTATAATTAAACATTTCTGTACTTTGATATATATTACCAAAAGAATAAAGAAAACATAACATATGCTTTCATTTTTAAACAGTAGCCAATTTCTTCATATCTCTATATATCTAGATATATATATCTAGATATATAGAGATATATCTATCTATAGATATATATAGATAGATATATATTTTATTCCTGGCTTATTTAAGCTTATTGTTGTTTCTTTTTCCATTATTGGAACAAATACTGCACTGAAATTTTCTTACATGGAATTGCTCCTATAGACGTTTCAGCATAGAGGTCAATGCACAAACAGTATCTTCTCTGCCCTAGAATTATACTTTCACACTTTGTATCAGCTTCTACTTTACAACTAAGTTGTCCTTTTTTTTTAATCTTACCCCAGGTTTCCAAAGAATGTTCTGGGAATCCTGCAGACAATGTGATAGAAAACTTCTATTTGGCTACTTTCATCCTGCATTTTCAATGATGGTTCAGATGAGGAAGAGCTTTTTCAGTGCTAAACTGTACTTCTGCTGCAAATTTTACACTCCGTACAGGGAGACTACATCCAGGCTGATACACTGAAAAAAAATATAAAAAAAGAAAAAATCTTTCACCATGTAGAAACATGTTAAATATGTATCAACTGAAGGCAGTAAATGTCTGTTAGGGTGTTCTTTCTGCTTTTGTAACTCTTGGGCAGGATCATCAATATCAGGTGTAAAACAAAGGCTGCCTGAACATTTCATTTAGATCTCAAAACATACAAAGAGGTATGTACAGAAGTGAGTTTAAATCAATTTTACAGAAACATTCATTTTCAAAAATTGGGTCCTGTACCAGAGTGTAGGCAGGGAAGAACAAGACATTTTTAGTGCATAAATTTTAACTTCATAAGGGAGGCAATTCTCAAACAATTCCCCATACAACAATTTTATTCCTTTTGTGTCCTTTTTATCAACACGTTGCTAGATACTTCTCTATCTTAATCCATTAGCTTCATGATCGCACTGCACAGAACGACAGTCTTTGTCAGGACTGCACTGTACCATGAAGAAAAGTAACAGATCAAGCAGTGAGCACATGTACTTCCAACTGCTCTCTATACAGTGAGACAGACTGTAAAAGAAAAGAAGGTATCTGCATTGTAAAGCAGGACAGCAGTATTGTTTTGAACTGTACGCTGCATGCATTTCAGTGATGTGAAAAGGACAGACACCTGCTTTTTGACTTACAAGTCACGTAGTCTGTAAAATAACAGAGTAAATTTGATCTGATGAATTGTCCAGTATAGGAGTAACATTAATGGTTTCTCAAACGTCTTGCAGATTATTTATTACAAAGGTTTTCTAGTATGAAGAGTAACCATGTTACAAGACAGTGGCACTACCTCACAGCCTGCAGATTCACACTGGAGATTTCCCAAGGACACTGTGCAGCCTTCAGGAAGTCAGAGAAGGAATAAACGTCGAAAGCTTAAATCTAAGATAAAACTAATTAATGGCTGAAGAATTATCACGCTTTTTAACTAGAGAAGTGCTTCCTCCACAAAGCTCATCTCTCGGTAAAAATCAGTTCTGCAGTTTGCAAGAGAGGGGCCAAGCCTGGTGTGCTGCGAGAGACTCATCCCCATCTGCAGTATGTATGTGGAAACTAGTCATCTTGGATGATTCAAATCTTGCAGAGACAGGAATTCCTGTTGCCCTGCTCACACAGATGCTTGTGGACAGCTCGAAGGCTCCTTGAGCGGTATTTGAGTATTCTGACAATTTAATTTTTAGTGGTTAATACAGTGCAGGAGTTACCTTTAAAAATACTTACCCCAGACAGGTTAAATGTGTAATTAGAACCCTATGTATATTTAATAAAATTAAATGTATTGTTTATATTTAAACTACATGTAATAAAATCAAATATATGAAATACTACACGTAACTGTACCCATGTAAAATACACAAACATACAACTTTCTATAGCAACATATATCTTGTTGTACTCAGCAAGCAATTTATATAGTGACAGGGTGATTAATTTCAATCCATACTTTTAAATGCATCTCTTAAGAGCATTAATGTATACTTTAATGACTGTGCCAAGCAGATAAGCACACAATAGCAGCCATCATTTCAGAACTTTACAGACATGGTTCACTATTTGAAAAAACCCTTCTCAGAGGAACATTTGCTTTTTTACAAAAGCAATAGACTCTTGATCTGATCAGCGTTGCTTAATTTTAAAATCAAATCACAAATTTCATGATATTTAGCATTGTTCTTCAAGCCTTGGCTCCTGCAGTTATGCAATTACAAGGCACTTATCAATCTTTAAGACTAAGTATATCTCTAACCCTCATGTTTCTTGCTTACAGCGTGTATCGCAGCAGCTCAAAAGCCACCCTGCTCAGTAAAACTCTACAGTGTTTTAACATCTTTTAACAGCATTTAAACTATATCATATACTGAATCCAGGCTGATATTTTTCTGAATTAATATCTGCAATTAGAAATGCAACACTACTAACCCTGGAACCTGCTGTAAAGGCCAAGGCCTGGCCAGCCAACAGCATCAGCTCAGGGCAGTGCCCCTGGCTGAGGGTCAGCAAGAACACCCACATGCCTCGGGCAGCTTGGAGGGAGCAGCCATCAAGCCTGTCCTGGCTACCACCATCTCGTGGACCTGTGTGAGAGCCCCAGCCAGGCCTCCTGTGTCACCCCTCAGCTGGCTGAGTGCCACCAAGGCAGGTGAAGTTGGAGGCCCCGCGGGGTGGTGCGGGGACTGGGGCATGAGCCCTGTGCGAGGGGGCTGAGGGGACTGCGCCCGCCCAGCCTGGAGAAGGGGAGGCTCTGGCCGACAGCCTTTCGTACCTCAGGGGAGGTTATTGAGCAGTCAGAGCCAGGTTGTTCACAGTGTGGTGTGGTAGGAGAACAAGACACAACAGACAAAAGTTGAAGTATGAGAGGTTCAGTCTGAAAATAAGAAAAAATTTCCTGCCGTGAGGTCAGTCAAGCAGGC
Source organism: Microhierax caerulescens (assembly GCA_035590215.1). Taxonomy (NCBI): domain Eukaryota; kingdom Metazoa; phylum Chordata; class Aves; order Falconiformes; family Falconidae; genus Microhierax; species Microhierax caerulescens. The sequence goes on from JAVJGJ010000057.1 coordinate 13,596,396, forward strand.
TGCACAGCGAGGCTGCGCAGCCTCCACGGCGGGAGGCCACCATGACCCAGCTGGATGAAACTCTCATCAACTCAGCCCGATGTCACAGCTGACCCTGCCTGGAGCAGGAGGTTGGACTAGATGCCTCCTGAGGTCTTTCCAACTGGAGGGATGATCCTATGATCATTCTGTGTTGTTGATCATTGCTGCTGAACTGGCATGCTTTCTGGAGCTAGGCTCTTCTCACGAAGCTTGCTTTGCTCTGTTCACTCCTTGGAGCCCTCACCCTGACACTCTTCAGACCCCGAAAGAGTGTCTTATCTGACACCAGCGTTGTTTTTTTCTCTAAGAGCCATCAGTTTCAGGCACTTGAAAGACAAAGTATATTAGCAGATACTCTGAAAGCCATGAGTTGATTTTGGACTGTAATTGTTACTATCTAATGAGTAACCCTCCTATGGTAACAACATGCAAAACAGAGAGGGAATGAAATACCTGTAAAATTTTTTCTTCATCTTGAACAAAATTAAACTCAGGACATTTTCTCCTCATCTTTTCAAAAAATACAACCCCATATCTGACCTTGACATATCCTTTCTCATGGGGGAAAACCAGCTGCTAAAACTGCTGATGTAAATGTATTTCCATTATTTTTCTCCTGTGTATGTTCTACATTTTCAGCTCCGAAAGCACACCATGGATATCAAGAACAGCCGTATACAGGCAGGCATCTTCCACACGTAACAGAAAATCAAAGCACATGCACAGCAAGACCCATGAAACTGATCTCCACACATGTACCTGTTTTTATAACTACTATAACACAGAGCATAACAACATAAATACAACAATATACGAAGAAATCGAGAAGAAAGCGTTGAGCTACCTAGAACTTAAACAATATGACATTTTTTCACATATTCATCATTTGGCTGTTACATGAGGTCCTGGATACATTTTGGTACACTGTATTATTCAAATCTGAAAACAGTACAGAGTGAACGCACTGAAAAAAAACAACTTACTAGGAGTAGTAACACGCCAGCCCAAAGCACTTCTAAAACACTGTTAGCACAATGCTGCTACACTTTTATTTGAAGACCACCTTCCTAAAGCAACTGATTTCTTTTGCTCAATTTCTTTTCCTTGTCCAGCTGTGCCCTAACTTCATTTTGCTAACGTATATAATTTTCTTTAAGAAAAAAATCAAGTCAGGTTCCTGCTTCTGGCACCAAGATACTACTGAGCTCCATGAGCTATTAAGGTGTTCCAAACTATGGCAAACAAGTCCCCCAAGGCTCACTTTGGAAAAAATATAAAAACACAGGTCTAAGCTTGCCAGAGCGTCTGCCTCTTACATTCATAGAAACTTGCCACAGAAGGAAAAAAAAAAATCTTTATTATGTATGAGGTACAGACCATCTGCAGTGGGCTCCAAGAGCCAACTTGGGGGGGAGCTCTGTTCCCAGCTGCATTCACAGTCAGCAAAGAGCTTAAGACTTAGAGAAGCTGTTTGTGAGTAGGAAAGAGATGATGGATTAGGATGAAGAAGGATATACAAGACATGTCAGTTAAAGGATGGAAAAAAACTTATTACGTACGTACTATGTGTAGAGGTATATAGAGAAGAGCAACAATTACAAAGAAAACCTGGTGAAGACAAAAAGATCAGCCCACAAAAAAAAATTTTCTAGGAGTGCTCTCTCCCTGTCACTGTAGTGGAAGGAAGAAGCATACAGAAGATAAGAAGGGATCATAACATTATTACTCTGGTTGTAATACAGACCACTGACTCCTCGTGACATGGGAAGAAAGAATGGCAACCACAGTAAACTGGTAGCAATGGAGAATTTGGGGAGGCTTTCTTTCTCACTCTTTCTTTTAAAGAACTGAACACATCTTTCAATATTAGTCTTATAAATTTTCTTAATTCTCAACACCTCTTTTCAGTACTGCCATTATACATATCCATATTTGTTATTTACTATTATGTATGCCATACACCTCAATAATGTTTCATTTCTGAAAAAGCAAAAAACAGCTTGTTTTTTTAATGTTAACCACTGAAACTTGAGTTACATTTAACCCTCCCACCAGAAAAAAAATCCCATGAGAACATTTTTCTAACTTCTAGCAGCTTGCTATGCATTTATGTGTTTGCAGTTCAATAAAGAGAAGAGAGTAACATTAGCTATAAATGAACTGTGACTAGGTAAATATGAGTAAATCTTTCGAAGTGACTGTTGCTGATTCTGTCAGGAAGAAAATCTACATCTCTACTCAAGCCAAAATCATCACAAGTCTTTGTCCTGTTCTGGTAAATTTTGCTGGCTTTTTAAACACTACAGTTAAACCCCTGATTTCATTGATACCCCTGACTAAAACTTTGCTCACCTCTCTGGGGCCAGGATTTCACCTGGAATTTTGAGTCTATATATGGGTTGATCCTGTAAGTACTTACCCATGATGGAAGGGACAGTGACATTTGAGCTCTGGTGAATGTTGCCCTCAGACACTGGTCACTTTTCCCAGCGGTCTGCTCCACCTAGCTGCTGCAGATGACGGCTCTCCATGCTGAATCAGCAAACACAGACCTAAGGCATGCTGCAGCAGCTTAGCAGAAACCGATGCGTTTTGGAGAGTTTGAGCTGAACCTGTGGGTTTTGCAATGAAGCACCTAAGGTGTGGGTACACGTTTCCTTCTGCAAATTCTGCTGAGGAAGCGCTAATCCCCAGTGAAAGGGTGGAGCAGGGAGTTTGGGGCAGTAGCAACTTAAACCACTTCAAGGAGGTTTGCCACAGCTTGTCTGTCAGCGCTGGGGCTTTACTCCTGTAAAGCGTCCTATCGACTTCAAAGGGACAGCGTACACCGGTGCAATTAGTGACATCCTCGCTTGCAGAGGAGACTGAAGCCTCATTAAAATATGTATTTTTAAAATGTGCATGATGACGTCACTTTCACTTTGCTAAAGTACTACAAATACTAGGAGAAATAGTGCAAGATTATTGTGCTTAAATTTGCTTATTTAATTTTAAATAAGGCAAATTTTGCATACATATGCCAATATCCATAGAAAACTTACTAACTGTACCTCTGCAAATCTATGCTAATCTGTTTACACTAGCATAAATTAAGAAGAGCCCTGGATATAAAAATGCCTTTTTATCCAAGTATCTAGGAATATGCTTATGCCTAAACAGGGAATTTTAAGTTGTTTCCCAGACTGTTCCTGTATCCAACTGCAACCTGTTTATTTTGACCTCAGTTCTTAGAAACTGTTGATGCCATGGTAGAAATATGCTGTGTGTTCCAACAGGCAACAAACAGTCCTAATGACAGAATACTCCATCTGTGCTGCCAGAGCATACAGCCTCAGTCTATAGCTCGTATATGCTCCAGCTGAGCACGAACCCTCAAAACGCAGAGAGCAGGAATGTAACCTGTGCTGCAGCTCACACTGCAAGGTACGTTCTGACATGACAAAACTACCCAAAACAGGCCTTCGCAGAGAGTCTGAAGTCAGCCAGTTTACACCAGTACCACACAAACACACCAGCAGCACTTTCATTCTACCCTCCCTGATCTGGTTTTATTAAGTACAGGCTTTCAGGTTTTTTTAAATGTTTCAAAACTACAAAGTAAAGAAAGCTGACTTAAAAAACTATCCAGTGCTATCAAAAGGTAAGAGTTAAAGTGTGCAGAACATATGGCACTATTTACAGCAGGCTAACACACTGAATTCAAGGGAATTTTCCATCAGCTTCGTACTCTGGAAAAGGTATATTACAGAAAAATGCATGTGGGGATCCTTTAATTTTTCTTGCATCTTCTCTTCTTATATGATGCAGCTGTGGAGCAACACCCACTGGTATTGGTAGCATGAAACGGTGATCCTTCCCTTTTACCAAGGTCTGGTACCAATTATCATGGATTTAGAGGCACTATATAAAAGACAGTGCTGATTTGTTTCTAAATTTGTATCTTGATTAAACTGTCAGACTACAGCACAAAAGCAAAGCTCACCTGACTTTAAAATGGCACTACAATAAGTTAACCAAGAAGTGCAGTACAATTTGAAAATGCTTATAAATGGATCAATACTACACTTTATGTTTAGATTTTAAATTTTGCTCATGCCAAATCAAATGGAGTAGATGCAGCATTTTATATTCAAATTGTAAACTCAGTCTGTCCAAAATAAAAACTGTATGTGAGGAGAGACTGTGAAGAAGCAGGATTTTAGAAGTCTACAAGTTGGACAAGAAAATAACAACTGCATTATTAATATATTCAAGATTATTTTAAACTGTATTGTGGTACACAAAAAAGCAAACACGAAAGACCAAAACTCATTCTCAGGAACACAGATGTAAACCTCCATGGGTCAGAATAGCACTTTTCAGCATTTACCCCTGTAAACAGAGCAGAATTTGGTCTCACTCCAATTAAAGCGAAGTCATTTCCCTCAGGATAGCTTCAATGACACTGAATATATTTTAACTATCTACAATTTCAACATCTATGATTAGTGCTGTAAACATACATCTCAACTGCACTCTAACGAAAGAAAAAGTCAACATAAACATGGTGAAGCAAAAGCGAGATCAGTGATGCAGAACTTCCAAAAAGTAGTTTAGGAATTAAACTACTGTTATTAAAGTTACTGTTATTAAACTAGGGTTATTAAAACTTTAACAATATACTGAACCATTCTGTATAATGCAAATATTATGAAAAAAGATTAATTTTCAATCATGATTACAAGCCATCACATTTCCTAAAGCCTCTGCTTTTTTTGCCAGTGTTCTTGCATGTCCTAACATAATTTTTCTACTTTTACATGGTATCCATCTAAGAAAATAGCTATTCTAAATTAATTAATTAGCATGCACCCTTCCAGAGAGAGAATATATGATAAAGTATTACATAGTTCAGGCATATTTTTATACCCTCAAAAGAGGGTAATTGATCCTCCCCTCTCCCCAGTTTCAAATGTGGAACTTGGCTGCTATGGCTTCTTTCCCACACAAATCAAGCCTTAGCTCTTTTGAATTGAAACAATATGGGATGATTATTGTGGGAAATTTTTTACTGTTACTGTAATTTAAAACTTTCTGTACCCAATTTTGCATTTTCTATAAATCAAAAACCCATTTCACTTAGGGCTACAATTAAACAGAGGAAATCAAAGACTAACTTCTAAGCAACTCTTGCTATTAATCATAGGATGAACTAGTAGTACAACTACTTTTACTGCAGTTTCTTTCTGCCTGAGAACTACATTTTAATCTAAAGCTTGAGCTCTTGACAAGACTATGTCACTGATGAGACAAATTAAATAAAGGTATACTAAATGGTATAGCATTTAAGATGGAAGAAAAAAACCAAAGCACACTGACTTCTGTAGTAACTTCAAAAAAATCACTAGCAACAATACAATCAATCATGGTTATTATTTATTTATAGCAGCCTCTCTCACCTTTTAACACAACATAAGCCTACTAAAAACTACAATGCTGGCAACATCTGCACCATCACAATGCTACTATACAGACAACTACCCAGGGTCTGATGCTGCAATTACAGAAGCTCTTGCACCTTTTCTTTCACCAGAAGCCATGGAATCATGTCTTTTACTTTACGTAAAATGTAATGCACTGAAATACATGTTTTTCTCCTTTTTAAAGAGTAATTTACAAACCCAATAGATTTCAAAATCAAAATTTGAATTTAAAATATGACATACAAACACAAATTAAATATAGTAGTGAAAAATGAAAGCTTGCAGAATACGCAAACTTAGGGCTTCTGCTTTTTCAAACTAGAAGTCAAAATGATGCATTTTTATTTCCTAAAAAGAAAAATGCACCTTAATTGCTAGACAAAATAAAATATAAACTCTTAAAATCAAAAGAAAGACATGTTTCCCCAGTTGTCTTTATTTTTACCCTCTGTCTCTGTTTCTCAAAAAAAAAAAAAACCCACAACATTTTTTTAATGTCATTACTGTTTTTCAGTGCCCAGATACTTTTAGGGAGAGGTTTAATTCCTCATGGTGTTACTCTTAGCAAAACTCTTACAGAGGTGCATTATTTGCAGCAGAAGATCCACAGTAAGAAAAAGAATAAAATAAAATACATACTCAAAAAATGGCTTCCATTTAAAACAACATGTTTAAATGTAACATGTATATTCCCTACTAGAGATGAACCTTTTACTGATTGCAAGGTAGCATTAAAATGTATCTTGTTAATTCCC
>JAVJGJ010000057.1:13602733-13615271 GCA_035590215.1 Microhierax caerulescens
GTGGGCAATGCCCACTATCACTCTGCCCCAGCCACCCTTTTTTTTAATCAGACACAAAGAAAAAAAAAAAGCTGTGAAGAGTTTTATGATTGGAAGGGCTTCTTACAAAAAAAAAAAAAATCTTTGCAACAAAGTACTATTCAAATACTGTGTTTCAATAAAACACCAGCAGAAAAAAAGTTTTCACCCTGGAGAAGAGTTAGATTCAAAGAAATGACTTACTGAGACTATAGATTGAAACATTGTTTTACTATTGATTTTATTGCTAACCAAGATTTCCAGCGGACTTGCAGATCTCATCATCTCTGACAAACTCCCAGGGCAATCAACACCCATTTCTCAAAAAGTGCATTCACAACATGTCAGTTCATCTGTGACACAACGAGTTCCCAGGTCTTTGTTTCAGTTTGCTGTAACTTGCTTATCATTTTGAGCATACCATCTGCCGAGCTGAAGGAAAGGGGGACTTCTCATTTTGTCTTCTTTGATCTGAGCATCAGCCAAAGGCAGGTACTGACTATGCAGAAGCACAAGCCAAAACGAATTCCTACAACCATAGCCTTGCCTAGAAGTAATTTTGGAGACTGGATGGGCATTGACCTGAACAGTAAAGAAGAAGTGGTGAAAACCCAAAAATCAAACAGAAGTTTTGAAATCTTGTGCAAACTGCATGAAAAAAATGCAGCACGTACTCCATTTAGGTCGTTACAAACCCTGCTCAACTTAACTGTCCAAACTTAGAACCTTCGTCCCTTTTCTTTTAATCCTCAGGTTGATCACACTGGTTTCTCCCATTTAATCTCAAATGATACTGTAAACTGAAGAGGGAAACTGCCTACCCTGGCTAGCTTACACTCCTTGGTGCTCAGGATGCCTACATACAGCTCAGACTAGAAGTGTTCTCATACTGCAGGCAATGAGAATATAAGATGACCAGAAGCACTCACAAACCAGCTGGAGACACCTGAACACAAGCACTAGAACATACGTTGAGCCCAGCAGCACCCACCCAAAGATTTTCAGCACCATTAATAACCAGACTATAAAGCTCTTAAATTGGGCGGAGGACTACTAGGAAACATTTCAGAAATCTCTGGCTGTAGGACTCCGGTATTTTCACTTCTGGTTCAAAGCACTGTTTTTCACACAGCCCTTACCAGCTGCAGGTAAGAGGAGAGGGGAAGTGGTGGTAGGAGGAGGGGGGAGAGGACATGGAAGCTACACAGTCTGGAACTACCAGTGGGTGGGTGCAAAAGCAAGCCCTATGCATAAGAATCTGCATGATTTGATTCTCACAGGTACACTTATTAAAAATTTGGGAGGGGGTGTCACAACACACCCCACCCAAACAGTTTTTACAGTACCCATTAAAACACAGTTAGCCTTCTGCAGTAACTGAAGCAGTACAGCTTTTAGCTGGCTTGAAGCTGTCCACATGGTGGAACCAGTGTGGCTCTCTGCGCTCAGTCAAATCCTCATCTGCTTCCCAACTCTGTGCATCACGTGTGTGTCTGGGGCACTCTCCAGTGTAGCTGTGCCCTTGATGAGAACGAAAATTGTAGACAGGGTGACTGAGAAAGCCTGCTCACTTGAGCTGACTGTAATTTGCTACACAGTGCCAATGCTGCACGAACCAGGCACACTTGCATGTCTTCTAGAAACTAAACTCTTAATACAAAAGGATCGGTTGCTGTAAAAAGAAATAAATTGTAAACTCAACTACATTCAGGCAAGCAGGAGGCTAAAAAAAAATGGAATAATCAGACAAAAAAGAGTCAGCAAACAAAAGATTTAAAATATACCAGTGTCTTTATTTTAAAAAGTTCCCTCCCCGTTTTCTATCCTGCAAGAGGCACATAAAATTTTATGATCTGTAAGTTTTAGTAACTATGGTCATTGTTTAGTATTCTGTAAAGGCTTGCAGTTTTCAGTTTTGGGGTTTGGGGGTGTGTGTTGTGTTTGATTTTTTTTAGTCAATGATCTCATTAACTTCCCCATACAATCTTAAGATATTATCAACATACTGGATTTTAATTATTTGTACAGCAGAATCCTAAACTGGAAGGGCAACAGACCAGGCAATTTCACAGCATCTTTCTGTTGATCTGTTCTGATCAGACTTAGACTTCGATTTGGGTTATATCCATGAAGACACTGTGTGTGTTGCAATCTCTGCTATTACTTATGAATGCATAAACCACAGCGACTAATTTACAAGATGGTGGTGATGAAAGAAACCTCATGGCAAGTAAGCAAGAGAGCACATAACCTTCCGCTTCGATAAAGAATGCTACCGAATCCTGCAAGGCAGAGGAGTCGCCTCCTAAAGCTATGAGTGAAAGTCTCCATTCAAAGGAAGTCAAAGACTTGGAATAGCAGCTGCAACACAGATCCAGACTATTAGATGCCATCTTCCACAAAGCAATATTTAACCCCTCAAATTCTGTTGGCATTGCATTTCAAAACAGTCCACAGCTTTTCCCTTCTCAGCTCAGTGTTCTCCATGTGCATGTCATACATGGTTTATTCAGACATTAACTGTTTCTCATAGAAGAAATCCCATGGGCAACGTCAGGGTTACCTCCAACTCACAAGGGGAGGTGCTGAGGCAGAAATGGAAGAGGAAACTGGAAGAGGCTCTTACTGTTACACCCAAGGCTGAGTGTAAAAGAATCTCCCAACTTCTTACTCATTTTTCCAGACAAGAGCACCACCACTCCCACATATCAGTACTTCATCAAGGTCTAATTTCTAGACAACAGCATGTCTAAGATGCATATTTTACAGATTAAAGGATATTATATTAAAGGATAGAAGACTGACTTGATAAAACTCTCAGGACTGCAGACTATTTTGATCAGAAAGAGTTAACCCGACTGATTTTGATGGCACAATAAAAATTATTCTTTGTACCCAGTATTTCTCCCAGTGGCTTCTACAGTAGTAGTAGCTCCTGGTACATAAAGGACAGAAAAAACCTGTGTGGCTTGAGTAGGACTTAAACTCCATGTAGGCCTTGAATTAGTCGTCTGCAAAGAGATGAATTTCACTCTGTGAAGAATGGCTTTACTTTTTAAATTGCCTTTAGAAGTAATGGCCACTAGTCAGTGATGTGAAACACAGCCATTGATCACCTGGATAAACCTTTTCATTGGAAGTGTTTTTCAAAAATGCTCACACAGAGCTGTAACACAGTCTGAAAGTGCACTAGCAAAGTAATTTTTCAGCTTGATTTCTTGATGTTAAGTGAATTGCAAGACTTTTCTATTTGTTCTCCCACTATTTGCGACCTTAAAACTAATTTACACTGTTAAGACAGGCCAGGTTTTTCACAGACTCATCTTCATGAAAGCTTGTTAGCTCTTCCTGCTGAACGTTCAGTTAATCTGTATTTTAGGTTAGACTGTAACTCAGGAGGAACATACCAATGACAAGGAAAGTTTCAAAATTCTGGGATTTGATACTGGCTCACTCACCCTTCTTTTCCACCTGAAGTTCAATCCACCACCAGGCGGGTGTGTACTTTCATGTATTCAGCTCAGCAGGCATCAAAAGGTGAAAGGCTTGCAGCAATTATTTTAACAATAATGGAATTTTAGTGCTTCTGTGTCCAACCCAGAACCTTATATGGGTGCAAAACAGCAATATCCAACTGACAGTGTAAAGAAATCTATTTTGGGAAGAGAATTACACTCATACTTTAAGTTCCTTCGAACTCACTAAAACTGATGGCAAGATGTGGACTGCAGTGTTACAGCTAAAGAAATATTCACCAGCAAGTACAGACGTGTATGTACGGTACCTTCCATAAGCGTGATAGTATCCTCAGAAAGTTATAACCATATTGTTGTCACTCCTGACTTCCACACTGGCCTACTCTTTACAACAGTTACAACCACCTTCCTGCTTGCTTCCCTCTCACGGATCAATCCCCTATTTCTAGAAAATGTAGACCACCTTGTTCCCAGCTGGCTGTATCTGCAGCCAAGTGCTTCCCTAGCTGTTTGCCTTAAGTTTAAGTTTTGACTCCTGAAAACATTTTGGAGCAAAAAATACAAGCACCTGATGGCTACCCATTTTTATCCTGTTCACCACCCCCACCCCCTGAGAGCATTTTGTGTTATAGAGAAGAAAGTAATTGCCACTCTAAACAAAGTACTAAATAGCATCTTAAATGTGTGCACGTGAATATTACGTTTAACTTCATTTTTATTTACACTAAATAGGAATGCATCCATACAAAAAATACACTTACCTCATACGTGAAACATATATATATGTATCTAGTAGAGCGGGTTATACTTTAAATGAAATAATTTTATAGAGACATTCAGAAGGCACCAAGGAGACAGTAGAAATAATTGGTTTAGTATAATTTAAAATGTAAATGTCATGTAATATGTAATTTAAATGTAAATCTGCACCTTAAACCTTCAATCCATCAATGTAAATCTCCATTTAAGAAACAAAATTTCCATGTGATCATGTTAATTCCTCCTTCTATAATAATTATAGAATGAGAAATGTATAACCTTCAATTAAAACCTGGTAACTATCTTCATAACAGACTGAGTTGGAAAACTATTTTTAAAAAATGGTTACTAATAAAAATAGATTTTAAAATATAAATAGTTTATTCACGTAATAACTAAGCAACCAAAAAATCTCTATATTTCACACTGCATTAAAAACAAAACCAAACCCCATGATGAACCCCTGCAGCAAAATTTATACATGCATGCTCTTTGGGCCTGTAACAGAGTTTCCATCCATTTTGGGATAATATGATCAATTTCCTCCCACGCACCCTGCAATTCATAAATGCTTGCTGGAGTACGAAGAATACCAGTGCTGTGTCCCTTAAAACAAGAAATTAAGACTCTCAACACTCCTTTGTTTAAATTAGACGAAGAAAGAAGGTAAAAAAGCTAACTGCGTAAGTCCATAAGGTCTGCTACATGCAGAATCCACCGTTCTTTCAATGCACTTTAAGAGTCATTTGAGTTCAGGCTTCCTGTATAAGGTTTTTAATTTAGTGTTACTTTGGCTTGAGAGTATTATCCAAAACTCTCTGATAACCTGTGGGAGACCTTTCACTGTCTCAGGACTGGATATACCATTTTGTTTCCTATAGACAAGTAAGACAATACATCTCATCTGCCAAAGGTAACAAAAATATCATGAGAACTCTCCTTTAAAAAAAAAAATAAATCTGCAACCAGAGAGAAAAATAAATATTAAAAAAAAAAAAACAGAGAAAAAATAATGATTTATCAAAGAGCAAAATCTTTTGAAAATAATACTTGCTGTATATACAAATGTAGAAGTAAATACACCACAGCTCTTTGTGTATGGGTAGCAAAACAAATAAAGTGATCAAAATCTCTTGAATGCAATCAAATAGCTTCCCTACCCTTTTGCACAGTGAATTCCAACAAAAAGGAAGACTAATTCTGAAAAGATTACCAATGCATTTAAAAGTCGATGTCAAAGCTTTGTGTTCACCAGCACAGTACTTCCTAAACTGAAACGAGTAACTGTCCATCTACAACACTGTAAATATGTCTAACTTCTTCATAGTTATCACATTTTGCAGATGAAAATGTAAATTGATTCTTCTACAGCTTTATCTTCTGGCCAGAACAAAGTCTTTTCTATCACCTATCTACTGCAATTCTGTAAGACCAGTTACTGTGAACAACATATCAGAAACAATAATATAACTTCTGTTGAAAAATCAGTATTAAGTATACCACCTTTACAGAACCCCCAAACTGACCTCTCTCTCTGATGAATTAACTTTAGTGTGAAGTATCTTGGCCTACTATGGTTGTACAACACAAAAATGCTATCACGTATTTAAGCTACTCAGTGCCACTGCTTGCCCCCTCCAGCATTAAAATAAATAGACTTGATGGTGCTGCTTCTTGTTTTCTAGCTCCTGAGATTAACTATTTCCAGCGTATTTTCTATTTTTGAAATTACCTAAAACAAGAAGAAAAAAAAAAAACAACAACAGAGAAAAATAAAGGAAACAACCAGTTTCAAATAATGCTATTTTTCCTAATTTGGTATTCTAAAAATATTTGTGTCTGTAGTTATAAAACCACATGAACTCTTCCATTATTAAAACTGAAGCTGCCTTCTCCTTCTGGAAATGTCTGCTTTCATTGACAAAAGAATTTCGGGAGCTGAATGAATGCCACAGTAAACATATCTGTATTCAGGTATCTGAATACAAGGGCAATATGCTAAGTGTACCTTCAGATTTAAAGTGTTGCAAAATATCAGTCAGCAATTCAAACACAATCCATCAAAGGCTACAGAAAATGACTACTTAATATTTAATAAAGGTATATTGGTTATTATAGTAATAAAATAATTTTTCCTCAGCTCTTCTTCCTTTCTCTTTGCAAAATCTTCATCCAAATAAGTTTACTTTTCTATTTGTGTTTTAACAAGTTTAAAAAGAGCAAATCAGCTTGAAACTCCAGAGAGACTGGACAGGAGCTAAATGTTTTCTTTGGCAGATAACATGATACAACAGTTGAGGTTAATTTAAACTTATGTGCGTAAAAATAAATAAGCAGTACACTGCCATCTTAAATCTATAGACTCCTTCCAAAAATACTGCCCTAATTTAAATAAAGAATGCATAAGGTAATGCACCAACTACATAGCAAATATGGAACCAATATGGAGCATCAGTGAGATGAAGCTCTTTGGAGGTGCCCCCCCCCCCTTTTTTTTTTTAACTAAACAACAAAAACCAAAACACAACCAATGCTTAGACATGTATTTCAAAGTACCTTTCCTGGACAATTTTTATGAGAGTTTTGAAAAGTTTTGTGGAAGACCATGAAAACCACTATAGCAGTCAGATCGTTATTGCAAACTATTATGTATATAGGCTTAATCCAAATCCCATTTGAAGCCGATGGAAAAACCCCTGTCGCCTTCAGAGGCCTTTGGATAAGATCCTTTGTTTCCAGAGGTATGGCATAGCAAATTTCAAATGTATGCAAGAACGAAGAGCGTACAACTACTAAGCAAGTGGTAACACTAATCTTCTGTGAAAAAAAAGACTGTTTTTACAAAGGGCAACTCAAAATGATGAGATCATACATTTGATGGTGTATTTTTTAGGGAAAGACAGGCTGCAAAGGGCCTGATTCCAGGCACTTTATTCCTGCATATCCACCTACAAAACAAGGCATCTTGAACAGAATTATGTTCTATTCTGGAGATGGTAAGTCAAATTTTAATGAAATCCTACTAGTACTGGGGTCACTAGGTGATTTAAAATATTCTCTGTGAGCAGAGAAATACCTGTGGACAAATTTCTGCATTGCTCCTAAGAAAAACACGAACAAGTTTGCTCATTAGTGAGAAGTTATAGGCCAGATTTATTAGTGATTCCACAAATGTACACACATACTACGTTAGTGAATATCCGGATAGAGGGGGGTCGTTCCAAAGCCCATCAAACTCAACAGAATTCATCCTACTGTGGATCAGGCATGGAGTCAAATGCATAAACAAGTACAGATTGCACAGCGAGTACAGTTTACAGTAGTACAAACTTATGACTTGCAAAAGTGCCTGTGCACTTGAAAACATCTACCCCACCATTTTATATCTACTGGAATCACTCTGCTTATGAAAGTCAATTGGGCTGGCTACAGAGATTTCAACTTTTTGTCTCCTGGCTGCAACTCTAAGTCTAGCTAGCTGCATGCACACTGAATAAATGAACGCCTATCTTTGTGAAAATCAAATGCATTGTACAAGCATGCATGCCGTATGAACACATATGTAGCTACAAAGAACCATGTTCTATAGTACGTCTTATTTGAGAAACAATGTCATGCAAACATATCTCTAAAGTATTTTTTTTCCTTCTCAGACAGGCACAGGTGCCATAAATCAAAATTAAAACTGTAAGGCAGTATCGCTTTGTTATATGTATTAGACCTCCACGACACTTGCCATTGCGGGGGAAAGAGGAGGCTGGGCTGACTACCTGCACCTGTTTCAAGCTGAGAGCAACTGATGCAGTTAGTAGGAAAAATGCCTAATTAGAATGCATTTCCATTTTCTTGAGGGAAGGTGTCACAATCACAAGCCTGCCCATGCCCTGAGCGCCCATGTGCACAGGAGACTTTGAACGCTGCTGTAGGAGGTACAAGGCCCTGCCGAGGTTTATCACACCACAGGAATAATGTGGCACATGGACAAGGGCCGATTACAGTGAAACCATTCTGCCTGCAAGGGAGCTGCTGAAACACTGAGCAGCTGTGAATTACACCCCCCCAAATTTTTATTTTTATTTTTATTTTTGTTTTTTTCCCTCAAAAGAAAATCGGATGACACAAGGCATTCCTTCCACTCCTCCTTGTATTCCTCCTTAGTGGCTGCAAAATGTTTATGAACACTTGGCACATACTAGGAGAAGGCAGTGCTGTACCAATACAACCACACAAAATATAATCAGCCTTACAGTCTTATGTTACCTTCTATATTCAACAAAGAGAGAACTCCGGACTGCACCCACATCGAAAACTCCTGCTCCATTCCCTTTCTTCTCTCCACCTCCTCCCTTTTCCCTCTTCTTTACCCACAATAAAATCTCCCTTAACCCAATCCAAACCCAGCAACGTTTGTCCAGGCAAAATTCCAGTTAATTTCAAAAAGTTTAGCCTGAATAAGGACGTCGCACATTCCATTTACTATCCCTGAAAGTAACATCGTAACTCACCTATCCGTGTAAAATGCTGTGCTCTACACTCCCCTTGTTTCAGTGCAAGCTGCTCCCTGCCTTGCAGGTAGCAGTGCTCTGTGTTGAGCACTCCGTATTACTCACGGGCCTAGAACATATGTACCTTTCCCTCATGTTCCCTGCTTTCTCTGTGTTAGTACTATTCGGTAAAAGCCATATTTTTAGTCAAGATAGGTGGGAGTTTAAGAATAGACTGTTCATTTATCAGCAACACCTTAAATATCCTTTCAGAGGATAAAAATCGATTTGGAAGATGAGGGTGAGGGAGCAAGACTGAGTTTGGAGCAAAACCAGTGCATCTTATGATTATTTTCACTGTGTTTCACTCAGTTATTATCTGAAAATATGCAAAACTTCATCCTAGCCAGCTATAAAAAAAAATCTTTTAATTAAGCAAAGTATTTTTTATGCTTTTAATTTCTCATTCCATGCACCAAACATTTTGTACGAGAATCTTGGTAGACCAACACAAAACACTTTCAAAATGTAAATGCTGTAGCTCATGTGCATAATTCCTGAAGGCATTCATCTGAGGAGCTGAGTATTTCTATCAGCAGCTATATTTCGAGTTACAGACTAGAAATAATTTTAAGTTTAAAACCTGAAATTCACCAATCTAATGAACATATTATAATTCAGTTAATGTATGCATAATCTTTATGCACTGTTCATTTCAGCATGCTTATAGAAATCCTCACTGTGAAATAAACAAGTAATAAGGCAACTCTGCTTCTTTTACTTTCACAGCAATTGTCTCTAGCAAGCCACTGCAAAATAATGAACTAATACACCAGAAGCAATTTTATATTCCTTTAAGTGCTAGACCACCGCAACAAAACAACCCCAACAAGTATTGCAACCTAAAGAAAAAAAAAAATCCTCCTTAGATATACAGCATCACTAGGAGCAACATCACTGAGTGCTCTGAAATTTCTCAGTGAAGACTGTTTAGCAGTTTGTGCTTTTATAACAACTACAAGTTAAACCCCCCAACTAACATTTTACTTGCATTGCACTGTACTACTACTTTAGTAGGCTACTTTAGTTTTAGGCTACTACAGGCCTCTAAAAAGTACTTAAAAGAAATTAAATTTAGCTATCACCAAGCCATACGTTCCTAAAATCCTTTCTTAATCTACACAGTTCACTATAACATTCTCTACTTACTTTGAGCTTGATCGGCCAATAAATACTGCTTTACTACTTAAAGTTATGAGTTGTTTTTCAGTTTATGTTGCCATAAAACAGTTCAAATGCAATGCCAATACAGAGATAGTTATGATACAATGCTGTCAATGGCCTGCATTTAGAACTATTTTTGTACAAGGGACTAGGTATTTTCTAATTATTTGGGGGGGTGGGGGGGTGGGGGGGGGTGTAAAGAAAAAAGTCCCCAAGTTACTTAGTTTTTTTATTTAATTTAATTCCTGGACATAAATAAAATTAAAGGGAAAAGATTAAAATATTCTACATAAGCGTTCCATTTTTTTCAGTGTGGAGGAAAGCATTTGTTCTACAAATACATACGAAAGGACTAGTTTTCTCATAAAGTGTCTTTAAAATATATTTATTTCCAGATACTTTAATTTGCCCATGCACTTGTCTATATAAAGAATATAAAGTAAGTATTATAATAGGTCTGGCAATTTCATAGTAGTAATAAATCTTAAGTGTTTAACCGTCTGCCAAATTGTGCCTAACTCAGTACATCTACATCCACATGCTACTTTGAACTATAAATGGCATTACTCTAACGTTTAAGTATTATACTTGAAACAAATTCCTTCATTAACACCCAAAGAGCAAGAGAAAGAGAGTGGGAGTGTGCACGAGCATGTGCCCGTACGCGCACGTAAGATAAAGAAGAAAATACACTTACGGCAGTTATGGACCTTTAAAGGCCATGAAAAATAGTATTTTAAAAATATAAGGTAAAAATGATAATTGTAAACTAATCCTGACAATTCCAGGTATTCTAAAGTGTAAAGACAAACCCTGAAAATATTTATGTCCAAATTCACATTGCTAAGACAATCAGGAAACGTAATTGTTACGAGATACAATTACTGAAGCTCATCACACAGTTACCTTAAAAAATTCTAGCTGAGAAATGTGAACACGTACCCTCATGTGTAACACACACAAACGGCATAAAACCCTACGTACTTGTAGGCATCTGTGTTAGAACTGCTCTGCACAGGGATGTTTAATAATGTTTCAAACATAATGAAATATTCAATAAATATAAAATCTTGCACCACCCAACTTTGTTTCTTGAGTTTCCTCCTATTTTTTTTTTAATTTATTTTTTTTTAAGTGGAAGGGGGAATGCCATTCAAGAAAGAAGCTATATTGTAATCAATGAAGGCAAGACTGGCACAAGTCCTAGAACATTTGCATTCAGAAATAAAAGCTGTGATCGACCTTTGTCTGCTAAGAAAATGAAGCTTGCTGCTTTTAAACAGACTAGCGAAGGGAGGGGCAGACTTCATAGAGAGGGAGAAGAGAACCTAAAAAACAGCAACAATAGCAAATATTAGTATATCACATCCCTAATAGCCAGCAAGTGATCATCCTGAATGAGCCTAAACCTCGCCGGGCTGATAACTGGTACTGCTAGTTAATAATAAATTAATAGGCAGACGCCAGCCAATTTGCCAATACCCACGTAGTTTCTGAAACTTGATTTTCCTACTTGGTAATTACTCGCCGCTCATGCCATCGTAGCGGTACACAAACGCGAAACGCTGGTGCACGTCAAGGGGGAAGCGGGGGAAGGCGGTGGGGGAGCAAGCTTACCCTGCGCAGGGTGGGAAGCCAGCCTCGGGGAGCCGCCGATGTGGTGGTGGTGGTGGTGGTGGTGTTCACCTTGCAGCTCTGCAGTCTCCTGGAAAAAGCAGGCAGAAGGCACTGAGCTGGGCTCTGTGGCATTTCTCGCCCTTGCAAGTGCACGCAGGCCCGGGGGAGCGGGGAAGGCGGTCCGGTCCTTACCTAGCAACCGGCGCCGGCTCCTCCGCCGCCCGCTCCCCTGCCACAACTGCCCCCGGCTGCCAGCGCCCGGCAGCAACAATGGGCGGCTGCGAGGGGTGGCATGAAAGGGAGGGAAGGGAAGGGAAAGGCGAGAGGAGGGAGGGAGGGAGGGAAGGAGGGAGGGGGGGAGAGACGGAGGGAGAGAGGAGGGGAGGGGAAAAAAAAAAAAAAAGAGAAGCGTGTTAAGCTTGTCTGGTAGTTAACAAGTCTTGAATGAAGAATGTTAGCAAACAGACAAACAGCATGTCTGATGCATGCTAATAGTCCTGGCTTCACCATTGACACTATGAATAATTCAGTAGAAAGGAGGGAAAAAACGAGGGGGGGGCGGGGGAGGCACCCTCCACCCTCCCTTCACGCTTTCAAACGTCTGCAGAGAAGACGAGAATAAAAAGTATGCCGCAACTTTCTGCTTTCCACCCGTCGCTAAGAAAATAGTCGGCAAAAAGGGCAGTTAGGCACCATCGCGGTCGCCAGTGCTGCCTCTCGGAGATGTTCGATTCCTATTTTTGTTGGCTATTAATTCCACCCTCCCCCCCACACACACCCCCCACCACCCCCCTTTACCGCCTATTTTACTTCTTTTGTCTAGGAGCTGGCACCTGTCCCAGAGACGGCATTTTACTGCACATCCCCTCTTCCCTCCTCAGCAGAGAAAAGAGGGGGGAGAGGTTTGAAAGGACGAAACAGCCTGTGCACCCCCTACCCCAACCCAGCCCCCTGCCCTCC
>JAVJGJ010000057.1:13628220-13642172 GCA_035590215.1 Microhierax caerulescens
CCGCTGGCCCTCAAAACAGCGACCTCACCCTCAAAACGGTGACCTCGGCTTCTAAAGCAGCCGCTGGCCCGCAAAACTAGTAAACCCAGAAATACCCAAGTCTGAGAGCTAAAATTTAGTGTCATACATTTTTACCTTGATCCTATTTATATCAACAGCTACAGAAGCCTCGAAGCTTACTATCATAGTATTATTTTTGTGCTGGCAACATTATAAGCTCCCCTCAATACACACACATCCCTTGTGCTCAGTCTTAACCCAGCTGTGTCTTACACACCTTCGTGGGGGCTTTTTTTTTTTTTTTTTTGATAAAGAAAGAATGTGTAAAAGCAGCATTTTGACTGAAGATATGTGTTTACAGTTTAATTATTTTATGATCTATCATTGTATTTCACAGATTTTACTGTTGAGCAAAGAACAGCATATAGCTGAAAAATAATAAACATCTTTCAATGAAGGGTGATGGTTTTCTATATGCAAGTCTTCCAGATAATTTATCTCAGCTTCCATGTTTATCTATGTTCCCTGGTCACGGCAACTAAAAATGAGACACATCACATTCTGCCACCAGTCATTTTTGAAGCCCAAAAAACCCCCAAACCAGCATTTTTGCATAAAACTAGTGATAAATATGAGGAAGTCCTACTTCACTTTGGCTTAGTACCCCATGCTTACCATGCTCAGCTTCACAGGGCTCTGAGTGCGTGCATGCGTGTGTGTTTACATGGTACCACACAAAGAAAGTGTTATGAAAAAGGTGATGAATACAATCTGCTGGGACACAGCAGCACGTTTCCTTGCAGGCTGAAAAACAATGCTTATTTTGAGACCTCGGAGGCCCAAGCTTAATACTGCAATCACTATGTGGTTTCTCTCTTTTAAGAGAAAAATCCTCCAATTTTCATTACTCAATGCATCTTCATTTACAACAGTCCAGCACAAGGTGGGGAAAACAAAATTTAAAGGCTCAAAACCGAGAAACTGAACTACTGGCAGCACGAGGGGAAGACCCAAGCAATATATTTAGTTCAACAAGGGATTAAGTACCACAGCCATTGGTAATTAAAGAGCTAATACCTCTCCTTTGAAATAGTTTGACTTTTACTCTCACTGCAACTGCTGCGCACTGGAGGTTGGGGTGAGGCAAACCTGATACTCTGCCATTCTCTGCCAGCACGTGCCTAAATTAGTTCTCCATTTTGTGGTGGCCCTCTGAGAGCAATTCCCATTGAGAAGTGAACAAAGGCCGCGACCCCAGGGTCAGAGTGTAATGCAGGAAGCATGACCTCCCCTTTGTTCAGAACAGCACTGTTTACTCTGCCTAAGTAAAGATCACCAATACATTAACTAAAGAGGATTAAAAAGGTCATATCCCTAGGGATGGAGCTCACGCAAGTGGCAACTCTCTTCAGTCACTAAATCATTTGACTTCCCCCCTACCCCACCCGCTTCAAAATAGAGACACCTTAAGCTGCCAGGGCTCAATGGCACATTATTTCCAGAGCAGAAGTCTGCACAAACTTCATGTGGTCTTCCTTCCAAACCCAGGTTAATTTCTGCACAGCTAGACAGCTGTTTTGAAGTTGTTTTTAAAGCTATTGAAAGATTGTAAGTGAAAACTATTACCTCAATACATGTTGTTTTTATTTTATATCTCCTTTTGAAAAGCTCCGAGTTGATCTATAAAATTGTTTGGGTCTTAAAATGGTTATTAAAAATTGTAATCTTTTGTAGCTATTATAAACACGAATCTTAAAATATCCTGTAGTTTCTGGATAGGCATAAAAGTTACCTGTTGCTGTACATAACCACTAACTCCAGGGTGGTTCACTTGCAAAGAAGAAACCAAGGAAAATAAAGTGAAAATATGCGGCCTATGAGAATTCACGCATGCTGATAGCTAGTCTTGATCGGGCTCAGTAGGTACTTCTTTTGACTGCTAAGCTTTCTGTTATCAACTTCTTTATAGTTATCTTGGAACATCATTATTAATATGACATATATTAACAGAAATCTCTCTTGAAACAGCTAAATTATTGCTGCACTGGTAACATACGGGAGGCAACGTGGCCAATTAAGACAGCATGCTGAATTGTCTCCTTTCCATTCTCACCTCTAACCCGCTGGCCTGCTTGAATGATCCCAACTTTTGCTTTGTGCCTTGGTTTCCTCATCTGTGGCAATATCACTCACTGGGATGCAGATGTTACCATCAGTTACTCAGCCAGGATGGGAGAAAAAGCATGTGGAAGGGAGTGGTCTAGACAAAGATATTTTCCCTTCTCTACCCTCAGGCACAAGCACTTCTGATGAAGCTGAATGTTGCTAGAGGTTCCACAAGAAAATAATAGGAATAAGACCAGGCAGGGGTCCAGGCTGATCAAAGTCTTTGGCACCGGGAGCTCAGCATCACAGACAGCCCCACAGGGGCTAAATGCAGTTGAAATCAGCACTACATCACCCATTATGCCAGCAACTCTGAAAGGAGGACCAGGAGTGCCAGACTCCAAAAACCAAGCTCCTAGAGGCAGCATAGTACAAGAGATAACTGCATGGATTGTATGGGGGGAAGGGGTGAGCTTCAGTTCTCAGACACTTTGTGCAAAACAGATATTTTTGAATCCGCAGCAATATATGCAGCTTTCTAGTCTCTAGGAAGATAAATTAATGCATAAAGTGTGGCAAGCTGGGGTCTGATTATACCCAGCATGCATTCACACTGGTACGCTCTGCAACTTTGCTGTCTTCTCTGCCAGCCGTGCATATCCTCAAGCATCAGGCAGGATGAAGAAGGAAGATTTTTTGCAGTCCTCTTCAGAACATTCAAAAAGTCACTTTCCCTGTTTGAAGCCTTCCTCATAGCAGAAACCCATGCATTTCAAATTTTTTGTAGAAGGATCTGAACAGATAAATGAAATCAAGAATCCAATATAAGCATTATGTTTGCCTTACTATGTTCTGTTTGTGAAAAGAATCACTTTTTTACCCACCACTGCTGTTCCTTGCTCTGATGGTTTCTGATCTTTTCTCAACCCAGTAGGAAAAGAAGGAAACTTACTCTCATCAGGAAAACCAAGAGGAGAAAGCCTTCTTAGCATACACAACCCACTGGGGAGCCCTGGGTTTAGCCCAGACGGCTCACAACAGATTCCAACATGGCCAAGCGTAAAGAAGAAACTTCCAAACTGTGTGTTTGCACCCTGATGGGCGGTATTCCCACTGCAGGTGGGTGAAAGACCGGCACTCAGTGTAACACTCTTCTGTGTTTTCTCACCTGTCTACTTCTGTGCCTGGAACAATCAAACCAAATAATACCATTTCCGGTGATTGCTGTTCCCTGAAATCTAACATAGTATATACCAGGAGTCAATAGTGAAGTCTTCACAAGCAACAAGTTTAGAAAAGCCCACATCCAGAGCAAAACAAACACCTTGTGAAAAACAAAAATATACAGCAGCTATTTCAAATAAGCTACCTGGAAATACACTACCATACTGTCACACTGTATGTTTATCAGACCTGCCCATTGACTTCAATGGGAACACTGTTTTTATGCAATGAAAAATTATCTAGGCATAGCATATCTGTCACAAAAAAAAACAAAAAAAAACCCCAAAAAACCAAAAAAAAAAGGGTAACAAAATCTCTAGGCACAGAAGAAATAGGTGGGCAAGGGCAATCTGACTACTGAGAAAAGCTTTCTAATACGTTGAAGCAAAAAGGTACCTTTTTCAAAAAAACAAAAGCACTGAACTGAAACAACTAGAACAAAGAATATATTTAGAAAGTAGTATTTAAAAATGGAGATTAGGAGCATAAGGACTGAACCAAAGACATAAGGACAATTTATTGACATACATTAGAAGCAGGAAGACTGCACAACAGTTGTCTGGCAAGTCTGAAATAGTACTGGGAAACAAAGGGAGTGAATAAAGAGGAGGAAAAACACTGCAGAAAAGATAATGGTGGATTATGACCTTGTGATATTTAGTCATGCAAAAGAGTAAACTCACCCCTTCTCACCCTGTATGACCATACAAGCATTTCTTATTAGCTGTATTCCTATCTAGGGTATTAAGAAACAAAACAAAAACTGTATACCCACTACTTCTTCCAGTGGAAACTCAAGATTAGACCTCCCAGACTCTCATTTTCCAGTTTTCTTTCACCTTCACACAGCCAACAGCACTCTCCTTCTGAGACAGGAAGCAAACCCCACACTCTAGAGAGTTATGGAGTAAGATGCCCCTTCACTTGAACAGGAAAATAGAGGAAACATGACTTTGTGGCACAAAATTCTTGTATAGTCCATTCTGGGGGGAAGATGGAGCAATATTGACCCTACTTCACATTCCTGGATACACCTCTTTATCTCTGTTCCCAGAAATCAGACAGACCCAAAGGTACCTTATAGCTTACAAAGAAGTTATCAGGCTTAATACAGCGGTGGAAAAAAAAAAAAAAATCTATGACATTCAAGTGAACAAATTGTCTCCTCTGGTCCCTCCAGACATCAAATCCCACTAATCAATTATTTTGCAAGTAAAGGGTGAAAGAGCACCAAGACAGCAAAACAGAAAGTGCTGAAATAATGGGATGAATTAAAAAGGCAAGCCATTCTGAAGACTAGATATACATGCAGAAGTTCCGAAGCAGCTCAAAGTTGGAGGCAGGGCTTCCAACAAAAATAGGCACTCTCCTATCAGGAATGAAAGGGTAGCACTCCTTAAAAATAGTCACAAATGATGATCCAGATTACATGCCTATGAATTCTAGCATTTACTAAACCATCTGGAAGGCTACTTTAAAAGATTGTAACTTTAATGCCTAAGCAGAGATTATATAATGGAGAAAAAACCCCAACATTGCCAACATAACGAAAAATAACTTGGAGTGAATCCGCAGAAGAAATTATTATTTATTTGGCCTTTCTAAAGGGCTTTGATAATGTGACTCATAAAGACCATAAAGAAAACAGAGTAATCATGACTGAAAGTTAAAATTATTAAAAATTAGCTAAGCAGCCAAAAGTGAAATGTAGGAATAAAAAGACATTTTAAGAAGAAAAAGGTTAATAGCTGTTGCATGCAGAGGCCATGCTGGTATCAGCTTAAGTTCAGTTAACAGTCTCAAAAGATCAGCTGTAAACAGAGCAGCAAAACTGACAACTAAGGAGAGCATACTTGGGTTACTGAAGGGTTTAACAAAGTTGAGTGAATGCAGAACACAATTTTTTTTTTTTTTTTTTTTTTTGTAATTGCTAAGGAAATCATACTGCAACATTCTCTGCGAAAGGAAAATACCTGGGTGTCATCATAACAAGCTGATGAAAGCTTTCATGTATATGCAGCAACGTCAAATAAGACACGTTTTATGATACATGCAAAAAAGCACAGAATACTGCACTGAAAACATTACCCTGCTAATATATACCTGCCAGGGAAACACCTTCATGGAGAATGCTATTTACAGTTCTTTTTACCTTATCTCACTAAAGGAGTGCAAGGGCAAGTGACTAAAATGATCTGACTTACAAAAGGACTGCCACATATAAAGACATAAAGCAATTAAACTCTTCATGTTTGTAAGCATATAAGCAATGGGGAACACAACAGAAATACGTATTCTGAAAGTCAGGAATTGTAGTCTGCCTTTCTTGCCTACTTCTAGTCTTGAATGGGAAATTATTCAGCTAAATTAAATAAGCAGTAAATTCAAACTATGGGAATGCATTATTTTAGAAAGTGCAGGCCAAGCATGTGAAAATCAGTGCCACAGTCCATCATTAAGGGACATCAGTACAATTCTGAAAAAACGGGGTTCTATTCACAGCCTACAAAATATAGTGTTAAATGAGATTGTTTGCTGGAAAGACCATAAAGACCTTTGTGCAATGCCATGATAAAGCCATTGGCCAAGGGATCTAGCTGGCCCACTTTCTGACAAGGACAGGGTATTCCAAAAGGATCAAATGTTGGTCGTCTTCGCCCTCCATTCTCTTACCAATCAACCCTTTGTAAGAACTGTCAGGGTAGACTTAGCATTAATTAGACTGTGGATCTGATCCAATGCAGTAATTTCTACTTTTGTTTCCTATGGCAAAAAGAAACGGCAAAAAAATTGACAAGTTCACTTCAGTTAAAGCAAAATCATTCATCCTCTAAACTAGCTACTGTACCTGATACAATGCTATCAATGCATCACCCAGACTTCACAAATATACTTAAACCCATGCATGTTTACTTTGCCACCTGCTTTTCCCCCTCCCTTTTGCACACAATTAGCAAGAACCTAAATTATAAGACATTGTTTTACTACACAAATGTGTTTCCTTGTTTATTATCTTTTTCCCCATCCACACATCATTATTTGCAAAAACCATTTAATAATTATAAGAGATTCCAAGATGTGTGTCAGAACCTGGGATATTGCCACTCGCGTGGTGGTTTGTTACACTTAGCCTTCAGTCTTGTGGCTAACAGTTCACCCAGACTGTGATAATACCTCACCACAACCCACATACTGCTGCTCTTCAAAGGAAAACAAGGATGCATAATTAAGAGATGATGAGCTCAAATGTAAGACAGGAGATGAGGGCACAGATTCTGTAACCACACCTGTGAGTGGTTTTACTACTGAAGAAGTTTCATCAGCTCCATCTTCACTCACAGTATCCAAAGTCACACATTTTAAACATACATTTGCAGCAGCAACATTTACAGAAGCCAAGGGAAAAGAGTGATAAAACAATGCCATTGCAGAAAAATAGCTTTAACATCCATTATACATAATTAAGATTGCAAATAAGCATTATTTGCAAATAGCCCTTGTGAAAAGGGTGGACAATGTCTTAAAATATATATAGTTTTACTGGGAATACTGTCAAAATCTTACCACACAAGTACTGTTACATGAAAATATTCCCAAAGTCTCATTCCAAGCTTTTGTGATCCTGTAATTACCACCATAATATAAAGAACAATGGACAAAAATATCTGTGTGTGTGTGTGCCAGTTCAGGGGCTAGTAGTATAGCATACTGCATGGAAGTAAAAATTGAGAAGTGGGTATGGTACAGATACATTCTAGAGTCTTCAGGACCAGTCCCTTGCTGGATATTCAGAATAAACAAGACATCAAACCACTTTCCTTATTACTCTATAATTGGAATTAGTTTTTGTTGGTTTTGTCATGATCAGTGCCAAGAGTTGAGAAATCTGGGGCAAAACGAGACGCAAACATATCTACCGAACTCAAGTGAGGACAACTGACCATCCTTCACAAATATGCATTAAGAAATAGTAAGATTACAAGCCTACTTGATTTATGAAATAAAAATTAAACAAAAAAAAAAATGTTTTACCTAAAAGAAGTCTTCGTTTTGCCATGATGAAGGACCACATCTCCAAAAGCTAGTGCCCATTTGCAGGGCCAGATCCTCTTAAGCGGCAGCCACACCCTCCTCTTCCTCATTTTTTTCCAGTGACCATGAAACACTTTCTAAGCCAGGCCCTGAAAAAACCAAACAAACCATTTTTAATGGACACCAGATACCACACTGCTGATTTAAATAGGCAGATGAGAAACAAATGAATATATTTCAACACACATATTGGTATTTTCGGTTTCGTTTCAAACAAATTTGGTAGGCCTGATTTGGCTCTCTATTCAAATCAGAGGAAACATAATTAAAAAGTGTTTTACGTTGACAGCAGAATCGAGCCCTCTATCTCTTTTTAGAATTTAATATAACATGTTTTCCATTGGTACTAGCAAAATTCACAAATCTGAGGCTTTTCAAAGTATCTTCCGACAAGCCTGTGTATTTCGTAATAGTAGCAGATGCCAACACAAGACAAGCTTAGAAAGATTTTCCAGAGGTTCTCTTCAGTCCATGGGATTCTATGGATTTGAAGGTCAGGCAGATCTGTTTAACTCTGACTTTATTTAATTAAAAAACAAAACAAAAAAAGTAAAACTTTCCCAGTTTATGTATCACTCAATCTCACCCAGATCATCAAATGATTTGGATCATGGTATCTTCAGCACAGGTACTAATCATACTGCATAGCAAGCATCACCCCACACATCTTTACTTATTTTATTTCACACAACTTTATCAATAATTCGGCAGTACATAGAACTACATGGAAACTGATTGTTGCTATAAACTGATTTGCATGTTGTATCATCTGCTGGCTTTAATTCATTATTTAAATGACACTGTAATTATACTATATTTCATATGCTATTTAACCACAGAATACTGAATATGAATACAAAGTGATAAAAACAACTTTTTCCAGTATCTCAAAAAACACCCACTTCTTGTCAAATAACAAGCTCCAGCATTCAACAACAACCAAAAATACAGTATTTTGGGTTCAGCAACTTAAGCTCAATTTTTTGCAAACTACATAAAGATGATATTGTTCAGCTATCATTAGGACTGTGAAATATGTATTAAAATAAGCTGCTTGCTTATTTAGATTTAGAACTAGATATGTAACCTGAACCCACAGCTTCATGCTATTATGTTTGCTGAAAGAGCAAACTGATACAAAAATAAAAACGTAAAGGTTATATTGAGATGTGTGTTAGGGGATGACAACATATATTACAGGTAGTATATTAAATAATGCCAAATCCAAAATAATTCTGTAATCCTAGGACCTACTATGTATTTATTCATCATGTACAATTTCGTACCCACAGAAAAACACTCTTAAAAAAAAGTGATACACTTTCACTATTAGTAGAAGTGTTGAGTTTCATATAGTCCTACATACTAATGGGTTTCCAATACACAATTTTGAAATTTCAAAGCCTGCATAATGCTGTATTTTGCACATAAAGTAAAATACAATTAACTTGCAGAATAATCCCAGTACTATAGTATCTGTAGACATGTTAATTCACACAGAAATCTTTTTTCTCTAAACTACAAAATACATATACTTCTCATCATACTGGAGTGCTCCGATACACAACACTGACTTTTAAATCCAAATGCACAGTAGGGAAAAACGTTAGAACATTACTATTTTACACGTCTGTAAAGATTCACCCTGAAAAGCCTTCCCATCCACATATTCTGTATCAGAAAAACACACTTACTCCAGACTGTTTGCATTTGTATTTATGTAGGTGCTCTGCAAGAAAAGGAGCAAACAGAAATCCAAGGGTTAACAGAAAAAAACGAAACAAAACCAACAAGCCACTACACCAAAATCCCCAGCCATACTGAAGACCCTGCAAGAAAAGCAAAATGCTTTGCAGATAACAGCCTAACAAAAAGCTAACGGATAATTTAATGTCTCAGTATTGCCTGGATACAAGCTTGGGATTTAGGCAGCCTTGGACTACAAGGACTATTCCCTTCAAAATCTAGCCCAGAGTCCTGCACTGTTTTCTACCAACAAACACCACATCCAAATTGTGACTAAACACCTCATTATGCTTCTCTGGCACTATCTGAAGCAAGCATACTGTACAATTCTGCATGGCACCTAAAACTGGAGGGAAAAAAAGGCTATTTTTTCTACTGAACCGCAATGAACTGACAAGCAGCAAGTTCTGTGCAAAAGGCTTCTGCGATCAGTAAATGCTTCCCACCCCCTCCAGCCCCCCTTCCTTTCTGTGGTAGGCAACAGGTGACAAAATACAGCCCCCAATCTTCAGCTTTAATAAGAAAATTTACTTAGCCTACAATACATCTATAACATAGTCTCCTTCTAAATTATTTTTATTAAAATTGAATTAAGAGGTTTAACTGGGCCTCTATGCTGGGTTCAGAAAGTAAATGCCTTTGTCAACATTCCTTTGTAGATGTTTCATTTAAAGAAAATGCAGCTCTCCCTGTTACAAATAATAATCAGTGGCTTTAGGTAACAGTCTAGCACTCACAGATCTTGAAAGAGAAAACCCAAACTGCGTTTTCAAAGGAACTGCATGCCCCAACTACTTCACTACAATCTCTTTTTCCAATAACCTGTTAATTGATCTTAAATACGTAGATGAATTATGAGGCAATAACCTCCAATTTTCTTAGCTCTTACTCCAGACAAACATTATATTCTGATTTATGAGTATTTGAAATATTTAATTTGCTGTTCATGGCAATTAAACAGTTAATCTAATTTATGAGAAGTAAAAATACCACATTAAAGATTCCTTCTATTTTCTCCTTTAAGCTTCACCGCTTCAAAAGCATTTCTTCCATATGTTATTATTTACAAATATTCTTCCTTTGTGCACTGGACATATTACTATAGTTGAGGAGGCCGTATCAGCAACGTGATCTCTTTGCTTGTCTCCCTGCTACTTATTAAATAATTTTACTCCCATACGTACATACACAGCTGGTCAAGTGCAAGAAATGACTGCTGCGTTCAGCTACATCTCGCACACTTCCACAGCAAGCCTTGGGGAAAAAAAAAATCACAAGGCTACAAAAATTATCAGCTTCTATCACTGTCCATTTCTGAAGTCTTACACTGCTCACACTACCCTTTCTGAAGCCGTGGTATCCTGTGCTGTAGCGGTACACCTGTGTCCCTTCTAGCAAAGAACCTCATCACAATAGGCTAAAAATGCTTCGGTTCTATTAATATCCATTTCTCAATTTGCAATTAAAAAGAATCTTTCTTTAAAGACACTATTTCCTGAAATTTTTAAATGCTTAAAAAAAATAGTTTTCTATTTGGAAAGCTTTGCAATGTCTTCTTTTTACAAAAAGGGAAGCTTTGCAGCACCAGCAAAGAGTACTCGGTACAGCAGATGGTTAAAATTCTGCATCATTTTTAATAGCCTTAAGAGAAAGCACTGCCTTTTTTCGGGGGAGGGCGGGGATGGAGGAGAAGAGAGAAAAAAAGCTGAGAACAGCAATTTGCAGCCCTTTTTTTTTTTTTTTTTTTTTTTTATTTTCCTTTACAGCACCTAGCCACGCCTCAGTCTGGCCCTTCCTCCAACCTCTGCTAACCTAAAAACCAGCGCCAACCTGGCAGCAGGCCATATATTCAAAAGTAAACATTATTCTCCTGCCATTTTTCAGTGTGTTTATCACATCCTGACCTTCCCCACCCCCGCCACCCCCGCTGTAGCTGAGATCCCTGGCTTTGCCCCGGTTTGTTTCGCTTTGCAACTGCATCAAGACATCAAAGTCACACTGTTATCTAAGATGGCAAACTTGCAAAAACGCGTTAGAGGGATTTTACCTTCACTCAGTGAAGCAGCAGGCTATTTTGGAGCGGGAAAACAGGCGTATCTTTACGTATCGCAGTCCCGCAGAACTGAATGGTACGTCCTTCTCCATCACTACAGGCACGGGCTCTTCCTGATACAATGCACACGCTTCTTTCACTGCCTGTAGCTGCCGTTGGAAACCTGGCTTTTGCTTCCACAGCTTTTCCATTTTCTTACTTAATGGCTACAGGAGCGTTTCAAAAAATAAATTACTCTAAGCAACCGTGAGAAGGCACATATAGCACTGCACCTGACTCTTTGTTATCCCTCACCATTCATTCCCATTCCCTGTCCCTTCCGCTCCTCGCTTCCTCCTCCCACCTTGGACCGCTCCTCATTTATAAAGGCTCTAAAAAAAAAAAAAAAAAAAAAAAGGGAAAAAGAAAAAAAAAACCCCAGACTAATTAAACTAGTTGCCCGTTACTGGTTGGTTTGTTTGTTGTTTATTTTTTAAACCCTAGTGGTACATTGCATTGAATGGATAGCTGACACAGCGGCAGGAAAAGGAGGTTAAAAAAAAAAAAAAAAAGGAAGGGGGGGGGGTGAGGGGTAAAAATAAATAAATAAATAGGGATGCTGCGGCTTGAATCCTCGGAGCCATCCCCCCCTCCCCTCCGACTGGGTGCCGGGAAGGGGAGGGCATGGGAGCCGAGGGGAGCCGCGCCGCCCCGCTCCGTCCCGCTCCGTCCCGCCGGGCAGCGGGCAGCCAGCATCGGCCATGTTGTCCCCGCCGCCGCCTGCCCAGCCTTATCGGGTGAAGGCGCTGGCAGCGTGCCAAGCCGCCTGTCGCAAGGCGGGTGTCAGGCGAGGGCAAAGTTTATTGTTCGGCGCTGTTATTGGTACCTCGTAGGGTGGGAGGTAATTTTATTTTTTTATTTATTTTTTTTCCCCCTCTTGTTAAAAGCCCACCCCACCCCGGCCCATCATCAGCCCGGGGCAGCGCCCGGCCGGGAGCAGGTACCGGCAGTCTCGGGGACTTCGCCCCGCACAACACACACACACACACACCCCACCCCCCACCCCTTTTTTTAATTTTTTTATTTTTTTTCCCTCTCTAGGCACCGTAAAGTACAAAATAACGTGGAGTGGGTTAGTCAAAACAGTTATGTGCAAGTAGCCTGGCAAACAAAAGCCTTTATTTATTTATTTAGGTTGCGCATAGATAAGGAGGAGCCTTTGTGCAGGCGAATTTCACACACATCAGAAAGGCGATGCCATGCTGCTTCCCGCGGGCTGACACGGCCTGTCTCCCAACGCCACCGGACAGCCTGCAGGCTCATTAATAATTGCGAATGGCTCGCCATTTCCATATTTAAATTGTGAAGCAGCGTATGATTAATTAAGAGGGAGAAAAAAAAAAAAAAAAGGCGAAAGAGGCCAGGCCTGCGCGGCCGCCCGGGCAGACCCTCTGCCCCGCTTTAACTCCTCCTTTCCCACGCGCCCCGGGCCACCGGGGGCTCGCGGGACCCCCCGCCCCCCCACCCTCCACCCCCGGTTGCTGCCTGGGAACTCGGAGGGAATATTAATTCTGCTATTTTTGTGTAGTTAGGCAACCACGTGAGTTCTTTTGCAAGGCTCTGAATAGCCACGAACTAATGAAGAGAATTTGCTGCAATCCACTCATCATTAGCTTTTCATTTGGGGTGGAAAGGGAAAAAAAAACCCACCAAAAAACCCGCTTATAAATTTTAGCGTGATTGTACATGAATGTATTTTCATGCGGCGAGATTAAAAGAATATTTACGAAGTTATTTATATAAAGAAATATTGCAATTAAAGCCCAGTAAAATGTGTAATTTGAACTCCTCCGAGTGCTCCTGACTATGAAAATATTTCGCAGTGAAACGCTGTGATTAACGCGCGCGCAGCCCCGCAGCCCCCCGACGCGGTGATAAATACTCTGTATACAGTAATCAAAATATTTAACAATTTATCAGAGAGCCTAAACTTCACATTATTCTGTTTCTCCCAAGTAGATCTAACTGTAGCAGATGCCGGATTTTTACATTTTTATTTATTTATCTATTTATTTTGCCTCGGCTGTATTTCCGACCAGTAGTTCCTCAGCTCCCCTGCGAGCCTTGCGGGAATTCAAGCGGTGCGAGCCCCCGTACGGCAGGCAGCCCCCCCTCCCCGGCCTACGGGCGGGCACGGCAGCTCCGGAGGGGCCGGGGGTGCTCCCGCCCGTGTCCCGTCCCGTCCCCCCGGGCCCCGCACCCCCGCACCTGCCCCGCCGCGGGCCGGACGGGAGCGCTGCCTGCGCCCCGGAGCCTTTCGTCCCCGGGAGACCTGCGCTGGGGTCCCGGGGCCGGCCGGGGGTGGTGGCCTGCGCGGGGCAGCGGCCTGGCAGGCCCGGGAGGAGGGAGCCCCCGCGGGCAGGGCCCTGCGCTGAGGCCCGGTGGGCTCAGCCAGGCGGGACGGCCGGGCCACTGCCCTGAGGTGACCAGTTCCCTCGCTCGGCGGCCTTGAGGCGGAGCGTTGGCGGCATCCCCGGGGCCGCAGGTAGAAAGGTGCTGAGGGAATGGCCCTGGGTTTCGGTGCCAGCTGGGCCGCGGGCTGTGGAGGGTCTGGGCAGGCCGAGGTGCCACAGGGGCACTGAGCCCCTCAGGTGTGGGTGTCTGGGGTGGGCTTGGCGCCTTTGGGTGCTCGGTGTGGGTGTTGGGTGGGCTTGGGTGCCTGTGGGTGCTCGGTGTGGGTGTTGGGTGGGGT
>JAVJGJ010000057.1:13642272-13712463 GCA_035590215.1 Microhierax caerulescens
AGCCGCCCGTTTAACCCTTCTATTTTTGCAAACCTCCCCTTGCCTCAAATCCAGTTATTCCCAGTTTGACCGGGTATCTATTCCCATTCGTTCTTCCATTTCCTTGGCTAATACTTGGTGCCACGCAGCATTAGCAAAGGCTGGCAAATTTTTCTGCAGACGAGCACTTGATTTGGCTGGGAGATGTACAAAATAGATGGACCGTGCACTAAACGAAAGCCACCTTCTTTTGTTAAGCCAAAGTCATAGTCATTTGACATATTAAAAACATTTTTTTTCAGAGCATCAGTTCCAGCTATTACTTGTCAGGCAGCTTCAGCAAACCTGAGTTTCTCCAGGTCTGAATCAGGCTAGGCATGCTTTGGCGTCTGAGTATGGTCAGTTTGCAAGCTGGTACCAAGTTGGTCCTGGGAAGCTGTAATCCCATTAGTATTATTCAGCATATTAATTAATGTTCTGAGCAAGGACACAAAGGAGAAGCTGCAAAATGAAACAAATTCATTTGCAAGGCCCCAGGTTTAGGACCCTAATGCCATCCACTACACGCTTAGTACTGGAAAGAAATTTTCCCCATCTACACATTAATATATGCATGTCTAGCTGAGTCCCTCGGTTTCCTCTAAACCACCTGGTAATTGCTCCAATGACAGAGATTAGGGAGAAAGCTGAAACACCAGTGGTCTGATCAGGGATGACAAATTTTTGTGTTTTCCTTCCTGCTACCAACATTCTATAAAAGTTTTCACTGGGTCTATGTAATCTGTTTATCCTTCTAATACCTGAAGCCACACTGGGCAACTTACCAAAATAATTCTGTAACTACCACCATCAAGAAAATGTTCATCCTCTTCACCCATCGGGATAAAGTACAGTCTGCTGTGCAATATGAAGAGCAACATGCTCTACCCAAATGTTTTGCATTTGAGTTGGCATCCAAAGGTAAACAAACAAAACACATACTGAGCAAATCCTAGCCCATAAAGACTTACGAAGGCAGGCCTGAACTATTTAGATATGTATTTGAGTTTAGAGGCTACAGAATTCTTTAGAGGATATAATCTTTTAGCAATAAAAATGTTAATAAATACTTGGTTCAAAATGAACAAAAAGCTTGGTGTTCTCTCTCATGAAGTTTGCTTAGTCACAAGAGCAAATACCAAGTATTTTGTTACAAGTGAAAGTTGCAGATACCAAAACATTTTCTGTTACCAGTGTCCCTGTACATTTACTGCTTTTCTCTTGTTTAAAGTAGCATGGCATTGTCAGAGCTAATACTAACCAAATACTCAAATACAAAACACATGAAACATAACAGTAAGACTTTAATTTCTTGTTTCTAAAATAATTTTTAGAACATGTAAACATATGTTTTTAAAATAATTAAAGGTATACTGAGGGTGTGAAAACTGGAAAAGTTGGTAACAATTTTAGCATGTTTTTTTCTCGTTTCTTATATACATGTTCAATTACAGACTGCAGTATTACAAAGCTTATGGGAATTGGCTAGTGAATCCACACTCGCCATGCTGGCTTAAAATGATCTCTCTATGCTTTCGTAGCTCAGAGGAGTATGAGGAAGCTGCACAGCTGTATCTTACTAAACTGTAATGGAAAAAATACTCCCTTAAAAATCTTCACTACATTACTAAATGATCCAAAAATATTATAGGTGGGGCTAGCGCAACTGCCAATTTCTATGATTGCCAGATACTTCCTATTATAAGACTGCATCTTCAGTTGCTTAAAAACTTTGCCAAACTTAAACTGTTTGGCTGAAAATTTCCCTCACCAGGTGTGTGCCTCAGGGATAACTTATTTGAAAATCTGCAGCCAAATGGCTTAGACCTTTCCAAGAACGAGCCTATCAAAGCATCAATTGTTTGGTCCACGCTGCCAAATCACAGAAACCTTTTCTTTGAGAAGCTCCTGCATCCCCATGTTGGAGCAGAGATTAGGATGGGAGGTAGCCTGTTAAGGAAGTGGGTTTTGCTGCTTCATTCTAACCAGGCTGTATATGTTTGAAAACTTTAGTTTGTTTACACTTGCTAGGGACTTACTGAAGTTTAATAGGAAAAATTCCCAAAGATCTTGCTTTCGCTAAATGTACTGCTTCCTCTCACAGCTGTCCAGGTTGATGAGATGGCACATAAGATGGCCACATGCTCCAGAACTATGTAATTGGGCCCTGTAATGGCTGAACTAGGTAGGCTCAATCAGAAACACCCATCTGGGTGCCACAAAACAAGTGTCCTTGGCTCTAATATTCCTCCTGCTTGCATCCAGACAGCCTAGTGGAAGTTGTTTGATTTCACTGTGGAAAAAACTGCAGATATCAAACCAGAATAGAAGAAAAAGAAGGAAGGAGAACAGCAGCAAACTGACAAAGCCCAGCAGAACAAGGGAGGCAGGCTGGGCGCAGAAGGTGGGAGTAGACTCTCAGTTTGAGCAGGGAAGCCACAACTATTTGCAGAAAAACCTGGACTTCTTGGCTGAGGAAGCAAATGGGAACAGGAAGACAAGAGAGAGTGCTGAGAAGCCAGGACATTGTCAAGAGAAAAGAGGGAAACACCAGCAATTCTGTATTGTTTCTCTACGGAGGTGCTTTAAATAGAAAATTATATTCTTAACTTCCATCAGTTGGCTCAAGTAGCAGGGCACTGTGGGATGGCTCAGAATATTCCACTCCTGATGACTCATTTGGATGTTAGTAGACTGCTACAAGATAAAATCTCTGTTTATGCAATTTGGTTTTAAATCCCCCCTAACTTGCAAAAATGACATGCAGAAGCATGTGCGTTCACACACGCATACACATGCATACACGTGTTAAAACTGTATTAAAACAAGGGTAATCTTGTTCAAACAGGATTAAAGAGTATAGAATCAAACAGAAAAAACAGGAATAAAATCTACTGTACAGCAGCATTTCTTGTATACAGCCCTTGTATGATAAAAGTCTCACAGGCCTGTATTTCATCTTTGCTCCTGGGTCCCAGCTTCATTAAATGGATGGAGCAAAATGATGCCAGTATTAGCAGATACTCTATTTTGTCTTCTCCTCGCTGAACAAGGTACAGTCCCACATCTTAATTAGTGGATGCTTCTCAAACTGGAGCCTGAACTACAAAAGTTTTTCTGTGGCACTTCTCACCACTGCAGTCCTTGGATGCTTCTCAGAGATGCACTCATTTACGTGTAATCCCGTGAACTGGAGGAGAGAGACTACCCACATTTTAAAAAGTAATAACCTGGCACAAGTATCCCATCCATTCTGGGTGCCCGAACTGAGAGAAGAAGAACTTGGCTTGTCAAGTTACTTGGCTTTATGAAGTACTGCACGTATTGGCATTGGATGTTGAAAGCACCTTTCCCCTACATTTCCCTGGCAGTGCCAAGTGCTTGCCATAGTTCACAACCAAATGAGACATGAGGAACCAAAATTAACAGACTTACAATTTGAGTGTTAAAAAAACAAAAAAAACAAAATACCTGACCTAATGCATTTCTGCCAAATACACACACCTCCTCCTTGCAAAGCAAAGTTTTAAAGCAAGTACTGCCATGTGTTGGGAGGTTATGTAACATTTTCCATCACTCCAGTTTAGTAAAACTTGTTTTCTTAGTGTTATAGTGTCAGAACACAATATAAAATAAAATCAGTTTTTAAAACTATTTTTGACCCTTCAGTATCTTCGTTTGAAGTAAATATGAAGATCTGGGGGAGGTCTGACTCCCAAGTTTTGAACTGTGGAGTTGGCAATATCAGTAGTGCCTTAGGGCGAGGTGCCATGGGTTGCTGAGCCTTCCCCTTTCTGTGTTCAAGCGGACTACAGTACACATGGGTTATGATTCCCAGCTGCTGTAACTGAGGAGTGCCCAGTGGTCCACATGGACTCACTCAGGTGCTCTGCACCGAGGACAAGTGCTCACACGACCCAGTAACCATCAAAAACACTTGCCAGGCCAAAGCGCCATCAACTTCCCTTGTCATTTCGCACAAAAGGAAGACAGAAAAGACAGCTGAGAATGCACATTTCTTTTACGCCACCAGAGGTGAGGAGGATATGCAGTCAGGGCAGCACAAGGATGGCCACAGTGCTCTAACTGTGAAGTCCGTCAGTATCAGAGTTTGTTGTTATTTTGGATAACTATTATTCTAGCACTTTGTTCAGTTTGTTCTGCATCTTCTGAATTTTCATCCTTGTTTCTTGAATATTTTAAGTGTTTTGAAAGAGTGCCTAGAGCTGCAAATCATGACTCAAAGAAACCTGTATTAACATGAATGCCAACATTAACTTTTACAGGTATCTCTGAGACACTCCAATTGCTCTACTGCTTTAACCTAGAAATGGAAGCAAAACTCTAGGTGGAATAAATCCAAAAAACACGGGAAACATGAGTTGTGAAGTTAAATGTGACATTATTTGAAAATAAAATTGTTTTTCAAGGTGAATGATTTTGTAAGAACTCACTGCGAAGAGATCTAACCTTCAATACCTTTTTCATAGCAACAGAAGACCTTGAGCACCAGAAGGCAGGCTGGGTCTTTGGAAGAATAAGCTTCTACATCATCGTGTAATGATGCAAACAGCACAGATCTTGAACTAAAGTGTGGTCAGATGCCCATTCCCAACAGGAGATGCAGTATGCTTTAGTGAAGTAGCAAACAGTCACTTGACGATATACTAGACACAAATTACTCTCAAACTATGATGATAATGGGCAAAATGTTGATAACATGGTTTCTAATACAAGGACCAGCATCTTCCCAGTGGAATAGTGATCACCGTTTGGGGTGAAACGTTCTTAGTACAGTGCTATCATCTGAAACCAACCTTGCTTAGGGCAAGCTTGACCAAATGATGCTAAAAAACATGACTGCAGCAGAGAAGCAGTTCAAATAGCCCAAACAGAATTTGTAAAGGACTCAAGTATAATTTTGAAGGCACTCCTCTGATCTGCAGAAATGAAAATTACAAGTTCTTCTCTACAAAATATTTTTTTCATTCTTGCCTCATCTCAAGACTCTTATACAACTTCTCAAGAAACACACTCATAAACAGCCATGCTAAAATCACATTTAAAATCACATTCTGGAATCCTAGCTGACCTACGTGAAAGAAAAGTCCCAAACCAATTCAAATTGTTGGCTAGTGTGTGAACATTTTCAATGCAAAAAAAACCCAAACCACCTGAATGTGAAAGCAGATCTTTCGTTTTCTTACAGAATGTTAGGTTACTTCTGATTAAACTTAAAATTTTTAGAAGTCTTTTTTCTTTGGAAAAGGTGCAAATCACCTCCCTGCACTCTCGTAATTCAGGAAAAATAAATCTAGTAAGTGATCTGATGAAGAAAAAGTAGAAAAATTAGGAGTTAAAGTTGCTGTTTATAATGCACGCTGCTAATTTTGAAAGGTGAAAAGGTAAGTGGGGAAAAAAAGTGCATAGGAGGTGAGAAAGTACTGAAGCTTCCCTCTTAATGTGGTTCCCAAACACTCAACTGTGGTTTATACTCTGAATAAAAGTCATATTATTCTTATCTAAACCATCTAAGAGCAGCATTCACATATTCTGGAACAAGACATAACACTCCTGGGAAGTAAGGCTGATACCTAAGTAGAAGAATAGTGGAAGTGGGAAAAAAAACCAACAGTCCTCTGTTCAATTAATTTAAAAAGTCAAAATAATAATAATAATTAAAAAAAAAAACCAACCAGAAATTTAAACTGATCTAGTTAAGTGTTAACCTATTTCCTACCTTCTGTTTCTTTTTCTCACAACATCCATTTTTCTCACAACATGGCTTTTTGTTTATTAATTCACTTCTAGCATAGGACTGCTTGGCAAGCAACGTTTATGCGTTTTGTCATACGTCATTATTTGCTTCCACTTAACTATGCATGCTAATGCTAAAAGATACCTTCCACATTTTTTTCAGTCTAGATACATTTTTAAGTTATTTTGAAATAAAATAAATAACAAAAAATGGGGTGAAGTAGTGTTAATTAAAGAATGTTAATTCAATTGCATTTTTAAGGTTATTCTGACATTTGAAAAAGTGGCCAAGCACATCCTGCCTGTTTGGTTTTTGTACAGATGCATCTGCCAGGAAGCCATGCACGAGCTTGTATGGGACTCCTACTGTTGTGTCTGTTGTAAAATAAATCTGTACTGGTCTGCTCCCAATCTAAATATACTTGTGATTAAAGCTCTCACATGCAGATATAAATCTAGCAAATCAAAATCTGTTTCCAGGAGCTGTAACTTATTGAATTTATATACAAAACCTAACAGGTGATGAAAAAAAAAATACATCAAAGATTACTTTAACCCTACCATAATACACTTCTACTATTAGATCTTATTTTATTGAATGATTCATGCCTTATTGGCTTTTCTAGATTTGCTTTTATATTTCCGCCTCACTATTTTAAGATGCATTATCTTTAATCCAGAAACTGCCATCCTACCTAAACCTACTTAGAATTTTCTATGATGAAATCTCATTGAATGAAGATTAGTGAGAATTATGGATCTTCCACGGTGCAGTCTGAGGGAACATAACCAACCACAGCACAGCATAACCCAACAACATCTTGCCCACCTTTAAATTTTTTGATATCGAGATTTAAAGCTACAAAATACAAGGGATTTTTTTTTTCTTCACTGAGCAAAAAGAAGACACACTGATTTGTGTTCGGCTTGTACTTTGCAGCAGAAAGCCTCACGGATTTCATATATTCCTGTATTATTTGTACTATGGGCAGAGCCTATGAAATGGTGTGTTCTTTCTGTAGAAAGGTGCTAACAGGGATTCAGATCTCAGAGTGGAAAGGAGCTTAAAGCAGGACAAAACTCATCCGGAACTTGACTGCTTTGTAGGAAATTCTCCTATTTAGAGCCACCACAGATGTTTTGCCTGGATCTGTCTGCACATGCAATTAGCAGAAAATGAAGAGAAGTGCAACTATTTGGGAAAGACCAGGGCAATTATTTAAATAAAGTTGAAGCTTTTATATCCAGTATTTTCTGCTCACTCAAGATACAACACCACTCCCCATTTAAGAAGCTGTTTCCCCTGCCATTTAAAGGGAACTGGAGTATACTGTGCCATGTGAAGTTACCAGAATTACTGAACATTTATATTGCAGTGTGTGCCGGGACTATGACTGTGGGCCTGACTATGCTGAGTGCTGAGCAAAGACAAAGACTTTGATTCGCAAGCCTTTAGGGCAGTGGCCTTTTTTACAGAGCAAGTAAAAAAAGCAATGTTACATATTTGTAAAATACAATCTCAATTTTTAGTTGAAGAAGTAACACTTCAAGGGTATTCCTCCACATTTCAGAGTAGTTAACAGCAGCTACAAACCATTAAGTATTACTTTAAAAAAAACACTTAAACTTCAGCACGTTGTTGACTAAATTAAACATCTTCTTTCTCTAAAATATCTAAAATATCTATTTTCCATATTATATTTATTTATAAAATATATTTATATATGTTATATAAAAAAAATCACTCTGAAATGTTCCCCCAAATTCTGAGTTAGTGCATGATCATTTTTTAATGGAATATCTCAATATGACTTTTCTGCAAGAAAAACATTTAAAAGATAAAATTCTTTAGAAGTATGTTTTCTTTACATTGGTAACAGCAGAAAATGAAAAAAACCCAACAAGATACTTCAGTTTGGTGCTTGTATTTTGTATTCTCACACTCAATGTATTGAGTTCAGCATTTTTTCAACAGGAAACCATAAGATGAAAAAAAAAACCAACCACCCAGGTATGTGTGAGGTTTGTTTACAAAAAATAATCCAGTTATTGCTCAGTTATTCTTGTTAATGTGTAGATGGGGAGCAAGTTCATGTTACTTTGAAACAATAGCTTTTGTTCTTGAGATACATTTTAGAGGCAGAAAACTACTAGTGGCTGCAGCACTACAAGTTCTTGATATATTGAACAGTAGAGGAAATAGTCTCAGAAACTATGTAAACTGCTTCCAGCCTGAACTTAGCAGGCTGCTTTTTTTGCCAGTATTTCAAAACACATTTAGCTGAATAAGCATATTTTCAGCATTACAACAGGGTGTAATCACTTTTTCATCTGATCTGCTCTTCATGTATGCTTTATTACAAAAAGGTGGAAAGTTATATATGGGAAAAAACAGTCATAAAGAAACTTAAAATAAAACCCCTCTCTAAAACATTTTCCATTCCCCTCCAGCACCCTCCCCAGTAAAATGCATGAAAAAACCTCACATGGATGATGAGTGTATAGCTCACAAGGGAATTTCATATAGCTTCCTCTTCCACTGTAAGCCTTACCGGGATTCTCTGTCCCACCGGTAATGTATGTTGTTTAAGACATTTTATTTCACCTGAAGCAAGCGAAAGAGCCTGAGTAGTGCTTGTGAAATTGCTCCGTTCCCTCTGCTACACCGCTCCAGTGCCAAGGAGCGGGGGTGTGGAAGCTCAGGCTTCCTAGCAGAGCGGAGAGAGGTGCTGGCACCGGGCTCTCCGGGAGGAGGCCTCCTGCCAGAAGAGCCCAACACTGCACCAGAAGTGGCTGACCTTAAAGCGGGGGTCCTCACACTTTTTAACCAGGGGGCCGGCGTGTGGATTAAGTGGCAGGCAGTCATGTGCAGCTGCTTGGTTTTTGGTTTCCCCCCCAACCCCCAGTGGGGGTGGGGTGGGCAGGGGTGTGTGTAAATACCAGGGGGCTGGATTAAGAACCTTGGGGGCTGCATCCGGCCCACGGGCTGTAGTTTGAGGACCCCTGGCTTAGAGGCACCACCACACGGACACCTGTCTGCTGAGGCTCAGAAGAACGTTGAAGGTTGCAAATGGGATACAAAGCAAACATATGTCAGTATAGAACCGCCACGGGGCTTCAGGTCCAGTGCTCCTCTCCATCAATGGCTTTACTCCTTAGGACTTGAAAGGACTCAGGATTTCACACAATGAAACCATTGTTCAGCTGCGAAGTGAAAGGCTACCAAAATGACAAAGCAGAACCCATACGAAGCAAACTACAGAAAGCAGCTTCCCCACTGTTCCCAGACTTCAGAGGAGATAGATCCCTTGCTGGGCTGGTACAAACACCTGTAACTCAACTAGAATAAGATTGTTCCACATCGGCATGGGACCTGGATGGTGCATGGACAAGGTTGGACGCAAATACCACTGTGAGAGCAGGTTTGATGTATTTTTGTTACCTTGCTGGAGAAAGAGAATGTCTGGGCTTGAGATGTCATTCGGTTTAGTCATCTGGTATGGAAGAGCAGAGCATGCAGTTCAGGAATGCAAGCTCATACTTGTTTCTAAGTCATCTGTGGCTAATACCTAGATTCAAGCTCCATTATGAATATTTGAGCTCTTACACATACTTTGTGCAAAAGAAAGGGAACTGTTTAAGGAAAAAATGGCTGTGTGTATCAACTGTGCATTAAACATTTTTAGATTGTGTCTCTATTTATCAACAAAAACCTGGCAAAGATAGTGGCCAAGGTCTGAAAACCAGGACTGCTGAGTGCAGTACATTATATGGCTTTTCAACTTTCAGTCACTATAAAAAAAAAAAAAAAAAAAAAAAAAAAAAAGCCAGGGCGGTTTAGTTGGCATTAATTATCTGTTACCTGCTCTCCAGAATTTACTATTTATACTAATCAGCACTACAGGACTACTTCAGATCCCTTCTTAATTTTATTGTGCTATTGTGCTAGGGTATGCTTTGGAAAACTTATATTTCCATGACATTAATGAGGAGAAATATAATGCAGGGAAAGGCTGGGAGCAATAACAGTGGTTTGGGGATGTGTCACAGTTCACGATCAGTCTCCAGATGCACTAACAGCCACATGTGGGACTAGAGCCCCGTCCCTGTGAAGTACGGAATGGGAGAGAACAGAGGAGGGGAAAACTGGATTGTCATTGTGCATCTGGTCAAAGAAACGAATCCATTTGTTCTCAAAGTAGGACTCATGTAAAAGTTGTTCGCATAGATACTAAAAAGCACAGCTGTAACTTGCTGTGGCTTTACCACCTCTGCAGGAGCTGATGGGAAGGTGGGAGGTCCTTAAGTCAGGGATTTAAATACATAGGTGTATGGCAAATTGGAAAACTTGCCCATGTATTATCAGCAATGATGTCTGTGAGATCAAGAGCACCGTCATCCAGTGCTACCTACCTGCATACTTGTTCAGTAATATACTCAACTTTGCAGACAGCTAGTTATCTTCCCTCGTGTTTTCTCAGAACATAATAGGGCAGAGGGGTATAACTGCCTTTGCTCTGAGGGAGCGATATCTGTCCAGTTGGGTTGATGTTTATACATAGATTCAATTTATTGTATTTATTTGGCTGTGCTACTGAAACTGTTCTGCAGCCTGGGTTTTTTTCATGCTCACACTAGTAAATATGAGGGACAACAGACTGATTAATGATGACAGGAGTGAATTAGGAATGTGACTAAGGGCTGCACAATTATACAGGTTCAATCATTTTGCACAAGAAAAATGGGGAAGAAGGAGAGACTAAGAAGTAAACAAATTAAAATGCTGTCTTTAAAATAAGCTCAGTATTTCAGCAACAATATGGAAATAAAGTGGTATCTCTGACTTCAGAGGTCTCTTTAATTCCAGAGCTGTATGATATGATTTAGTGTCACCTGTTGCTATTTCAACCTTAAGGTATCCAAATATTGGTAATATAAGTAACAATGGAGGGGGAGGGAGAACAGAGGTATCAAAGAGTGCTCCCCCAAAATATGGCGCTTTTTCTTTAAAAAAATTAAGTCTAAACTAACCATGAGGCCAAGACACACAGCAGTTCCAGCACTGCTGGGCAAATAATGCCCTTTTATGTTAATTGTGTGAGGTCAAGCAATACCAATGTTGAGATTTGCAACCATCAAAACAACAGAGTTTGCTTGGGATGATCAGGCGCAAATAAAAATTCATTTGAAAGAAAACTCATGCAACTGTTTATTTATTTGTTAACTAATGGGATGGGCTGTTCATCTACCAATGTTCATCTATTATTTAAAATGGAAAATGCAGTACAGTTTTTTCCTTCATATTTCAGACTCTTTCCTTAAGGGCTGAGTACAACAATTTATAAATGGACAAAACCAGCTTTTGAAAGATACTGCAGTATTTTCCAAGTGACAGAATGTCTCTGAGAAAACACATTATGCCTCAAACACCCTCTCTCCAAAATACAAGACAGTAAATAAATAACACTATTTCACACAAGGGAGTTATGATGTCAGACCTGCAAACATCTCCACCTTCTGCCTATAAATACCCTGTGTAGAAGATCCTCAGGACCTTGACAGCTCGAGGCCTCACCTAAGAGCATCTTCAGCCAGAACAACTACACTGTCAACATAAAATGCTGTATTTTGCACAGTAATGTTACATGATGTCCACTCTGGAAAAGTCTGGTTTTCTCCTACACCACCTGGCTACTAATTTTTGGTCAATTGAGACGCACTGCCTTTGTTCTCCAATGCACCCAAAAATACAGAACTAAAGTCAATTTTCATGTTGGTCTTTCTGTTCAAGTACTGTCACCCATTACCTTAACATGTGTTCTATCTTGTCTAGTTTATAACTTACCTACGGTGTCTATTTGCATAATTTTGCAGCAGAAGAGCCCCTGCTGAGGTGGCCCTAAACTCTACAATAAACAGTTCTGCAAGTAACTCATTTTCCACTTGTCCTTTGCTAAGTAGAATTCAAACACACTGAAGGACGGCGACCCGCATGCCCAATTCACACAGAGTTTTTGCACAGCAGCCTGCTAGTGAAGTATGCATCAAGCATTCACCCTCAGGAGGCTTAGCAGCTTTGAGTCCTCCCTGCCAGTGACTAGCTGGAAGGCAGAAATTAGCCAAGATACAGAAGTTTTAAGGCACGTTGGAAGGCTACAAGCATACTGTGGATTTATAACCTTCCATTCAAGGGGTTAACTTACCAACTTTGAAGTGCCAAAGGATGTTTTATTGTGTGTATTGTCTATAAAATAACATACTAAAGCATCTCCTGCCTTTAGAAGGCTGCAAAGGCCAGTACACACCACCAACAGTCCAGCCCACTTCTGTAAAGATTACCTTTATAAATCTCTAAAAATGTGGTGATTCTGCCTGAACTCCAATATATTATTATATGCAAAGACAGTAGCCAGCAGCTATTCAGAAGTGCTCAGACAATGTGTTAGCAGTTAGTAAGTGAATT
Source organism: Microhierax caerulescens (assembly GCA_035590215.1). NCBI lineage: Eukaryota > Metazoa > Chordata > Aves > Falconiformes > Falconidae > Microhierax > Microhierax caerulescens. The sequence goes on from JAVJGJ010000057.1 coordinate 13,654,511, forward strand.
CATTTTTCTGTTTTAAAATCTTTTCAAGAAACGAATAAACTACAATAACAATAGAATCTTTAACAATATTACTCAGACAAATGTTTGGACATCTGACATGCTAGAGTGAAGTGTGATAGCATCTATCACCAGCCGATGCTGTACAATTATACATTTCCCTGCAATCAGGAGCTACATCAAATTGAAACGCTGTGCTGTAGAGGCAGGCAAAGAACTTCCTTGCAGAAACAGAATCACACAGTCCTCACAGTTTTCCCCTGCCGACACCAGGAATGCACACTGAACAGAGGAACTGCAGGTGTGTAACTGGGGGGCACCAGGCAACTGGCCTTCACCAACTATCAGTGGGAGTTGTACCTGTGAATAATCTTTCAGATACTTAAACCCACGGTATATTTAAATACAAGGCATTTGTGGCGTAACCAAATTTATGGATATGAGTCTCCTTGTGTTGTGCAATGCTGACACAAACTAACATAAAATGATGTCTTCCTAATATGCAGAAGGAAACCTATTTTAAGAATCCATTAGGCCATTCTGCATCTTTACCGGGCACTACATTAGTCTCTGCATTTTAAACCCACTGTAGCTGCCAAAAGTTTTGCTGTGCAAAGATCACAGTGCTAATAAGTGTTAAATGCCCTAAAAATATTTCAAATGTTTCTTACACAATGGAATGCTAAAATTTTCCAAAGTTTGCTATCTCAAGACTTCTTAGGTTTAAATTTGTAATTTGCGCTCAAGTGAATACCCCTTGTGGAATAAAACTCCCAGTTTCTATGCCACCAAATTACTGGATCCTAAAACTGTGCCACTAATCCAAGACTGAATGCTGCAACTACTATAATTCCTTATTTAGGTACCTTCTTTGTTTAGGTAGTAAAACATATTTGTGGTAGATAATGATTCTTCTGTTAGATTTCCACCTTTCTGAGGTAACAGAAAAGTTTGCATGTTAGAGAAAGTCACGGATGAGCTGGACTAATAATAAAAATGCATGAAAAGCAGTTTATCCAGTTGGTATCACCATACTGCTAGACAGGATAGTAACTGTAAATCCATGGCATACATGCAACACCCATATGTATACCAGCATGCTTACATCATTTATACATAAAAAAATATGTTCAGCAGCAAAAAGCCAACTAACATTTAGTCCTGGGGTTTTTTGTTCATTTTTGCTTTGTTCAGACGTACACTTTTTTAGGTGAAGCACTACAAAATGCCTTTGAGAGTAAACTGTTCATCTCTCTCTACTGCAAGATAAAATTTTCTATCAATGCACACATACATGGAAAGAAAGAAAATGGCTGCAGAATTAGACTCACCATGATTAAAATAATTAAAATGTAGTATTAATCTTTAATATTAATTACTCTTTTAATAGCCCCTCCAAATTATAATAAGTGGATAGCTAGAGCTTTCCCTCCAGCAACAGCACTCTAACCTCACCAAGGGAAGAAAAGCCCTCCTTGCAAGGCATGCCAGAAGGAGCCCCAACCAAACACTGCATCTTCCCTTTCACAGACACCCAAAATTTACACAAAGTGGTCAGGACTGGCCACATTCCAGGCCAACATGCCCTGTAAAGTGAAAAACCTTTGGTTATGTCAAACAAAATCCCAGAGGTACTATATACAACACCTAACTCAGTTTCATGTCTGGCAAATACAAGTCTGCTAAATGCAACAAGTGCAAATCCCTCTTTTTGTAAGAAAAAGAAATGAAATTTATACGGCTGGCAATGCCCTCACTGACTTTTCAGCCTACTTCTACACCACATTTGTATTTACTCAGTTGCAGTCTGTGGTTACACATTCTCACAGGTTGAGTTAAAAGTATTGAAGCTGGTATTAATGTGGTAGCAACAGGAAGGACAAGGGGGTATCAGGGTGATACAAGAAAAGCAACAATTTAACTCCTCTGCCTCACCAGTTTTCTAATCTGGGTTGTCCTCCAGGCCTTACCACTGACTAAAGCCCCCAGTATGCCACCATCCACTCCCCAGTGGCTTCCAGCTCTTGCCCCTATTCAGATGTGAGTGCCACAAAGCAGTGCACTGCAACAGGAGAACCACCTCCACAATTAAAATCCATTATATTAATTTTTTTGTTTTTGTTGTTGTTAAGTATACAACATACTTCCTTATTACAGAAGGAAATTTGGTGTAAAATTCTGCACAGTAGTAATACGAGCAAGGGAAGAATTTCTCCTATGGGACAGGTTTGGGATGCCTGTGCTCCCTTTAATCACTGTTGTGGCCAGGTAATTCAAGATTTCCTTTTTCAGATTTAACTGTTACTGCATACACTTTACACTTAAATTCATCAAAATGGACAAACAAATGGAGGTCTCACATATGGGCAATCAAAAGGAGACTGTTCTCCACACCAGCTCCTCAAAGAACCCTTGCATTTAACTACTTGTGTCTACACAATATCCTTAAACTTCTATGTATACAGCAGAAATAAAAAAGGATGATCGAGTAGTGCCATGATTATTGCTTTAATATAATTTAATATGTTTTGAAGTAGTGTTGAGTTGTGCAGAGTACCCTATCTACTTAGAGGTTGCATTTCATTATGTAAGTGGGCCACACAGACATGCACCAAACGGTAAAATTCTACAAAACTTTAGCATTTAGATTGCTAAAAATTGAGATTGATGTTTTCTAAAAATAATTCTGTTTTAAACTTAATTATGTTCTTAAAAACTTTAATTGAAAAAAACTAAAATCAGTATCCACTCTCCTAGGCATTTGAATTCAATGAGAACAAGCGTTCAGGAGTTTTTTCCTATGCTAACAGATCAATGAGATAAAGTAATAGCAAGGGGGTAAGATGAGGAGTAAAATTACGCTTAGCTGTACAGTACCTTTTTGTGCTGAGGCCCACATGCACAGAAAGCGCATCCAAACCTTTTCATAATGAAAAATGGTCCCCATTAGCACTAGGATTTTCATTAACTTCAGGCATGTTCCTTGCTTATTCAACATAATTTTCCCAGTATGAGAGGAGAGGATTACTTTCAGTGTGTTCCGAAGCAGGGGATCTAAGAGGGTACACTAAAGTTAATAAGAGCAAGAGTTTTTTCTGATCTTTCAAAGATCTGACAGGAGGAGAATATGTCTCCTTTGCAGGGATCCAAGTGCTGTTTGTCAACTGAATTTGTCAAAGTTTCCCACTGTGCCTTAGTCTTAGCAAGAGGTGAACAGAGAAGATGCAGTTTCCTGACAATTCTTCTAAGAACTGACAGCTAAAATCTGTCATTAGCTCCTTCACAGTCCACAAAAAAAAAGCAATGACCAGCCTTTTCAAACTCTAGTTCCTGGTCATGACCCATACCATTAAGCTTTGGACTTGACTTGGGGAAGGAATGCAAAGAAAATATTTTTTTTAAAAAAAAAAAGAAATCTTGGGATCAGTCAGCATCCATGTGAGCAAATTGCACTGTAATATCTGGAGAGGCAGACAATGACAGGCTGTCACAGCTCTATAGGGAAACTGCGGAGGGGTCGCGCGCACAGCTGAGGAAGAGGGACAAGCTGTGGTGGGGATGAGGGCATCTCCTGAGACAGGGGTAAATGCCTGGAGAAAATGAAGCTCAGTAGGCTGCTGGCAGTATCAGGGCATGTAAATACTTGTCATGTTCACCGGCTTCTCTTAAGGTCTATAAATTGCATAATGACACAATGAGGAAAATAGCCATTTGTTCTAATGGCAAAATATCAAAAGCATCCTACCTCTTCAAAGCAAGGCTATGCATATTTCTTGAGTCTGAATGCAGCCATCAATCCTGTTGCAAAGCTAACAGGAGAAAAAAACACAAGGTGAGAGATTCTCAGAAATAAAATCAGTATTTAAAAAAAAGAAAAGAAAAAAAAGAGAACAAGTAGAAGAAAACCAAAGAACCAAATAAAAAAATCCCATCTCCTCTTCTCTTCCTACCTTAAAACAAAGCAACTGTCAAATGTTGATTTATTAAGTTTTTTTAATTTTTCTCGCTGAAAAAATGACAGTTCACAACAACCTTAAATATGGGATCTCTGCAAACGTCCCCACACTGCACACACCTAATTAAAGGATTTGTCTTCATCCAAAATTACTGCAACACGTTAGTAGTCTTCTCACACCTTCTCTGTGGCACAGAAATCTCAAGAAACAATTTCTGTCTTTTCCCTCCCCTATTCAAAACCAATTGTATAAAAACAAACAAACAAAAATATCCCTCTACTGGTAAGGGCAGCAACCCTCAAAGAATCCACTACAGTCCAGGACACCCAGCCGCATCCAAACTGTGCCTGCAACTTTTGCTTTCACTTACGAGTAATCCAAGGGGTTTAGGAGCTGACAGAACCCACGTGAATAAAAGCATAAACTAACTAACAGCTGCTTTTCCTATGTTAGGGTTTGTACAAATAAAGTACAATCTTTCACACTAGGTCAGAAAGCAGTGTGTATTTTTATAAAAGTAAGTATCTATTCTACAAGTGAACCATTACAGAATAGGTATGCTTCTCACCTTAGAATTCCAGAAACAATGAAAGAGCACATGCGTATGTACACAGACACACACACACACACAAAAACATGAATTAGAAGAATAATGCCAAGAAATGATTAATTTGGTAAATCTGCTGCACTATGAAAGAATTACTGAGTTTTAAGAGTAAAATAACTGACAAAAAGAAAGCTACTCTGAAAGTGTATACTCAACCAACAAGATTTAAGAATATGAGAAATTTTTTCTTGATCTAAAATCAGAATATATTTACATGTTTGTAATGTAGTCTAGTTGTTTAGTTGAACTCTGTTTTCAGAGCTAGCTACAAGGAGCTTCCCATATGCTCAGTTGCATCCATGATTATGAAAATATTTAAAACCACAGAAAGGATTTATGACTGTGCAGACATGCTTTCTGACATCAAATTACCTTTTGATCTGAATGCTTTACAGATAGTTCACTACTTGCATGCATCAAGAAGTTAATGCTAAATGAAATAATTAGTGAATGAAAGAACTGTTTTGTCACATGTGAAGTGCTTTATGCCTTGCAAATTGTTGGGAAAAAAACAAGTAAGTGTAGTTAAAAAAAATAATATCCATTATAATTACAGTATGATTTAATACAGGTATTAACAACTGTATTATCTATGTATCCAATAAAGTCATAACTGAGATGCTTATAAGTATGAAGCATACAAGCAAGTCAGAAAAAAATGTTTGATCAGGACAAAAGGCTGCAGATATAAACTTCAGAATTGCATCTACTTGCTTCTTTGTCCATACCCAAACCTTAGCAGTGACTGGAGTTGATGGGATTCAGCTTACACTTTCACTGTGTGGATGGTAGTCACCCACATCACTGTATTAAATGTGTATTTATCCATTTTGAAGCTAAGATTCAAATTTGATTTCAGAGCATGACAACATTTGCAGCTAGCTTATTACTGCTCCTTTACTAAATATTAAAGCCATGAAGCAATATGTATCTAATTGCTGAACACATTCTCAAATAAATCAATCATGGTTGTGTTTTAAAAATTAGTTTCTATGTGTGGTAAAATATTTTGCTTATTAAAATAGTCAAAACTGTCTAAAATATTTGTTTACTAAAGCGATCTTATGACAGGCTGATTTTTTAAAGATTTTTAAGATTAAAAATAAAATAAAAAAACAGATTACGGAATGTTCTTCCCAGATTTCCAGCTAGTGACAATTTTATGCTGTTTGCACCACATTAGTAATTGTGTAGGCTAAGAAAGGAGATTCATAAACAAGGTGGGTTTTTTCTGCTTATTAGTATTCCAGCTGCAGAATATTTTTCAATGATTCAACTGTTAAACACCGCATCTTCCCCTTAATACCTTATGTGATTTTTTTTAAAATGTTTGTTTTATGAGATGCTTTTTCACAGTAAGGTTTAATATTTGTAAACATTTCCATTTAAAACATGCTTTTGCTATTTACATGTGTCTTACCCAATATGGCATTTTAAAATAACATTCTCAACTGTATTTCTAAGGGTCAGATGCAACTTGGCATGGGTAAGACAATGAACTGATTATACCTAAGCATTTGTTTTGGGGTAATTGTTTGCAGCTAGTGCAGCTGAAGAGTTAAAACCATGTGCTGAATTTAAATCTATAAACATGAAAGATGGTGCCAACTTGGCAGCGAATCCTGCATTCAAAAGTAAATGGGTCTCCCTGGCTGCTTCAAATGGAGGCATCAATATGAGGTTTAGCTGCTGCCTCTCTAGTTTACAGATGCAACCTTCCTTGCCTATGTCACCTTTTACTCAGAACAGTCCGTATTTTGCAGAAAGTCTCTTTAAAACAGACCAAAAAAGGTCACAGTTTGCATTTCAATGAGCGTGTTAAAAGGAGATCTGGCACATTTTATTACTTCTATAAGAAAAATCTCAGATCTCAAGATATAACTATAAAGACAAACAGGTTTTGTAACTGAGTTTTAAATAAATCACACTCAAGAAGGGCTTACTGGTTTCAAGAGTAATGGTGCTACAGTAAGCTAGCCTAGAAATGAGATGTCGGCTCCTAACAAACGTGCAATAGTATCCCTCACAATGTATTCAGACACACCATTTAAAATTCAAAATGCAGTTTTGAAAGAATCAAATTACAGTGGCTAAATCTATATTTTGTTTTAAGAACTGCAAAAGGCCAAACCTCTTCTAAAACTGGAAGATGAAAAACAAAGCTAAGGAAATATTTTCTTTGGGGAAGACATTGTTTTATATATCTCTATCTCTATCTCTATCTCTATCTATCTATCTATCTATCTATATTTGCACACAAGTTGTCAAAAGATGAGGTTATTAGTGATATCCCAAGATGGTTTTCATTACATATTTTGATATGTGACCATTAAAGCTGTATGAATGGCTTCTCAAGTCTTCAATTCTAAAATATGCCTATTCTTTGTCAGTCTATGCGTAAATGAAGATCTCCACATAGCCTTTGCACGTAGCTAAGCAGGAAGCATTTTAGGATGTAACTTAAATGCATCTAAATAAAAACAGAAAAAAAAAAAAAAAAAGAAAACCCAAACGCAAACCAGAAGGGAGATTAAGCTAATGTAATATTTTCTATGAAAGGACAAATGTCATCTTTTATTCAGCTGGACTCTTTTTTCATAGAAGAGAAAAAAAATAGCAGCAATACGTACACTGGTGAGCAGTGCCCTCTCACTGCCTCCAGATGTACTGTCATTTGATTTGCTGCTGATTAGTATGGGCAGAAGAAGGGGGGGGGAAGCTGGCATCAAGTCACGTCCTCCATCTTAGTCCCAGCTGGTACCAAGCTCCAAAGAAACAAAGCGACTTCAGACTGTGCTATCATATATTCATGACCAAGAAGAAATATAAAAACCAGCACGTTTGAATTCCTGACAACCATAGAAGAATAGTGCATTGGCATGTTGAATTTTTCCAGCCAGCCTTTGCTGACCTATAAACCTTTGTGACTGGAACAAATGCAAATAGAGCTGACTTGCCTCACAAACTACTGAAGGGTATTCAAACCGAGTTGTGTCTAACAGGCTAACAATAACCCACTGTCCCACCCATGCAAAACACACAGTCTGGGAAAAACAGCTTTAGAAAAGCACTTGACGGAGACATAAAATGCAGACCATGCCAGGAAAAAAAAAAGCCATCTTTCTTCATACTTGTTCACCTAAAATGCCTTAATAAACAAGCAGTTTGGAGTAAAGTTATCTAACTATTAAATGAAGGGTGCACAATTTTAAAAACAGGTTGGGAATTAGCAACTGAAAAAAATCAGGGACTGCGCTGTCTGAAGCCAGATCAGGCTTCAGCCACCAAATTACAAGCCCTAAAAGCAAACCTACGGTATATAAGAGAGTCTAAAAAATGGTTCTGTCCTAATGAATTACAGACTAGCAACTGAACCAAATTACACTTTGGGAAAGAATATATCCAGAGTAAAAGGTCTGCTTGACTACAACCCCCCCTGGATTATATTTCTTTTTCAATGATCATTATTCTTACATTTTTACTTGGGAAGGGAGGTACCTGAAGGTATTGACCTCTCCAGCTTTCATAAGGCCCCAAAAATAGCTACAGACAAAGATCAAACTCATATAGTAATTCAGCAAAATCCATCAGAGAAAGGAAATAAGGCACTACTGCAGGGCATTTATTCAGTGCAACAAATAATTTCTTTTTGTGAGGGAATTAAAACAGGAAAGTAGATGTCTCATTCTTGAGTATCTGCACACCCTCGCTATCCTTTCATTTGACGCTGCGTAGGCTTGTGATTGAACGGGCCCAAGTAGCCACCCCTTGGTCTGCTTCCATCAAAGGCCAATTAAAGCAGCCTCACTCCCTGTGCAGAAAGAAAGGGATGAACAAGAGCAAAGTAGCACAGGGGAAAATGTGGTGCCATCTCAGTGCTCCTGCTGTTTGTTAGGCAGAGACATTAGTGATTAAGTCTGACCCTAGACTTCATCCTGTGCTTGCACTGCTTGAACATTCATTAGGTAAGCTGTATCATTTTCATCTTAACACTAGCAGATAAATTCAAGTATCTAATTTATCCCACCTAAATTCAGGTATCCAGACATCTGGTTTTCTGAAGCCGTGTATGTAAGCAATGAAGGAAGAGGGGCACCTCCTGATGAGCATTCAGATCACTGAGTGAGTGTGCTGGAAGCCTAGACTGAGCAAACTCCTAATCGGGTACTTTAATTTAGTCCCCAAATCTAATCTCGCTAAAGTAGAAAGAATCCAGGCCAGAGCACTAGTCCTACAAGCAGCTGCCATTAGTCTTTTTGCATTCAGCAAACTACTTGTGTGTATAAAATTGATTGTGTGTAAGTTCTTAGATTCTGAGCATGGCAGATGTATTTCTAAAACCTTTTCAACAACCGGCCTTTAAGAAGAGAGTGTTGAGGAAAACTGAGAAGGTTTGTCTCAAGTTTCCATTAAAGCACCTATGACAAATAGCATTTCATAAACATTCCCCCACGTTCATAAAAAATGCAGAGGCAACTAACACCCTGAAAAGCTTAAAAGAGAACACAAAAAGAGAAGTTTGCATTTCTATCACCTAATAGCGAAAGGTAAGGCATAACCCTTTTAAGAGGCTACTGAATTTGAACAGAAAGGGGGAAATCCTTTCTGGACCAAACTGCTATATAAGCACTTACATATATAAGCTATAAATACACTAGGAAGTTTAAAATGGAGTTCAGCTACATGTGAAATTCCTTCAGCATAACTGATATATATGCAGTGACAGATACAAAAACTGTCCAAAAAAAGTAACATATCTGTGAGTAATTCCCAGTGTTGAACTAAAAATCTGCCATTACGCCATGTTCTTTAAGAAAGGAGATATGTATCCTTAACTCTCTTGGACACTTGGGAGATTTAGGCCTGTAGCAGCCCACAGGGTATGTAGGCTGGAATTCGTTCCACGAGCTGCAGCTGTCTGTGTGAGGTACCAAGTGGAACTTGCCTCTTGGGCTGCCTGTACAGCCAGCAGGACAAGGCAAGACAACAGGAGTTGTCTTCTGAGGTGACAGAAGGCATCCTCTACCTCTACAGTTGCTACAAGAGGATCCTTGATGACCATAACAGAAAAAACGTTTCATGTCTAGAGGCTGAAGTTCTCCATCCTTAGTCTTCTGTTATAAAGTAACAATGCATACCAAAAATAAATTTACTATGCTGAAATTACAAATGGTTAAACAAAAGCACATATTCCATTAAAACTCAGATATTCACCAATTCACTGCAGCTATGCATAGATTTTTTATCTTCTAATTTTATTTTGTTTTTAAATACTTCTTCAGTGGCATTAGTATTGATTCTAATTTGTCTGGATTTGCAGTGTTTATAGTCATGTAGAAGGGTGAATATGAGAATAGGAAAGTCACTGACTGTCTTCCTTTGGCTTTGCTAGATCAACATTCACTAAAGGTGTTAATGTGGCAGGGCATTGGCAATGCTCTGCCATGTGATGAAATCAAGGATGAAGAATGAAGCCAAATTGCCAACATTCTAGCTTAGAAATAACTAGGCTAGTTCTGCAGGATCATACAGGTATGTAAAAGGTCTATTTTAGATTTAATGTAATGCATCAAATTTATTCTAGGGATTAAAGGAAGTTTACCTTAAAATACACAGAGATAAATTTTATGGACTTGTCTCAATGTGAAAAACAACAGTGGGTTTTGGTTTTACATCTTTTCCTGCTAAAGTTCAAGAATTTTAAGGGTTAGATGGGTTTTAAAAGCATATAGCTTCTCCAAAACTTCCATCTTACCCTGTTAAACTCAAAATATTAAAGCAGGCAAAACACGGACACACCTGAAAGCTGAGCTCCCAACTCTGGTCACTAGCTATGATACTGCCTGGTCTATGGGGCTGTAGTATAATGTCTCACACATTTGTTAAATGCCTATTGTAAATACACAGACCCTGCCTATACAAAACAATCAAATCGGATACACAAAAGCCTGCCTTAGTTAGTGGTAGTGCTCAGTTAATGTAGCATACAGCCTACAGGCTTTAGGCTCACATAACCTCCAACTATTTAGTCATATTATAATTTATTATAAACTGCAGCATACAATATATTTTCCAAAAGGTCTGTTACATTTAACAGCTCCATCAGCCAGCTAATTACAACTAAAACTGCTAATTTGGTAGTTGTAAACAACACAGTCCTCTTCATTCTATTTTTCCTGTCCTTGTTTTTTTTTAAAAAGTATTGGAAATTCTTACTGCTGGCAAAGAAAGATACAACACATCCATCTAGGCTTTCCTGAATGGTGATGATAGATGTGCACCCACCGTGGATACTAAGAACACCCAGCCAGAGGAGTATAACTTACATGACATTTCATACGTATGTCATGTCTTACATGAAGCTCAAGAGAGGAGGGAAAAAAAGAGTTTCATAGCTTTTTTGGAAGCAGCAGATTTTTTCAGTGATTCCATTTGCCCTTCTGCAAGAGTACTTGAGTCGGTGTTTCAGTCAATTTAACTTTGAATCCAGACTAAATGGCCCTTTCAGTCCAAGGATTTTTCAAACAAATTTCTTTGTGTCAGATGGGGAAATCATCAACAGCGGAGATTAGATATAATATTAAAAGGTATTAATCAGAATGCTTTGAATGCTATTGAAACCTCAGCAAGCCAAGGCGGCCACAGATGAGACAAAAGCAAAACCAGCACTTGCAGAAGGACGGACACTCATGTGGAAAGTGAGTTTATGTACTCTATAAGCTTACGAACGAACTCAGAGCCTACCTTTAAGGTCTGCTGTCCTGAAATTCTTAGCCAGTGTTTTTTTATTGCTAGCAGGCTGTTGCCTTTTTCAATCACAAAAGCAGCACAGATTTTACACCCATAGCTATATGAAAATGGCACAGGGTTTTTGCTTCAGCCAGCTCCCCAGTGCAGTGTTTTCCAAGGCTGAAACAGCACAGAATCATTAGACCACCATCAGTTGCTGCTTTCCTGATAATCACTTCATATTAGAAATGCTGAAGGACGGAGTCTTGAAAAATAAAGTTTCTGGAGAACGAAGTTTGTTGTTAGGAAGGCAAGGCAAAGCAAGACTAACACACCAAACAGTTAACAGGGGAAAAAAAACCCACAAGCCTTCTGGCATGTCAGGTCTTCTGGCTTCACAGCTCCACCACCACTACCATTTCTTGGTTAAAGACAATACAGTGGGCCCTAAGACCTTAATTCAGTTCTCAGCCTTGATTCAGATAGAGTGCATGATCCTTGAAAACAGAGGTAACTGTTCCTAAGATCTAAAACGGGGATCCTGCTGCTTCCATTTTCCAAGCCTCTTCACTGACACTGACTCCAGCCCGTAATGGTGTCTCAGTATAGATAGCTGTACCGCCCAGAATGGCCCCTGACTGGGCTTGGCCCTGCCATTACACAATTAACGCTGAAGCGATGCTCCCGTGTAGCCAGATACACCTGCTAAACACCCATTTGTCAGAGACTCAAAGTACAGAGCTGGAGGGCTTCACCTACAAACTGCACTGCCACGTGGGAGAGCTTCTTCAGATTTTTTGAAGCAAGAGGAGCATATGCACATCCATCTTCAGGGGCTGATACACCTGCACGTCTCTACAGCTCCACAGTCTTCAACCACTTGTAGACAATCGCAATCCGTACCAGTAAGGCTGGAGAATGCTGTGTGATCTCTATTGCCAAAGCAGATTTCACACAAGGAATACAATGGCAAGAAGCTTCTCTGTAATTTCATAAAATAGCCAGGCACAATTTAGCCCTTATGCCTTCTTTTTTTTTTTTTTTTTTAATTGCTAGGTTTTTGTACCTTAGCTTAATCAGAATTAGGACAGATTATACACAAACTTGCTTTTAAACCACCTACCTCCTCATCCCCTTCTTTGTATTTTACTATCTTGCCTTTCTTACACCATTAAGGTAATACCTACTACATGCACTAATAGGTATGCACTGATATTTCCTTTTAGAATTTTCTGTGCTGTGGGTTTGGATGAGTTCTTCCTCTACAAAGTTAGTTATCGCCGCTAGACAAATCAAGTATGTCTGATCACATAATCTGAGAAAATACACCTGTTCTTGTGTTCCTGTGAGCTGGCAAATTTTCTCATGCGCTGTTCAGTCTTGGTTTAACTCATCCTTATTTGAACAGAGGAGTGTTACCCCACATGGGACAGAAAGAGCAAATCTTGCTTTCAATGCAGTATTTTGTTCTAGGATAAAAAGTTCAAACACTAAGTTCAAACAAGATTGGAATTCTGCATCTACATCTATGCAGACAGGCTTGTTGAAGCAAGGTGTAAGAACAAGTAAAATAAATAAACAAGAACCCTAGAGAGGATTTCATCTGAACTCAGGCTGAGAATCACCCAGAATTTGGAGAGAATGCTTTTGATTGAGTTGTCAGCACTAATATGGTTTGATTTTGTTTCCCAATCTAAAAACTGTAGGCTTATTTGTACCAATTCATCCTGCAGAGTGGTCACCTCCCCATATAAAATCGTATTCATTCAATAAATCTTTCACATAAATGGGACAACTCATATTGACACAATATTTCTCACGATATTACAAACTGATCCAAATACAAGAAGCAACTGATTAATTTCAAAGCGATAGTGAGAGAGGGTATTCTTTCAGGATGAGTGCCACAGAAGGCTTTTGCTACAGGATTTGGGATGTGCAGGCATTCTGGAGCAACCAGTGTCAGTGAAGTTCTGTCAGATCAGTCACATGTGGTTATAAACATAAAATTGTGGATCTAGACATAGAAAAAATAGATGTTTATCAGGTACAGCTGACTTAAAAGCAATAAATTCCCATTAATTTAAACAATAGAACTTGGGGGTCTGGAAGAATTTGATGTTAACAGCCCTGATCACATCATCAAAATAAAAACCTTGATAGTTCTAGTTTTAGTAAAAAGACTGGTTTGGATTATTTTTGTTTTGCATTTGATGTAACTTTGATGGCCTATGCTGTGTAATAGTCAGTGTTCTCTTTGAAGAAAAAATAATTTGGGTAATTTTTATTTAGTGTATTAACTTTTAGGAAACACTTTTCCCAGTTACATTTGCTAATATTTTTCTAGTATGTCTGTTCTTCATAGTATTATACACAATGTTTCCCTTGGGCTGTTTGCCCTTACTTTGTAAGGCAAAAGGGACAATACAATCCTTCAGAACAATGAATTTCTGCATCTCCCCAGAACAATTCTACAGTTCATTTACTTATTTTCAACACAGCAGCATGGGCAGCAACACAGAAATCCTATACTACTTCAGTCAGATCACAAAAGATCTAAAGGATCTCCCTCTTGACTATATGGAAGAATAGTCAAGCAGAAGAAAATCCACTTCAACTAGAACACAAGCATCCTTTAGTAGTCAGCCCTAAGGTCAATTTTGGGAATGGTGCTGCAGCGTAGGATTCTTGAGTGCTGCACCTAGGATCCATGCAGGCCCCAGACCTATTACAGTAACCTACCAAAATGTGTTTAAATATTAATATTGCATTGGTGCCACACCTGCCACACAGCTCACTACTTGAATTGCATGATGTTGGGAGAAAAGAGATGAAAAATGGCTTATGCTGAAAATGCTGATCTTGAAGAATAGCTTATGTTGTCCTACTACAGTGAAGTCGGTTCAAGTTCTGCTGTTGCCTTCGATGAAAGTAGGATCCACCCTCTTAATTTCTGATCTTTGCTGTTAATCAGGTTGTTGTCATGAATTATAGATCAGAGCTTTAGGAACTTACGGGTAAATGTTAAGAGATTTGCTCAATTAGCATGAGACTGACATATGTGTGACTAGGGAGAAGAGTCTTTCTGATTATTCATTCTGCTAATTTCAGATGCTTTCTTGTGTTCAGACACTTTCTCTAATATTCCTATAAGTAAGTTCATGACAGAGGTAAAAGACTGCTCCCTCTTATTTTTAGAAATACAGTCAAAACCAGAGTAACAAGAACACAATCTGCAATAACACAAAATGGGAAGCAACTCAGGGTTATACACCTAGTTGTACAAAAGGGTTGCCTGGCCAAAACATTTGGAATGGATCATTAGGAAGTCTCCAAATGCTGAATTGAACAGCCAAGCAATACAATTGCATCAATTGTTCAGCACTGAGACAGTTTGTAGCATGCCTGTGAAGTGGGAGGCATTTCCCATGCCTGCTTTAGGCTGCGGTAAATCACCTAGGTTGTTCCACATCCCCGTGAGCTTACAGTTTGTCACAGTGTACTGTAGATGTCATGATGGGAGAAGGGGGAGGGAGCACGCATTTGATATGCCTCATTTCCCTGACAGAGATGGCCATTAACAAAATACTGTAAATTAATCTCACATTTAAGAGAAGCATTTTCATTTTTAGGCTGTTCACTCACAGATGATAATGTAGAATAAATTTAAGTTACTTTCTTTGAGGTTTTGGCAGACCATGCGAGAAACAACCACTTCAGGAGAAAAGAAAAAGAATTCACATATTATCTCAAACTGAATCTCACAGTAAATACATGGAGGTTACACCCTTACTTATTCCAATGAATTTATTTAGGAAGACCTAGCAGAATAATATGCTCATGCTCCAGAAAATCTTCTTGATTGTTTTCCAGTCAGATCTGCAGACATTCATACCCTTAATTACTCCAAAAAGTAATCTACTTACATATTTCCTTTATTTGGGAAACTAAAATGATGATATGGTCTTGCCATAGACAATCTTCTGGATGCTTTTAACTGCTGACCTCTTCTACTTTTCTTTTATAATGTTTATGTGTACTATACTAAGACTATTCTAAAGAAGACCTTAGCTAAACTGGAAACTACAGAAATTATCAGAGATCTTCCACATTAAATACTCCAGTAGTCTCAAAAACTACAGTAGCCTCAACAATCATTTTACATTGATGTGAACATATTCTCTTCAACAATTTTGTGTTCCAGAACATTTATTCATCCTTTCTTTGCTTATTTTTTGTGTAACATGATAGCAACACAGCACTGCCTTCTCTCTGAGACCTGTTTATTTTAGTTTAGCTGACCATTCTGCTTTTTATGGGTTGATTCCATAACATATTTATGTTTTGTCATGCTTTCATTTCTAGTACAAATACAAAAAAACACATGGATATATGAGACAAATCAAAGTTGTGCTTCAGGAATATCACAACAGGCTATGGACCAGACTCTGTTTATTATGTATTTGAAATCACTGCATATGGATATCAGGTCAATCAAGAAAAATCAATTCTGTTCACTGTGAGAGTAACAGTGTTTGTAATAAACTGCTAAAATATTCTACCTTCATTCATGCATAGTGGTATCCTTTGTGTTGGAATGCTCATGGTATGGATCTGAGAGAAAGAAGGATGGTTAACTTTACCTTATGTAAGAGTACTATAGTAAGTGTGTCACGGGGCAAATATGATTTCATTACATTGTATTCGTTAATAACAGGCTCAATCTGACGGCATTATCATAGCACTATATTTCGTATATATCTATCCCATGCTACTTGTGAACTTCATTCTCTGGTCTAAAACTGATGAGAAAAAGCAACACAGGCAAGGTAAATGTCTAACATACTTCTACAGCATAATTTCTTCTAGCAAAACCCAGCATTAATTTATGCTAGAAATATTTCTATCTGCCCTTTTTTGGATCATGGAATGCACTTTATTATCTCAATGCTCTTTTTGTCAGGCCATACTCCCTTGGGTAGGAGGGGCTGTTTCCCAACACAAGAACAGACAACTCAAGAATTTGGACCTCTACACTGCAAGTGGAATAGATATTGCCAAGCCCTTTAGGGTCGCATTTTTTGAAGGAGATCATCTTTCTTAGTCAAGGCCTGCTTTGCAGAAGCACCCAGCTCTCACACGCACGAAACAGAGCAGCTAAATTTTTAAAAGCACTGAGCTCCCGGGTGTTGATCTGTTTCGCAAACCTTGCACCAGCTTTAGGTTTTTAATATTGGAGATACTTAGCTCTAGGGGTTTGGGGTTTAGCAGAAAAACACTGTCAAATTTCAGAAAGCTGTAATGTAGATGAGGATCAATCACGGGAGACTAAACACATTTGAGAAAAAAAAACTGAGGAACTGAGCCCTTGGTGAGCTAAAGTGTCAAGAGTATAGCCATTACAATCAGATGAGCATACATCCCAGATTTATTTAAAGCATACAGACACACCACATTGAAAGACACTAACATGCTACACAAACTATATTTGTAGTGGCAAAAATTATTTACAAGTTTTGTAAAATATTCCAAGGACAACTTCTGCCTTGCCTGATGCAAAGGGGAATACTGTACTAAATACAACAGACTTCTTTCTTTGTATTTATTACTCTCATACAAAAAAATATTTTTTTCATAGGTCATAAAGAAGATTTCAAGGATCTTTATCAATCTGTGACCTCTGTTCCAGTTTTTGTAAGCAGCCACAACAAATACCTACACTATATTTAAGTAACATGCATTAATGCATTTAACAGACTGTCACTGGAACTTACTGAGATCTGTTTTGACTTGGAGAAGAAATCTCACAACTGAAACATTTCTAACACTTAAAATGTTTTGTAAAAGACACCATCAAATGCCAAAAATATGGTGAGTTATAAAGTACTTACATAGAATTTCTCTTCAGGCCAATGGTAAGAAAGCACAAGATTTAGATAGCATGAGTACTCACAGGGTATTGAAAAAAGGAAGAAGACGTTCTCTTAGGAGAAAAGACAAATTCTTCACATTTATTCCTCTGAAATTGCCTTTTATAAGATAATACATATACAAAACAAAAGGTATCAAAGTTCATCTGGCTCAGTATATGCACTGTAGTGTTTATATCACAGTATTTGTATTCTGATACTTGACTTGAGCAACCACTTCTTAAATACCACTACATGAGTATCCCCTCACTTCACTTCTCGGGTTTTCCTCCCAAATTTTAAAATGCAGACATCTGAGGATGGATGAAAACATTGTTTCACACTGTCTTTAATAAAAAGTTAGTTTCACAGCCTTCCTAGTTTAATATAGGATTTAATACAAGAATTTTCCACTACAGGCAGGTTTTATTAAATATAATAAAATTACAAGATAGTTACTTTTCTAGTGGCAGTTTCATTCATACAGATCACCTTCGTGCAGCCCTTGTGCCATATGATTGCAATTTCAAGTTAGAGACTTCAGTGTGTTTTACTGTCCATTAAAACTTTGGGATAGCTTCCAGTGCATTTATAAAAAGAGTTCCATGGGCCAAAATCCTCTGCTGTGTAGCACGGAGAAAAGCTGCTACAAGACACAAACACTTAAAAAGAAAAGCTTTCTCATTCCTGCCTTTTTAGTATAAAACTCCACATACAACTCACTTCTTAGCTAAGTCATTTAGGAAAACAATCACCATCTGCACTGGATTGTCATCTGTATTTCAATTATTAATTTTTATCCCTTTAATTCCAATTAAGTGGGTAAAAAAGCTGCCTTCATGAAAAATGTTGTCTGTATTTATAATCCAGTTTATAAATAAATCTTTTTCATTTCTCTTTGTGCTTAAAGATGGAAGAGATGTAATTTATACTGTAAGTTCTATCCGCACACTGTAAATATACTGCAGAAGTTACACAGAATGGAAATGCTGCGGTATAGCAGCTTTATCTCTATTATCCCGCTAACCACAAGATCCCTAAAATGTAAAGCCAACAACAATAAAGATCATCAGAAATGGATGCCAATAAAACATTAACACCACACATAACGTTGTTATATCTTCTTCATGTACAATGAAAATAGCATGAGCATTGTTATTTCTTCTGTTTTCCTACAATATGGCACGTCTGCCTCTAAAACCCTCAGAGGTGAAAAGAATAATAGAAATTATGTATTAAAAAATAACTATAACCCACTTTAGCTTTTTTTAGTGTGCAAAACCCATTATTTTAAGACTGTTTCTCTAGAGAGCACTAGTAACAAGTGCCATGTGTCCCCAAAGTTGCGACTTTTCCCTTTCCAACAGCATAAAGAATTGTTTCATGCAGATCTTAAACATGCCACTGCACCACTGACTGTTGTGTACTCCTGGGCATCAGGCCAAAATATTATGGGGGAAAAATTCCACATATGCAAGGGGGAAAAAATGATATAGTTCCCTGGCAGAGATATATGTGTGTGTGTGTGCGTGTGCACATGCACATCTTGTTAAGAGTAGCTTTAAGTTACTAGAAGGGATTAGAAAAGCTCCACCAGAGATCATGTACTGATGAATGAGCTACACAGTCGAAGGTCCATAACCAATAATAGTTTATTTGTGGATATTGTCCAAAGGTGTGTACATGAGGACACTACATGCCCACACATAAGAATAAATGGTCATTCCAGTAGAGAAAAATAGATTAACTCCTTACTATGGCTCTAGGAAGTAAGTGCTTCCTTCTCCTGACAGTGAAAGCCTTAGCTGCAGGACAAAGAAGCCTGTGAAAGTTATCCTCCAAGAGCCTTAGCTGCCAAAGGGCAGCAGTGCTGAGCCAGAAAAACGTAGGCAACATTCCTAGATGTAGTTGGTCAGTCTCATACACCCTGTTGATAGCGAGGGACAGCCCTTGTTTCCTTATCATCCAAGCCTGGTGAACACTGCTGATGTGTTCTGTAGCTCCCCCTCTATTTGTATGCCTAGGCTGTTCCTCAGAAGGAAGGCAGGGTTTGCCAGGATTATGGTCATGGCAAGCAGTAAGCTTGCAAGACATACAACTGGGAGCCAAGATGCTGGAATACAAGGCAAAGGACATCTGCCCTTAAATAGATAGCCTGCAAAGGTCTGTTGGCACCATCACCAACTCAGCTGATATCTCCACCTTATATTTCTTAACTAACTCCTATCATCTCCATGCCCATACCATCTACTTCCACAGAGAATCAAGTGAGCTAGTCCGACAAACCTAATTAGCAGCTTCTCCTATAAACATAAAAGGAAAATTCAGTCACATCATGATCACCAGGGAATACCACGCGAATTTGCCATAAGAATTATATCAATCACAAACTTTAGACAAGTACCAGAGGAGAAAAAATGTAAAAGTTTTGAAACAGGGATTACGTTTTTTTCCATTTGGACACTACCTAGCACACTAAAATAATGACTAGTTATCAGTATGACAAATACAAAAATAGCTCTGAAATCTCTACTGGACTAAGATGAAAAGTTCTGCTTTTGAACATTAGGCTGCATTATCATGGGAGCAGCAAAAACAGAATACACATAACATTATGAATGCTTTTGTTTCCCATGTTTCTTTAGAAATGTTTATATTAGGAAAACGTAAGGGAAATGAAGAAGGAATAATTCTGAGAATTAATTTTTTCCTTTTAACTTTCTAAATGTCTAAAAAGTAGTATTACTTTCACATCTGATTTTCAAAGAAAATCTACCAAGTGATGCCATAGGTGATATAATTATCATCAACATTGTCAGGGATGGTAGTTTTCTGTTAGATGAGCAAAAAATCAGAGACTGCTAATCTTCACTTGAGGTGGGTCTCAGAAAGTACGTCTCTGGCTCCTCATATTCTGCAAGGCTAACCAAATTCTTCTATTGTTATGAAAAGTTTATGCAGCTCTGATGCTGCAAAAGTTATACCTTTTGACTCCATTTTGAGACTGCAAAAGTTTACTTTCTAAGAACAAAGAGTGAGAAAAAACTTGACAATGTATGGTTCTTATCTGTGTCTGAGCAGTGTGGTTGATGAAAATGTCCTGCCCCTAGCACTTACTGTCTCAGGACAGTGGAAAACAGCTTTAGAAGGGGCCAAAAAGGCCTGAATGCACATATGTGATATTGTCTGGGTCAGAAAATGCAGTTCTTTGACATTCAAATGTAAGAAGATAGCAATGTTCTGCCCAAATAGTGGGTGAGAGAGAAAAAGTTGACAAAATACTCAAACAGTAAAATAACTAACGTATTTGCTATGTTCTCTCAGCTCCGCATACCCTTAGGACCACATATTTAAACTGAATAGCCTTCACTGTTATGGAAAAAAGGAAAATTCCAGAAAATTTTCACTACAAAATCAGTTACAGAAAGAATTATGTACACAGAAAGGGGAAATAAAATGTTAGGACACAAAAAAATGCATGAGTTATCTAATTCAAACCTACCTCTTCAAAAACTTTCTTACTTTCAGTGTACAAGAATGATAATCCTATCTGTACCTTCATGTCTTGTGTTTGTTATATGCTTGTGCACAGCTTGCTTTACTTCTGGAAGACATCAGACCGTGTAAAAAGTGAATGCTTTGATTTCCTGACTTGCCTGATACTGTGGTAAAATGCTCTCCCTGTCCTAATCAAATTCAAAAATATTTCCTAGTACCGAAAAAATATGTTCAATCTTTTTGATTATCATCACAATGGAAATGATGTTCTGAAAAGGTTATGTGTCAAATACAAAGTATGTGTATTAGCTGCATACAAGTTTAAAAAAGAGGAGCTCTTCTAATGTTTTTTTTTAGTTTAAATGGGTTCCTAAAATGGACTTTGTTTGTCAAAGTCTTATAGAATATATTTAATTTTAAAAATAGCAATAAAAAAAAGATTTGCCTTAGGTGAAAGTTCTTACATGATTATAATCATTAACTTCAGTTTAATAACCACTCACACAAGAAAGGTTTGCTGGACTGGGTCTGCCTAAGTTTGGCACAGAATATTGTACTGAAGAATCTAAAAGATGGAAAGCCTAGAAACAGCAGGAGGTAGGTGAACCAAAATTTTGTCATTTGGGACCTTGGTTAATAAATACATTTTCTGTGAGTCAGAAATTAAAAGCTTGACCTTGTCCAACATCTTTTGGTAGTCTGCTTCAGGAGGAGCTAAGAAAAGGGAGGATAATGATCGGAAAGCAAGGGTACAGGAGAGATGAAAAGTTTAACCCTATCCATTCTGGCATCTCCTAAAGAAGCAAAGTTGTCAGGCAGGTGTGATTGGAGAGCTCGGTATTTTTGTGTGCAAGTAACAGGGCAGCTGTGCCAATGCAGTGCTGTGACTTCTGACTTAGCAGTCTGTATAATACACTGACACATTATCTTCACATTTCAAAAACAGTTGAATGTCACAGAGATTAAACAGAGAAACCTGATTTCTTCAAATGTATGCTAAAAGCCCATTTCCAGGACTCAACCACTTGCTCAGACACAATTTTTCAAGTGAGTCAGGAAAGTCTATTTAGAATGTTTATTTAATTACCACAATGTCAAATAAAAGCAGTTCTGTTTGTGCAGCACTGCAAGCATGCCATATTCCAAATACAGGCAGGTGTCATTTGGGAGCCTGGTTCATTCAGGTCAGGTGGGTGCAGTGGATGCTCTAGATGGGAGCTACTTCTTTGCTTTGCTCTCAGGAGGGAGCAGAACCTCTGCTCCTCTGCAAGTGCTCTCCTCATTGCCACTCTGCAGCATGTTTCAGATGCCCAGAGGGAACAGGTTTCTCTGTAAAACTTCATAAAGTGATGCCTAACAGCTGAGCCTATATAAGATGAACTATGTTCAATAGTACCATGTTTGCAGGAAACACAAGTAGGTTCAAACAGGAATTATTAAAAAAAAAAAAATCCAGTTTAGCTAAAAATTTTACTTCCTTCTTAGCTAAAACATAAGACATTCAGATTAAAAGGTCACAAGTCTTGCTAGCTCCTCTTCATATCACTCTTGCAGAACAGAAGAGATATGAAGTGGCCTCAGGCGTTGGCCAGAACTTGAGGGACAGACTGAAAGGGTGAAAGAGACTTACTTGTTCAAATGCACCATTTATCATGCTTTAATTAAATACAGCTCAGGAATTTCCCCAGAGTTGTAGAGGGAGGACCATAGAGCTTGTAACAGATATTTAGGACTCATAGCTACAGTACCATATCCTCCTATCAGCACAACATTCTGTGAACAGGCCATTCTAAATTAACCCAGGTGCTGACCACGACTGTTGGTTCACCCAGGTTTACAGCATCCCACCTAATGGTCTCAAGTCTGTAAAATTATATATGCTCTGCCCTGGACTTCTCAGTACTTTTAAGTTGTCCTCAAGCTGCTTACTGTCTAAATTTTCTTCTTTATGGAATGCAGAGAAAATATTCTCTGTCAAAAAAACTTGTAAACCCTACAAATTACTATTTTGAAATGCTCATGTGCTAAGGTCATGTAAAATTGCAAAGACTCTGGATGATGCTCATTCATATTTAATTGTACCCAGCAGCTCAACAGGACTGCTCACATGAGTAGAGTGAGGCAGGAGTAGGACTTGGCAAGATCAGAGGCCTGTGCAACTATTCTCTTCTTTCTAGTTTATAGTAAAGGCAGAGAGGGACTGGCTTCTAATGAACATTGAGATCTTTTCTTGAAGAAACAGATTAATCATATTCTATCCAACAAATGCCACCAGGAAAGTTGAGATCTGTGGCTGCTGCAAACTCCACTTATTTTCTCAGACTCTGCTCCTCAAGCTGTCCATGCTTACTTCTGTTGGCTTACATTTGCATGGACCTTTTTCATGTACCAGCTGGTATTTACCCCCAGTGTGACACATTGTAGATAAACTGACACAGACTATGCCCTCTCCCCAGTTTTACACAGATTACAGACACTTACAACAGATAAATAAACAAAACCATGCCATGCAACTGATGTTCGTATTTTCTAAGGACTGCATTTGCAGGGAAAAGGACTGTTCTAAAAAAAAAAAACAAACCCCAAACAACAAAGAACAAAAAAACAGAAAGTTTTTTTTAAAACTTATTTCTTTCAGTAGTTAACTGCATTTATTTAGTAATGTTTTTAATATGTTTTTCTACATACTGAATTGTGATGTAATTTCAGTTTCTGTCTCAGTAATATTCTGTGTCCATAGTGCAGGTTAAAATTTCTCTTGAAGGTAATAGGAGTCTTGCCTTAGCAAGAAAGGGCAGATTGGCCTAAGTCCCCCGTGCTCCTGAGTGATATGAACAGCAGTATTCAGTGACCTCCAGTTTTGCCTCAGCACCTTATTCTTACTGCCTTCTGCAATCTTCTCCTCCCTTTAGCACAAATGTTTTTAAACTTGAGCTCTTCGTTTCCAGTTCCAGTGTCGAGGGACTAAATTTGAAAGAGCTTTGGCTTTCATTAGCAAATCATCAGTACCAACAAAACCACAAGCAACAAAAAAAAGCACATCAGCATGCTTTTCAGCAATGTCGCTAACTGACATCTTCTCCTTCCCTGAGCTTTTTGTGTTTTGGGGGATTTTTTGTTGTTGGTTCTTTAATCAGTGAAACTAGACTATTGAGCTTTGAGAAGGAAAAGAGAGCCGGTCCTTTCATTTTATAATTAGTGGAAATTCAGTAGTAGCATTAACAGCTGTCTCTTTCAAAGAAGCGCTTAGCATCATCTATGCACGAGTTATAGCACAGACTGGGAAGAAATACTAGCAACAACATGTTTCACATCCATACTGGCGACACACTAGCAATTGGTTTTGACTAAAGGACGGTCCAAACTCGTTGTTCGGGCAGACTAATGGCTTTGTTTGGCTCTTTTCAAGAAAGTAACTTTTCATTTTTTACTTTTTGATTAACAATGTGAAGGAAAGCAGGCACAAGAGCAGCAGACAGAAAGACAGACAGAGTGTCCCACATGATGAGATCAATTAGGCAATCATTGTGGACATGTTCAGACAAAGAAGGTGGTCTCCTTGGAAACTGCAATCACATGCACACACACTCAGAATAACTTCTCCCACATTCTATTCTCTGCTCGACAACAAACTTGGATGTAAGCGCTGAGGGACAATTGCACACCCAGTGTCAACAGACTTGTCAGCATTTCAAATTCCACAAAACAGGCCCCCTACTCTCCTCTCCAACAAATTTACCACAGATTGGAGTACTAAAAGGTGTATCAGGAGGGTGACAAGGAGGGGGCAGGCATAGCTTTCAATGTTTAAAGGCAAAAATGATGACTTGCTGGAAAGCAAGATGGTGTAAAAATACCTTTTCAAATCTTGAAAGGCTTCAGAAAACTCAGACATTAAAAAAAACCCCACAACAACAACAAACCAGTTGGAGAATGTCACATCCCTAAAATGAAATACTAAGTTTACTACTAGGACAAGGAAAAACCCCAGATACTTAGTAGACACATTTTTTTTCCAATTAGAAAAATAAGGGAAACAACATTTTATATCCACATTTGCAAAAAATTTGTTGTAGCCCAGTGTTCTTAGTTACCAAAATTATTTTATGACTGAAAAAAAAATCCCATCCCCTTCTTCAAGACTGTGATGTAATCTTTAATGTTATGAGTGATAAAGTCAGACATTACAAAAATTGGAATTAACTGTGTTAACTATTATACTGACAAAAGGTGGCCATTTAAAACAAGTAAGAGCCAGATCAAAGTCTTTTTACAAAAAAGACCAATTATATGAGGTTAAAGTAGTTTTTCAAGAAAGGACAATTACATAGACTCCTTAAAAATAAACTGTTTCTGAGTCTTCTACAACATTAGCATACATACTGGAGTCCTTAACCATATTTAGTAGTCTTCCCTGTATTAATTTATTTGTATTAAAAATGTATCTCACAAGAGTGTAGTATAGCTTAATTAATATGAACGAGACTTGGTACACAGTACTCAGACGAAACACAAACTGGAATGTAGTTTTATGTAACAATAGGTGGAATAGTTTCCTAAGCAATCCATATATAGGCTTCAATTAACCTTAAAATAAGCTTCGCTTTTTCAGGCAAAAGTACAAAATTTTCTAATTGGAAGCTTTTATAACCAAACAGTGCCAACATAAGCACTGGAAGAGCCAACTAAACCTGGAAGAAAAAAGATAATTTACCAGAGCTCCCATTTCACCCTGTACAAAAGTTCCATACTGGAACTCCCGGGAACTCCTACGACAGCAAATTGAAAGTTAATGTAAAGTAACATGGTATGACACACATATCATGGCTATAACTCTCAGTGGAGCCCAAACCTACGGTCTTGTACTGCTTGAGTAACTGTGAACTCTTCAGCTGCTTCATGACAAAGGCATTATTAGTACTGGGACTAAACAATAAAGGAAGATGAATTAGTCCCACATACTACACCAGTAATTAAACTTATAAGGACGTTCCTTTTTCAAATGGACCTCCAGATGCTGTGGTGTTTCTCCTTTGCCATCTGAAAGCAGATGCAAATTGGAGCACAGAATAAATCATCAGAAATCTTAAAAAAGGATAAAATATAGACAAATCTGATCCAAATTTAACTTCCACGCTAAACCTGTGTTTTATGATAAGTCTAATGGAAAGGTTCACATAGGATTCTCTTCACATTTTGCTTCCCAAATGGAAGCATTAAAGAGGAAGAGGCATACTTGTCTTCTGCTGCTACTGAATAGCTTTTTGCAAAAGATACATATTGAGAAGTATTCTTTAAACTTCACCCAAGAGTTTGTCATTACAAGCACATTTTTCTTGCAAGAAACTGAGTCAAACCACAAAAGCTCTACTTCTCTAAAAATTTAACTTCATGACTTCATCTATTTAGTTTTGCAGCTACAACACATCCTGCCTCTAGACTATAAATGGACAGGATTAAAAGCATAAATTCCTAAGTTCATAAAACTACAAAGAAAGAGTTTTCATTAAAGTAAAAAAGGTCAAAGATACAGAGCTCCTGCTGACTTCAATGTGAGCCTTACAGGCTTCTGAGATACCCCATTTCTGCAACAGCCCCTGAGCCAGCCTTTGCATACACTCAGCACGTATTGTTTGTAAGCTCAGATAAAGTACAGGGCATTGCTGTGTAAGGATACACAGAAAGGGATTCTTGGACTCATTTTCAAAGTTACGTAGCTAGCCATGCCAGCAGAAGGTAAAATTGATTTGTGGATCTTGAAAATCTTGAAAATGTGTGCTTTTTATAATAAAACTTAAGAAGGTAAACTACTAAATTCTTATTTCCAAAATTCAGAATTTTTGGCATTTTTTTCTTTTGTCCAGATTTCACTGAAACCTTGTTCATACAGAATGGTGGAAATAAAATTGAAAAATCATAGCAGTCCCCCTTAAATCTCTCCAGTACAACTGGTTATGTGAAATGTCTGAAGTTTTTCACAAGGGTGGCCCACCCATTTTAGAGATTCTTCAGTTCAACCTACTGCTTAGAAATGCTCAGAAGCCAAGTCACACAGGCAATCAAAAGTTTCTAGGGCATTTTAAGAGTCTTCTTGGCAATCTGCTACCTTACATTAATGCACGATATTAACATTTTGATTCTAAATCCTTGTGTAAGGGTGATCCAACATTTAAAGCAAGTGCCTCTTTTTCAGGGACTGATGCAGACCCAGAAAAGTTTTCCGCTGCCTGTTAGGTGGAAGTCTGCACTGCCAGGCTTTCTCGGGGAGATCTGCTGGCCAGGTGAGACTGTAAAATTGTAACAAGCTGGTTGAGTGCCTGCAGAAGTCAGGCGTTCTGCCACACTCAGCTTTGCCCCATCGCAGACTCACACAGCTGGACTGCTGGGAGACTAAGGAAAGGAGGTTGGCTGGTAGGAACAAGGAATTCCTTTCCACTTCATTGTTCCTCATTCGTTCTATCACCCATTTTCCTTGACATCCTGAGCACTCTCTGCTGAGATAGGTGTTTTGACTTTTCCCCATTGAAATCTCATCGTCCTAATCCATTTCAACAGGGACAGGTTTGTTGTAATCATTGTCTCGAAGTATAAAAAAGACTTCCAGCTTGAATATAACTATTTTTTAATGTTTAATGTGTTGAATGATCATGCTACATTCATTTCTACTTCAAATTACTAGAAAGAACACGTCATACACTAGTTGCAAACAAAAAAAAACATCCATCAGTCAAATCATAATATTAACAGCTTCACCTCTACTACCTAGGAAGTTACAATATATCATATATGCTCTCATGACCCTATATCCATAAGTTTAGGTACCCTAGTTCTGTACATATGGAAAAAATAAAGAACTCTTTTTTTTTTACTGCCACCAATTTCTATACGCTTCCCGTTCTCCTCTAAATGGCTGACTCACGCATATGAAAAGATGACACATCTAGTGTGGTGGGATCACCGTTTTTTCTAACTGTATCACAGATGTGTGGAGAAATGCTAAATGGGGCTTAACAGGGTCTTGGTGTTGCCAAAGAGTTGACAACCACCTACAGAGTTTGTGATGAGTCTGTGAGGAGTCGTCCGGACATGGAACCACTGCCATCCCCTAGCACAAGCCTGCTAAGAATCTGGTAATAGCGGCCCAGGTAACCTGACCAGGTTGCTTTCTGCTGCTTTCATTTTCTTGGACAGAAAAAAATGAAGACTAGTTTGATTTATATCCGAAAAAAAATTTGTGTTTCTTCCCACACAAGAAAAATTGAGGGTGCTTCATTCATTCTGGATTGCCGAGCTTGTGTTTACCAAAGTCAATGAAAAACATAAATTGAACAAATTGAACAAATAAAAAGATGAAAGCTAAACCTCAGAAGAGCGGAAGAGTATACTTTTCATTTAAATAGATACAGAAAAAAAATACATTTAAAATTAAGGAAACTACATTTGAACTAAACCAAATTCTATACATGTTACTACATTTTAGAATCATCACTGTAATTTCACATGCCAAACACGCTGTCATTTTCAATTCTATACTGGCAAAAGGGCATTGTTTGCTACATTTTTCTAGCCATCAAAAAATATATATGAATTTCTAGATTAAGAAATATTTAACATTATTTAAAAAGGCGTATTTTGAAAAGGAAACACAAGGCAAAATACACAAATTAGCAGAGTAATTCCACTATCTAAGCACAGAAAGGAAATCGCTCAAAAGCTGACAGGCTTTTTGGTCCTGCTCCATAAGGTTGTATCACAACATGGTAGCATATACCCAAAGATCAAAGTGCAGCTTTAGCTGGTGCTTTATACAGTGTCAGCTGCTCTTCACCCACTTGAATTTGGGACTCTTGTCTAAAAAGCCTCTCTCTTTTGCCCAATGTCAGGCATTATACAGCGTCCTGAGGACAGACAGAATAGCTTAAGACAGACTGGGTCACAGCCCCTAAGAAAGCTGGAAGAAAGGATGCTTTTGGCCTTGTGGTAAGATGGGCTCAATTTTTCTCCCCTGTGAGAAAGTTGCTGAAGCTTGTGCTCAAGGCATGAATTTGTATTTAACCTGCAATGGGGTGTAGAGCTAGGCTCCAGGTTTTAACTCTTGCCATATCTAACCTCTTTGTTAAAGCATTCTGTGTAAGCTCATGCATTAAGCAACAACTCAGAAGGCTTCAGAAGCAACATCTCCCCAGCACAGAGAAAGAATGATAAAGCAGAATTCCTCTCCAGCTGTGTACAGCTGTGCATATTTCAACCAGTTATTACAGAATCAAAAAATAACTGCATTTGGAAGGGATCTCAGGAGATCGCAAGTCCCACCTCCCGTCAATGTAGGGACAACTACTAGGTTAGACCAGGTTGCTCAGGGCTTTATCCAGCTGGGTCATGAAATCCTCCAAATGTGGGGACTCCACAACTGCTCTGGGCAACCTGTTCCATTGCTTGACTAATCTCATGGTGAAAAAGTTTTTCCTTATATCAAATTTGAACCTCTCATTTTAATTTATGTATATTGTTTCTGTAACATCGCATCATTCGCTGCTGAGACTCTATCTTCTCAATGACCTCCTTGTGGATACTGGAGGGCTGTTACTAGAACCCCTTGCTACTCAAAGCTTTCTCTTGTCTTGAGTTAACAGACTCAGTTTCTTTAGCCTCCCCTTCTAGGACAAAAGCTGTAGCCCCCTGACCATCGTGGTGGCCCTTTGCTGAACTCTCTGCAGTTTACCAATGCCTTCCTCGTACTTCAGGGCCCTAAACTGGATGGAGCTTTCTAGATAAGGTCTAAAGTATGTAAGGGGGATAACCTGTGTCCTCAGCCTACTGACTGTGCTCCTGGTTAATACAGCCAAGGATGCCGTTAGCCGTCATCACTGCCAGAGCACAGGGCTGGCTCATGCTCAGCTTGCTGTCTGTCAAGACCACCAGGACTGTTCCTGCAGAGCTGCTCACCCAACCCAGGGGGATTCTTCCCTCCAAAGTGCAGGACTTTGCATATATTCCTGCTGAATTCTGTAGGGGTTTTGTTGGCCCACTCCTCCAGCCTCTCTAGGTCATTTTGGATGATACTTCTGCTCTCAAGACTGGTCCCTACAATTTGGTGTCATCTGCAAACTTCACACACGTGCAATCCATCACCTCCTCCAGGTCACTGCTAAAAGTGTTAAACAGAACAAGTTCCAGAAGAAACCCCTGTGATGTCTGCTAGAGTACAACCCATTAATCACTACCTTCTAAGACCGATCATCCAACCATTTTTTGTGCATTTATTTGTCCACCCATCCAGATCACAACATTCTAAATTGAACACAAGAATATTTGGAGGTATTATCCAAAAAGTCTTGCTAAAGTTAAGACAAATGGCATCTCCTGCTCTCCCTCATCCACAGCCTCATCCGGCTGTTTTATCACTGAAGGCAATCAGCATAAACTTGGTAAGTCCATGCTGTTTCCAGTCATCATCATCTCCCTTCAAATTATGTATTTATGTTTATTATTTACTCAGTGCCCCAAAGTACTATCCATAAACTGTATGTATGTAGAATATACCAGCCCATAGGCTTTGTCACTGAAATGAGCAGCACAGAGGTTGCTTCAGGAAATATTATCACTCCTCTACACTGTTGATTTGCACCATATAATGCTCTGCTGCACACCGTTTGTTACAGCATTCAACTTCAGTCATGAAGAAGAGTGTGCATGCATATGTATATATACATATACATGTATTTATAGATGTACATATAAATATAATGCAGTCAGTCATTCAGTTGTCAAAATTCAGTATTCACTCTTGCCTTTCAGAATGTTGGCCAATTTTAATTAGCTGAGGTATTTTAAAAACACTGCACTATGAAATCTAACTGAAAAAAAAAGACAAATAAACCATTTCTTATTGCTTCCAAAACAATACATATTAATAATGAGTCTAACATATATATCTACTACATGCTGCAATACATACTGCAACTCTAATGAAAATATTGCATGGCCTTTAATATGATGTTAAGAACCAACAGTTAAATGAGGTGGTACTGCAACAGAATTACAGATGATTAATTAAATCTCTTAAAAATAAAAAGCATGGTAATGAAATATATGTATATTTAGAATAATTTCTAAAGAAAAGCACGTGTTTATTTAATCCCAATGAATTTCTACAGCCCTTTTCCACAGAGGGATATTGCCTGAGATGAAAAATAACACATTCAACCTTCTTTTAGCAAGTCTCATATCTGCGTGCTCTTGAGACCACATTCTTGTTTCTGCAGGTAGGTGTTACATAAAACTGTAATACAGACCATCTGATAAGCATTTTCCAAGACTGCTTCTTCCACATGAAGAGAAATAATTTCTTGGCACCTGGATGTGACAGCATAAAGATGGTAATTGAAAACCATGCTTAGAAGTACAACCAAGTATCTAGAAGTAGCATAAAAAATGGAAATCTTAGGCAGACGCATAAAATTCTACAGGACCCTGTACCACACCTGACTAGGACAAGAATTGGTGCCAAAAGTGATAAACTGACCACACTATGAGAAATGTAATAAAAAGCAAGAGAAAGCTGACCTTACTAAGCACACACAGGTTTTCCAAATGTCTGACACTGTCAGTAGAGTTCACTTTGCCTTTTCTTCTGTTTACATTTATAAAATTGCTGTTGCATCAATAAACAAATAATTAAGATAATTCATTCTCATAACTGTATCACAACAGTGAAAATTCCAAATTTTGCACCCTTAAACACTGGGGAAATTAGAAGCACTATTTTTTGAGACATTCAGCACTGTTTCTGCTCTACTGACTTGAAGAAGAATGTATCTGAGAGTGAATTGTCTTGAAGTGCAGTCACAGTAATGCAATTATTGATAAATGGATGTTAGATACTTCTGACACTGTAAACCTACAGAAGACTGAGCTGAAATTTATTCTACCTTTCTACCTTATCTACATTTTTATTCTGTGTATTACTTTATTTAAAAAACACTGGTGACATTGGCTGCATCATTAATAGCTATGGTTTGATTTCCGATTTTAGATTGCCTTTGCACTTGAAAGAAAAAAATAGTCCCCTGTTGATACGTAACATACAGGAGGTTTTATGAAGTGATTGGTAAGAGTTAATACAGAATCTGAATGAGATATAGCAGTATAAACTGTTGCCTGCTCAGTTTTTCCAGAAGCCCCCCTTTTTTTTTGAAGTGTTATTAAATTCCACTAATAATACTCAGAACTCAACTTCAGACAAAGTTATATTTAGAAAAACATGTACTATTTAAACATATCGTATTATCAGAAGCCCTCCTCTACTGTGTATGGTATGTTTATATTAACTTCACAGAAATTTGCAATAGGAAGATCTGGAAAAAAAACTACATGAGGTAGTGTTTTCTGTCTGAAACTAAGCAAAATTTTAATACTGCCATTTGACATGAATGTCTTTCAGAAGTTTGATTGTTAACAGATCCCAATAAAAAGTTTTATTTCAAAAATGACAAGCATTTTCGTTCATAAGCTTTGAAAATATTTAACGTTTGAGAAACTTCAAAATGGGAAAGGAAAACAGGAAATAAAAGCAACTGACAGAGAATGGTGGGATTTAGGGTTTTTTTTGAAGTACAGTTCAAATGACATAAGAATAAACCCAAGTCAATAGGAGCCCTTCTATTTTCATGAACTAACACAACTTCAACCAGTATTTTTTGTTAGTTTCCTACATACTCAATTCCATTCCACTATGGAGGAAGTTTCTGAGATCCTAAATTGCTGAAGTATCTCCATGGATAGCCTTTTGGATCACAATTTCACAGAAACCTGCAGTAACATCTCCCAGCCTTTGCTGAGAATAAGCGAGATAATCTAAAATGGACTAGAAAAGACCATTTTCCAAAGCAATCTATTTCACTAAAGTTAGTTAGTTGTATATCACACAGCGCTCTCAATTTTAAAAGCATGTGGTATGGCCAAGGACTTACTACATAAAATATTTCTTTTTTGGAGTCAAACATTTCTTTGTAGGCACCTCCTACTTGCAGCACTGGTTTTGAGTAACTGGTATTTTTACTCCTTTCTGAAGTCAAAAGTAATCCGGTCAGAAGAAGTAAGTCTGCAAACGGGTAAGAAAAGGCACAACATAAACTTCATTCCAGTAGCACAAAACTGCTGGAAGGATTAGCAACAGAACAGCAATGTGAAAGGGCAGTGAATAGGAGGAACAGAAAGAAGACTGGAAACAATACTTAGGTAGCTACAAGAGCATCAAACCTATGTTCATTAAGTAACCACATAGTGCGAGATTAACAAATATGTTGTCAGTCTCTCAGGACCATAATTTCTCTTTCTGATGTACTGGTCTTTGTTTCTACTTACTGGCATGCAGCAAGATACTTCAGTTAAATAGAGCTACTCTATGTACAATTGCAGTTATGTCCCTTCCCCATGAAACACTACTACCACCATTTAAGCGACTCTACATGCCTACTGACCAGATTCATAACAGGACCACTGAGAAAGAAACACATTTATGTGCATTTTCAAAGCTTTCACCTGTGGCTACATGGAATCTCTTTCACTCATTGGGAAAGTCAAGATACTGTTTAACTCCTGGGACACTGCAGAAGCCCCTACTTGTCCTGACAATACCACATGTTCTTCAGAAAACAGTGCGAAGCTAATGAATGGGTTTTGGTTTCAGGTTGGCACTGATTTTGGATTAAGAATTGGTTTAAGCCTCACACCAGAGGCTAATGAGGTTGACAAATCACAATTTATATATAGCCCTAAGATACCAATCACATTTAACTGAGATGCTTACATACTAAAGTAAACTTCACAGTCACTCGCAATTAGAAGGCCTATTCTACCTAGCCATGTCCAGTCAAAAGAGAAACATCCGGGCCACGTTTACTTCAACTGAATGTAGGCAGTATTTCACAATTCCAGATGCTACGCCCTTTCACATTTTCCACAAGGAGTAATTTGCTCCATGTCTTTATTAATTACCAGTGCTGCTTAAAAAATTTTATTCTAACACCTCGCAGCCTGTTCTACTCTTCCAACTATATCGTATCCTGAAGTGAATTCATATGGTTTATTTTCTAACATAGCAATGACTGTCACAGTTTTCTTCTCAAGTCCTCACACATGCTTTAGCACAAAAGATGTGGACCTGGGTTCCAGATTAAAATTACATACAGGATTAAACAGTTTAGAAACAGGAGGCAAATTCATTTGAAAATCTTGATAACTGCCTGCATATACCTAGAAACACTTACTAGAGCAAATTTCAAAGAGAGAGCAAGTCTAGTGCAAGTCCTTTTTGTTCATGGGGAATTCAAAGGAGACATGAAGAGTCATACATAGCACCACAATGTAATACTGCAACTTCATCCTGAACTGCATGAGAACTTCTAGCTGCAAGGTTCATATGTATATAAACAAGTTATTAAAAAATCCTCTCCCCTTTTGAGATAGCTCGAATAGTGGTTTCATTTTGTGCTTCTCACCAGGAAATGACAACCACAAAGAACTGATAGGATATTTTTGAAAACCAGAACTGTAAAATTTTGAATTTGGGAGAAAAAGTTAATCTACTGAGGAGAGACTGCATGCAGGTCAACTACTTCTCGTGGATCAGAATTCAGGCCTGCTCTTAGTATAAAGGTGTATCAGCTAATGACACAGCACAAGTCTGAACATGAAACTGCAGAACATTATAATATATGTATTTACAATCACAGCATTTTAAAGTACAAAATAGTTGGAAATTCCATAGCTCTCAGTTTAACTTAAAATTTCCATTGCTGGTTTCCAGCATGCCATACATGCTGCATAAAATAGATACTTAAACATGTGTCTTCCCTCACCAGCCATCTTTTATAACTAGAAGTGCTAACCATTGAGATTTGTCCCAAATGAACAGGGAAACTCTTAAGAGTGTCCTTCAAAGAAACTTCTCACTAGCAAGTTTTGGCAATGTGTATCTAGCAACTTGCATATTTCCAAAAGATACGGTGTTCTGTTCTGCCAGGATGCAATTATCTGGGAGGAAGGGACTATGCATTTCAGTAAAGTATGTGTTCAGCTGAAATTAACAATGCCTTTTGACTCTATACCAGAATTCTGTGCACTTAGTTCCTCTTAGTATCACTTCATCAGTAACTGTTTCAAAGAGTAAGAAGTGAAGAGCAGCTTTACCTTTGTCTTTTCAGAGGTGAATGTTTTTATTCTACATTGCTACATTCATTTAAATACTGTCAGGCAGCCAATGTAAGAGACTCCAGCCATAAATATTAGATCTAAACCCTCAGTTACAGTATGTATTTTGAATGCTATCCCATATTGGAAGTAATTTTCTGTCTCAAAAATTCATGCTACTTTTCTTTAAGTATTTCAAAATTATATATACGTACAAGAATGTGAGAGAGTAGAATTAAACATTTTTTTCTTTTTATTATCATACCTTTAGTATGATGTTTTCCTCACATCTTTAGGGGTAACAATTTCACAAAGAGCACTCAGGATGTAAAACTCCTTTTCAGTATCATTTAGAGGTTTGAGTCTAGGAGCAGATTTCAAAACCTTATGCTTACATCTTAATATCAAGTCTCATAAGCACCTCCTTTTCTGCTCGTTTAATTATTTACATTTCTAGATTTTTTTATTCTTCCCAGAATCACCACCACTGAAGCCTAGGAGAACATCTTAACTCTTATCTCATGTTTAAAGTAGGAATCCATGAGGTAGCCAATTCATGCAGCCACATTCACTGCACACATTGAGTTCAGCAGGAACCACAACAGCCTCACTTCTTATCACTAATAAACGGGATCTATGGTACATCTTTATGTAACATGTTAGCAACTAACTACACGCAGACAAAGTGGAAAGGCAGGTTCTTTTCTCTCCTGAGCCTTAACTGGGTTATATTGTACCTACCAGTATGGGAACTTTAACCAGGAGGATACCAGGATATTAGCAAGGTTGTTGAAGTCATTCAGAAAGAAATGCGAGATTCATGGAGAAAAGCGTGAAGAGATTACTGTGAAAACATGAGACTGCTTCCCAGTGAATAAGAAACTCTCCAAGAAGAATTTCTTCTAGCAGTTCTTGTCTCATTCTCTAAGTACTTATTACATACATAGGCATTTAATTCTATTATTCAAGGACTTACTGGAGAAAATGAAAGTGAAATAGGAAACAGTTTTGAGACTGCAGAATGTACAGAACATGAATGAGTCCTACAACTCCTTGACAAACATGAACCACAACGTTACCTTTTTATTTCCTGCACTAAACTTATTATATGCTGGTAAAAAAAGTCATGGAATAAATGAAATTTTTCTTTTAAAAACACAGCTTACTTGATGAAACACTGCAAAATCACAACTCATTTTTGTCTTGTCCTTAAATATGGTATTTAACCAAGTAACAATTCAAGTTCCATAGACTGCATGTGGACAAGAAGCTGGATAGACTTTTGTGTTGGTTAAATCATAAATTTCCATACAAAGACTGCTTTACTAGAGCAACAGAAGTCCAAACTCCACTTCTGAGGAGAGAAAAAAAAAAAAAGAAAAAAAAGAAAAAAAAGAAAAAAGGCAAACTTTTGCTTCCTGTGATGTTTCAAGTTATCTTTCAAAAATTCAGCAGCTAAAAGCTACTATGAAACAAGCCAGAGTATTTAATGAGGCAGAAACTGGCAAATAACACATTTCATGGGACCAAGTTGTACTTTTCCTTCAAGACAGTCAATAAATTGTATTTAATGCAAGAAAAGGACTGACTATAGCTCTTTAAATAAATATTAAAGGACTAGTAAAAACCAGGAATGTATTCATTTGGGAGAAATTTTTATTGCTTATGCCTCAGAAATGACTTTAAAAACTAAACTAGTCGGAACAAAGAGAGTCCCCGCACTTCAGTTGAAAGGTAAGGGTAATCTGATGAACTAGTATCTATATGAAATATATCCCACACTGTTTTATGCAATTCCTATTAAAGTTTGGTTTAAAATAGAGTAAAGCCAGTAAAAATTTGTTCCTATCATTTAAAAAGTGGTTATTTGGTATCAGAGAGATTTTTTTCATTTGACTGTGTAAAAAGATTGCTCCCCCTGTATTTCTGCAGCAAGCACTCTAGTTTTGATAATGGTGTCATTTAACATCCTTAGCTTCATTCTCCCTTCTTTATACCTAAACAATCACATGTACTGCCCCAGTTGCTGTTAATCTTCATACTACTGGTTCAGAAACTGTAGCTTTCCATTCCTTCTCCCTACAGTCTTCATTCAGTTCTGTATTACTGATACAGTCTATTACTTAATGCCTTTCCACCGTATCACCCTGGATATGCATGCAACCTCTACATCATAAAGAACGACTCAATGTGGTGAGTTCACCTGCATAAATATTCTTCTCTTCCAGTGATGCCACCAAACTGCCATCTCAGTCACACATTTGATTCCTTCTTCATCCTCTCCCTGCATATAATGGATTTCAGTAATTTGGTTTCTTTCCTAGGCTTTTCCATGTATTCCCAGTTTTACATGTCTGTCTTACAAGCTACAAAGCATGCTTCTGTCTTACCAAGTTGCTCCTTAGGAAATCATGACATAGTGTCTCACCTCCTGTGCTGCTGTCCCTTTGCACACAGCAGCAAAAAGGCTTTTTTCCTTTTGCTCCCTTAACCCAGATTTAAGTCCTTTCTGTGCAATCTTCTCAGCCAATGTACATTTATTTAATCATGAGTTCAAGCCACTGAATAAATTCATCACAGGGTAAAAGGTATCTCTTTAATCAAAGTCTTAACTCTTAAAACTACCTTGACATTTCTGCTTGTGTTTTATTATGATAGCTATGTAAAATGGAAAACAAAACTATGTATCTTTTTTCTACAAATATCCCTGTTACTATTCATATGTAAGGTATTTTCTTATTGGCATTTCT
Source organism: Microhierax caerulescens (assembly GCA_035590215.1). Classification (NCBI taxonomy): domain Eukaryota; kingdom Metazoa; phylum Chordata; class Aves; order Falconiformes; family Falconidae; genus Microhierax; species Microhierax caerulescens. The sequence goes on from JAVJGJ010000057.1 coordinate 13,692,150, forward strand.
ACTTGCAACTCTAACACACATTTTGCTATTTGCATCCCCACAAGACCATTAAGGTTTATCTAGAAAGAAATATACTTTTAAAAATAAATACATAAACACAATTATCATATATCCTCTGCCCAGACTGATAAGTAGTCATCCACTCTAATCCATTAACATTTTACCATCATTTTTAACCAAATCAGCAGTGTTGTATCTAAGAGAGACTAGAAGTGATCCACAAAAGCAAACTAGACTAATAATTCTGCTGGTCTTTTAAGCCATCCGTAGTCCTGGGCTGTTACAGACTTATTGCTGGAAACAAAAAAGAAATGCTGTTCAGGAAGACTAAAATGAACAATTGTGTCGTTCTCTGTGAAGATCCTCAAGGAAGAAAGTACGTGTGCAAATGACAGAGAAGAGTTTTTAGGAGCACTCATACAGCTAACGCTTTTTGCACAGATGTTTTACCACCAACCAGCAGATAAGTGTTCCACAGAAGTTCGAAAGTCTCCATTTCTGTACAACATCACTTTCAATGATTCAAAAAAAGCAAATCCCAAATAGCGTCTAGGTCACACAGCAGTATATAAACTTAGAGTTTTGGAAAAGAAGAAAAGAAATGCTGCACTGGCAAGTACCTTGTGATACAAAAGGAAGGGGTAGGAGGAGCATCTTTTCCTCAAGCCTCTTTAGTTTTCTTTTGGTTTCATTCTTCTGTAGTTTTCTGGTTAGGGATTGTTTGTGTGGGGTTTTTTTTTTCATTTTTATACTTTTATTCTTTTGTTTTCCTAAATACTGAACTTCCTAGATTCTCTTGCTCTTCAAGCTGAGCACCAAAAAAAACCTGTCAAACAAGAATGAACCTGTCCCTGGACAAATTATGCTTGCAACTTCAGATACGGTATCCAGAAACTTTTTCCTTTAGACACTGAGAGCTACGTGAGTGATTCTGCCCCTGGGAAGGTGTGGTCATCGGCAGTCACTTAACATTAGCATTCAACATATCCATGAGTGATCTCATCTTTCTAGAACCCCAGGGTATCATTGTTTCTCCACTTTTCCAACTCTTCTCTGTCTGAATTGGCACTGCAGTCATTACCAGTGTTAGCCAAGAATTTAAACCTCCAGAAATCTTGTACATGTATACAGAAATAATTGCCCATACAGCCTCCTGCAGGAAAGCAGTCATGGAGGTCTTTGGTCTCTAGACATCTTCATGTATAAAGAGCAGAGCTCAAACAAACAGCAATTTGACAAAGTCTGTGTCGATTGTTTTTTAAAATATGAACAAGTTGGTTTAACTTTACTGAAGAAGTATTTACCACAGACTCCCCGTTACAAATTTGTTTCACTCAACCATCTGCACTGACTATTGAAAACCACTAACAAATGTCCAAATAAGATCAAAGGAAAACTTATGAACAAGATCTGAAGTAACAAATGCTGATTTTCAAAAGTTAGTGTACATGCATGTGAGACATGCTCATACAGCCTCACAGCTGCATGACTACCTGTATTCTTAGTTAACACCATTTGTGCTGTAAGTAGGTACGTGTTTGGGATCTCTGGACTCCCGATTTATGCTGTTAACTTCTAAAGCAGAATGTAACATTTGCTTTGGTGTTAGACAGTTTAGGTCACAGAAACCATTCAAATCTGACTGCAACAAAAAGCAGAAAACCAGAAGTTACATGATATTACAGCAGTAGCAGTAGTCTTGCTTTTATAGTTGTGCTTATCCACATGCTAACAAATACCAAGGAGTTCCACACACAACAAGGTGCCCCATCACCATGCTTATGTGATACAGCACCATTGATATAGTTAGAAATACTGGCAAAATGCTCATCAATGTAATGAAAAACATGCTGATACATGTAGAATTCCTCCATTCAATTACTGGCCCAATCATACTACGCCCATCTTGCACTAACAGGTTCACAACACAAGGATGCTATATGCGTGAATACTGAAAATTAACATCTTTGCTTTCAAAATATCAGTACGGGTTTTCTTTTAAATTACTTAATCAGTAGCAATTGGTCATAGGTTCTTGCATCCTTCTCAACTAAGAACTGGGCACAATCATCTGAGTTTTAATTTCACTTGTGTTTCTAGCACAGCTTTTACAACCATTCTGCACACTGGCTGGCATGCTATGTTTTCGTTAGTAGCATATACTCCAGTTTGGATAGAGGTTTGAAACCACTTCCCAGAGATGTGAAACTAAAACTGCAAAGCGCTGCAGGAAGCTGTATTTCACTGATCTATCTATAGAGATGTCTCTCTTATAAGAGTTTTATTTATATGATTTGCATTTATACTTCTGAAGTTTATTGGCCCTCTGATGTCCTTTACCAGACTTAACCTGATTTCAACAAGTTTGACATTGAGGAGATTCATCAAATCCAACCCATGAGTAATTCTTTCCAGATCTGTTTTTACTATTCCCAGCGTAGCATATAAGAAAGAGGAAGAGGAGGATAAAGACTAGAATATCTGAAAAGCACCTGATATAATCTGTTGTGCCTCCATTTGCATTAATACATTTTAAATCCAGTTGTAGCACTGGAAAACACACTGAAGCTTTACTGCTGCTAAATTGTGAAGGCAGTCATACAGAAACTGTGTGCTGCCTTGCCAAAAATGCTCATTTCAAAGTTTCTACAAATACAGAAAGCTACCTACTTTCCTAAAGCAATCTAGACTAAATGTAAACTAAAGCAAAACATACAGGAAAACTTAGATGACTTCTACAAAGAAAACATTTCTAAATTTTCAGAGGGACAGACACCAACAGTATACAGATGGCCCAGAAAGAAGATATAATTAACACTCCTGCAAACTTACCCTTTTCCCCAAAGAAATAAGATGAAGAACATGCCTAAAGAGTCAGTCTGACCCAACAGAAGTCTGCATGAATGTAGTACAAAAGCAAAGTAAGGTTCAGTGACTAATCCTAGTCCTTAGCTGGACAATTTATGGTGCTTTTCCTCATTATGATCTCCTTGCAAAAGCATTACTCAGATCACCTAACCATATGTGCAGCCATTCTGTTCCGATACGGGCTAAAATACTAAAACTGCAAGAAATGTAAAAAAATACTAATTTAATAAAGTCACCCTGAGTTTTAGAGTTACCTCACCTACTAGAAAGGAAGTACAAATGCTTACCATTCCTGTTCTTATTCTATGGGCTAAGACAATGCATCTTAAGTGATTTGAGAAAAAAAAAACCAAAACAACTTTGCTTATAGAGCCAATGAAAAAACCCACCAAATTTAGTAAAGCAACAGTCCCACAGAATGAAATGAGCAATATTAATTTTCTTCCCATAAATTTTATAATACTTTAAAAAAAAAAAGAGGCAGAGAACAGCAAAGTCTGTCAATTTTGTCAGACAACACATCAACTATGGACTTCTTATTAGAGATAGGTGTCATTGCTGCTTGCTGATTAAACTATCTCTACTGGGAGACTTGCCAAGCACGTATCAAAGATGCAGAGTTTTCTGAACTCAGAAACAATACTAGGACGTACAGCTGGTTCCTGAGGATAAATGCAGCATATACCAGACAATTTTAGTATACCCCAAGTTCTTTCCAAGGTCTCAAAAGAAAGTCAACAACAAAACCAGTGAAGTTAAAACTGGTATTCATACAGGGCAAGCAGGGCTAGATGAAAAGCAAGTAGGCAATTCTCCCTTTTGTTACTCAAAAGGTAAGCAGCACTATATGCAAACAGTATTATAGTATTGATTTTTCTTCTTAAACATCAAGTTTTGCAATTAGTAAATTAGACAGCAATTAAATTGGCATGACATACCAGTGGTGTGAAAAACAGCCCTTTTTCAACACCACCTTCCACTACCTTTATAATTCAAAGTAGCCTCAGAACTGTGCCAACAGGGGCAGCTGGATGAGGAAAATGAGGTTGCCCTTCAGATCTGAACTCTGTAAATTGAACTTTGGAAGGATAAATATTCTCAAGCATTGTTTAGGAGAGAGATTGCATGGACTAGAATTGTGCCAGGGAGGACACTTAAGTTTAAAGACATGGGATGAACATCCAGTGTCTGAGTTACCCACATCTTGGCCCCATCTGGTTTGCTACGATAGATGTAAGCATTGTTTTCAAAATGCATTTGGATATTAGTGCCTGGCTTCTCAGCACAGGAGAGGAAGCTGGTGCTGGGGAACCAGCAGGGTGGGAACTCGGTGTCAGCAGCCCAGAATACTAACAGGCACCTCAGAATATTGTACAATGCCATCTGTACTAGCGTCTGCTGGAGGTCACAGGGTCTATGAAGTCTCACAGAAGTGGAAAAAGAAAAGCGAAGTATTTCTTTAGGGAATCCCAAGGCAATTCAAGAGATGACATTTATGTTACACCTAGTTTCAAGAGAAAAATGACATCTTGGGTATGGCTGCTACCCTGTTCTTGCCTGAGTTATGTATTCTGAGATGCACAGGACACACCGTGATTTTCTCAGGTGAAAACACCTTGTTCTTCTTGTTCAGAAAGTGGTGGGCTTACAGGGGAGGTACAAGTGCTTTGCATAGGGCAAATAACATCTCTCTTCAGAGCCATGTAGATAGAAGGTAAGGCAGGTTATTGAAGGAAAACCAAAACTTTGGAGAAGTCACCTGTGCAACCTCCTAAAAACTGAGACAGCCCAATACCCAATACCACCTAATATTGTAAACTTATGTCCTCCTATCTCTATTAAAAAGGTTATTTGAATGGGTGCTTGATAAGACACCTTAGGACTTCTATCATCTCCAAGAAAAGCCTCACAGATACTCCTGATTAGCTAGGCAGTAAAGAGCCTCCTACCTATTTTCCTACCTATGTCTGTCTGTTCAGATGTGATGACTGAGTATATTAAAGTTGGTATCTTTGTATTCAGCACTTAGGATCCTAAAGCATTTCTGAGTCACAGCTGCTTATTTCATAACTAAAAAAAAAAAAAAAAAATCCTGCAGTTTCATTAGTTACCACAGTATCAACAGTAAGACTGTGAAAGCACTTGAACTGTATTCGGCTGCGTGCATTAGCCACAAGCAGTCAGCTAAATTCCAGCTGGGGATTTTTATGGTTAGTGAATGCAGCCCTGAAAGCACACAGAGTGGTTTTCAAATTGAACACTTCTCTGACCTGTAAGAAAATGAATCCGTAAGTCACTGTAAGAAAGAAACAAAGACAGACACAGGGAAAAGAATGAATTAAACACAAAATTCCCAGGATGCCATGTTTAGTCATTCTTCCAACTATTAACATGCTTTGGAAAGAATTAGTACTCTTGTGCATGGCAGAGAAACAGCCTTGTAGTTACTACCTTTCTGAAGAACAACAGCTCACTGGAGTCTCACAGCAAAAGGAGTATGTCTCAACTCTTGAGCTGATGCTTTAGTAAAAGCAAAAATAAATACTGAGACAAACTGTGAAGTATTACAGGGACTGCACCGCAATAGCGACTGAATTAATGCATTACTGAATCTTACTTCAGATTTCTAAGTTTACCAAGAGGTACAGAAGTTGCCTGTAAAACTAAGTTTAAAGTAAAATGCTACATATCCATATTAATTTTAGAATGGGAAATTCTAAGGCCAGGGAATAACCTGACTGGAAATTTTACCCAGGAAGCAACAACAACAACAACCAGTAACAGACTGTGGCAGGAACTTGTGGTTTACAATTTATCTGGCAGTGGTACTTAGCTGCCACAGCTAGAGATCAGAAACATGCAGCTTTGGGTATAACAGACAGTACTTGTCATCACAGGTTAATACAATTCAGCAGCTTGAGTCACTAAACTGTCTAAACTCAGTGGACAGAGAGAGGCTTTGCTATTGTTCTTACTGCTGTCTTCTGAATACAGAGAAAATCTGCCTATGGAAAATAAAAATATCCACACTAGTTGAGGGTTTTTTTCTTTTTGGTCCTTTTTAAAAAGGATATAAACAGGTAGAGTTCTCTCTCCCTCTTTTTCAAAAAGAAAACCTAACTGAAACAATTTAATATTGAATTTAGTGAGCAGAACTGGAATTTTAGTTCTAGTCTAAAACCATTTAAAATGTGTATAATATCAGATTTACAATTCTGTTAATGTATTTTGCTTTAAATCTATTAAACCTCACCTGTGGAAAGCATCTTTCAACCCATCCAGAAGTATGGAACTCATCACTTAATACCACAAAGTTGTTTATACAAGCTCCATATCTGCTCAACTGCTGTTAGGTTGGTAACAAATGGACCGAGTCATACTGATTTTTGTGAGTATTTCTGCAATCCAGATGCTTGTGCAGAAGAAACAGCATGTATGCAATCTATTCACTAAATTTCACTAAAATTCTCCCAAAAGCTATTAATAAGAAAAAAGATAAGTAGTGATTGTTAAAATGAAAACTTACAGCCATACTGCTCCCAACCTTTACTTTTCACCCAATAGCTGGTGTCTCTAACAGTTATGTCTACTTCTTATCATTTCCCCTCCTACCTAAACAACCAATTCCTTTCATTTATTGGTACTGAATTATAGAAACGTTATTGCATGAGATACAAAGAGAAGCATGTATCAGAAGAATGTACGTATACATTATACTCAGGACAACATGAGAAAAATTAAACATTCTCTTTTCCAGTTTGCCTATTCACCTAGCTAAATGCTTTAAAGAATGATGATGGTTCTCCTTACCCACTTCCCTTCTTTGTTTTTTTGGTGGCTTACCACAGATTACTATCATTCGACCTATAATGAAACTATCTGATTATGGGTTGTCATAAAATTTTTCAACTACATTACATGATGTAAGCACTTTTGTACTTTTCACAACCTCTAATTCCAACAGGTTCCTGTTGTTAAGGAAAGTGACAAGATGCAGTCACACTAAGAAGTGACTAATTTCTTCAATACAAAACAGTCTTCATTGCAGTTCAAGGCTGCAAATACAAGCACAGGAAAAATGATGGAATACAAGACAGACATAAGTTCTAACTCTTAAATCTAAGTGACAGTGTGTCCCAACATACATGTACTTTCTTTGTCCATGTATTCTTCACTGTTACATTACAATCCATATGTGGTAAATTAAAAAAAAATCAGTATTAGCATACAGAAAGATCAGATCACTTGAAACAATTGGCTATGATGGTTTTTTTTTAATACACATACTTCAATGTTAAATTTAAATGACTGAAATACAACCAAAACAGGATGCTCACTTACTCTCAGTAAATACAATGTAAACCTCAGCCCAGCTCCTTTTGAAGTTAGTGGATGATTTGCCTATCATGATGAAAGCAAGCAGGCTTGTCTATGCTCCCAGTTCCACCAATTACTTAAGGTGTGTTTTGAACAATGTTACTAAAATTCATGCAAATGTCTGTCCAGATAGTCTTGTTTTAGTTAAACTTCTGATTATTATGTTTAGATTGCAACAAGTAAATGAACTAAATGTACTCAAATATAAGTCCCCATTAATCTAAGAGTGAACGCACAGGGCATTAAATTATTTGTTTTGTATCATCATATAATTATACTGGTATAGCAATTCTGGTGAGAATGCTTTTGTGGAAAAGAACTTAGAATTGTATTTAGACCAAATCCAAAAGATTTAGTCTGAAATTGAAAGAGTAGTGTCCCCCCAAGTCCCCCCAACACTATATGAAGCTTGGCCAAACCAGTCCAACAGCTACTGCAAAAAAAAACATACTATAAAGCTATAATGACTCAACGAATTAGAAACTGTTTCAAAATGAAGACCACAACAATTATTAACTAACACTAGCACAGCACTTTATTATTTCTAGTACAAAGGATTTGATTCTCATACAAGCTGCCACTGAAGAGTAAGAATGGAAATGAAACAAAGTACCTTAAAACCTCCTTCAGTTTCTGGGAAGGCAAATTTCTCCTCATGGAATGGAGTATAGCATAACAGAGCAATTACACTTCGAAAGAAATGCTGCTGGTCTGTAAACTGAAATACATGACTACCTAGCTAGTATCTTTAAGTGTCTGTCTCACTGCAGTAGTGCCTCCAAAAGAAATGCCAAGGTGCTGAAGGAACAAAAGCCACTAATTTATTTACAAAGCTCATTTGACTTCTCAAATTTCATATTCAGAAAAAGGCAAAAAAAATTCATCTTTGTGCAGAAATCCTTTATTGTTTTGTGGCTTTTACTATCCTTATACATAGACATACATATTTAATCCAGACCCAGGACTTTACTCTGCACTCCAGGATCAATACTCTGAAAAGCTGTCACATGGAGTAAGGTGAAAATCAAGATTTGAGAGCCTAAATACTTTGTAATTTTTTTCTCATACTGTTGGTATCCATTCAGATATTTTCCAGCCTTCTGCTATCCCTTACTCCCTCTGTAACAGTACAAGGGGCAAGTCCACTGAAATGAAATTTTAAACCCAAATGAAAAATGTGGAATAACAGGCACTGGATTAAGGCACATGTAGTTCTATTGCTACTTCTCTTCTAATGCTAGTATACTTACTATTTACAGATTTGTAAGCAGATCATTCTGGTATTGGTTATCAGCAAAGAAACCCCTCAAACTATTTTCAGGAACATGAACAAAAAATTCTTGGGCAGATGCTCAACTTCTTTATCTTGAGTCAGACAAACAAATCTGTTTGTCCTCTCCTGACTTCTGCTTTCTACAAAGCAAATGCAAAAACTCACAAACTTACTGAATTACTGTAATTGTTCAGGAGTTAGACAGTTTAGCTATTTAGTGGTCTGGTGATCTATTTCACCATCAGAATCACTGAATGCCTTCATTTTCTTTTATCCTTTGCTTGTCACATAAATAGGCCTTCTGTCTACCAAGTAGCATTAGATATACCATGTGATGCTGATGTCTAATTTACTGCACTCATAACCTCTCTTTCACAATGACCTCACAGTAATAACAGCTTTTGTTTTCACATGAGATAAGCTGACATAAAATGGCTCTAGCGAAGTATTTATTTGTTGGGGTTTTTCTCTTTATATATAACGAAAATAATTACACATGGAGTGTTTTTAAGGACTTAATTACAGAAGACTTGGAATTAGCTGATTTTTTTTTTTGGGGGGGGGGGAGCAGGGAGCACATAGGTAAATTTCTGACAAAACCTTTGATGAATGTTTAATCAGACAACACAAATTCAGACTTACAATGCCTCTTAATTAAACCAGGGGAAAGTGCACCAGGATTTTCAAGATATGAAAGCGACAAGCTACATGGAGACAGCCATGTCACTGACTACTATCATGCACTTCTTCAGTCTTAAATCCCCTAATTCTTTGTCCTTCTCTTTCCCCTTGACCATTTCTACCCGTCAAATCCATTACCAATTAAAGAGTACAGCTTCTGTCTTCACTGACATGCAGTTCTAAGAGTAACACCTGTCATTGCAAGATACTGAAGGCTATTTCCAATTTCCTGCTTCTCATTTCCGTTTTCTTTTTCCTGTCTTCTTGAGCAGGAGGAAGGAAGAAGAGACTTTCAGCTGACTGGTTGGGTGGTATGTATTTCAGCTTTGCCTCTTACCCTGAAAAATTAGGTAAGTACTACCCCTCCCTCTGATAGGCAACAAGCAGGGTTAAAGGGATATCAGCAGCTGCTAGGATGAAAAGAAAGAAAATGCATTATATGTTTCATCAGAGATTGCATCTGGCACCTCATACCCAGGTGTAACACTCTGGAGGCATACAAAGCAGAAATAAAGGAAACATGCACCTAATGAATCAGTGATAAACAGTTGTGGTGCAGCGTATTACCAACCAGCAGCCTAAGACTCATTTTTACTCTTACAGCTTATAGTTGTAAATAGCAAGATTACAGTTACAAATTAAAAGCTAGTTGGAAACCCAGAAATAACATCCATTAAAAGCAAAAGTTTGCCTTAAAAAGTGAATCAGTTTTACCAAGTGAATCCATGAACACGTGACCACTGACTAAATGTCTTACTTCTTCCTTATTCGTACTCTTCTGTTAACATTACTAATCATTCCACATTTCACATGACAGGCTTCAGCATCGTCCTGCTTTCAGCTGGGACAGAGTTAATTTTCTTCTCAGTACCTGGTGCAGTGCTGTGTGTTGGATTTGGTGTGAGAACAATGTTGGTAGCATATGATGGTTTTGGTTGTTGCTGGGGGGTGTTTATACTGAGTCAAGGACCTTTCAGTTTCTCAGGCCCTGCCAGTGAGAGAGCTGGAGGGGTGCGGGAAACTGGGATGGGACACAGCCAGGACAGGTGACCCAAACTAGCCAAAGGGATATTCCATACCATGAGACAACATGCGGAGTATATAAATTGGGGGAAGAAGCAGCAGGGGGGATGTTTGGAGTCATGGTGTTTGTCTTCCCAAGTAACTGTTACTCATGATGGAGCTCAGCTTTCCTGGAGATGGCTGAACACCTGCCTGCCCATCCTTGTTTTGGTTTGGTTTGCTTGCATGCGGGGCTTTTGCTTTATCTATTAAACTGTCTTTATCTAAACACACAAGTTTTCTCACTTTTACCCTTGTGATCCTCTCCCCCACCCCACTGTGGGGAGAGTGAGAGAGTGGCTGCGTGGGACTTAGTTGCCAGCTAGGGTTAAACCACAAGAAGCATTATCAGTGATGTTAATGTTGTCTGACTGACATCTACCTTAAAAATCATCTTTTCTATTTCAGCATTGAGCGTGGCAGCATGTGTTCACAGAAGGAAACACCTTAGATATAGAAAATAACATCTGACTGAAGAATCAATTTTTGTGAAACAAAAGTATTGTTACAACAGCCACATATTAACATTTCTCAGCCTTTATATGATTCTCTGCAACCTGAACTTCTGTCAGTAGAACCTCTTATTAACAATGTATGCTATTGCATATATATATATATATATATATAAAAAAAAAAAAAAAATCAGTGTTTTCCTTCCTCAGTTAATTTGCTATCACCAGGAAGCATTTTGGTGTTTTGGTTTTATTTTGTTTTGTTCCTAGGTATCAGTGACATTTCCAGTTTGAGTCCAGGGCTGTGGTTATGTAGCAAATCTGACCTGACATTCAGGTCTTGGACTCCTGACACTGGTCCACTGCTCGCTCTTTTGCTACTGTACTTAAGTGGGAAGCACACTGATGTTTTTTATGGGGAAATACTTCACCTCTATTTTCTGTGAGGTACCAGAAGTACTATTAGACATACATATTCTTGGAGCACGTAGCCAACTATTTTAAAACACAAATCACACTATTTCTCTTTACTGAAAACTGCACAACCTGTGGAGAGTCGCCACTGAGTTGCTACCAGTTTCTTCTACTTCTCCTTGCATTTTGTAACTTCAGCCCATCAGCTAGAGTACTCCAACGCTAATGGGAATGATCCATTCAGGGCCTGATTTCAAATCAATATTGTTTCTCCTCTTCTAGATCAGTTCAGCTCAGTTAGCCAAGATGTTAGGTAACCTCATACATATTAAATGAAATGCTTAAGCCTGGTGCCTCACAAAACTGTGCAAAATGTCACCTGAGTTTACACAAATCCTGCATAGTCAAACTATCCAAGAAATCTGTCCATTCACACCCATAGTGTTCCTTGCAGACCCACTGCCATAAATACAGGCTGGTTAAGTTGCCCATTTTCACAGCACCCAGAAGGCCATGCAATTTTGGTACTCTGACAAATGAGTAATGGTGACTTTACAATGCTCTTCCCTGTATTCCTTGGGCAACTTTTACCTTAGTCTGCTGGGATGATCAAAGTCTCTATCTACATACAGATTCCTTCTCTCCAAGATATACATTAGAAACACCAAAACTCTCCCAAGAACAAATCTAGAACATGAAATAGAAAATAATCCCATTCAGTTAGAAGGACTTACTAGATCACTTCTACTTTATCCTTTTTAGCATATTTCAAATTATTTCTGGTAAAAGTTCACAATAACCAACACGTTTATATATGTCAGAGGCTGAATAAATGACTGCGACCTCCAGGTAGTACAGTGATATTGTACAACACATCAATCCCTCACTTAGTCTGACAAATGAGTCACTGACACCTTAGATTTCCTTTAAGAAAATGGGGGAAGAGGGTGAAACAAGTTGAAGCTTGCTTCACCTGCAAGCTAACCCAGTGACTCATCATTCATTTCAGACCTCTTTCTAAAGCATTCCATAAATCTAAAGTTGGTGGGCCAATCTTCATCATACCGAGTTTTTAAACTAGTATCTTTCTTGCCTCTGAAAGACTGATGTCACTTTACATGAATTACACACAAAGGAGTATTATTAATTGCCTTTTCTTCATATTGAGAAATTACTCCCAAAGAAAATCTTTTGAGTTCACAGAACACACAATGACACCATGTAGCACTACATCAATATACAGGAAAGTGGAAATGAAAAATACCTTTTTTTTTTGCATCTTGAATGAAGTCCAGTTCACTTAAATACTAACTAATCTTTCAAGGTTCATGTATACTGAGTCAGGAAGACACATCATTGACAACATAACCCTGAATTCAATTATACAATTAGGATTGATTAAGAGATAAGTGACCTTATTGAATACTTTCTTGCTAGTGCATTTTCTTTATCAAAGATCTCATCAGTGATTTTGCTAAATGCTTCCTCCCTTCAAAGGAGGTGTCTTGCACAATATGCATTATTACAGTCTAACAGTAGAAGCTTTCCCATAAAATCATCCAACTTTTATAACGGAAGGTACTTCAAACTACATGCTGGGAAAAATCAGAAAACTTTTGGAAGGAGGACAAGAGAGGAAGAGAAACAAAGTCAGAGGGATGAGAAGCAGAGAGACTATTTCTTAATGGAATTCCTAATCAGGAAACCATGATTCCTGAATACAAGAAAACAAGCAGGTAAGGAAACTCCCTTCAACATTTTTAATGTGGCATTGTTTGAATTGATCATCAAACTATAGCTAAACTCACTAAAGAATCTTCAGGCAGAATCTCCTGCAGGAAAAAGGCCTTTCTCTCCCCTATTTCCAATCACAAAAGGAATACATGAGATTTTTTTTTCCCTCTTCTTTCTCTCAGTGCACAAGCCAGCAGACTTGCTGAGGAACAAAAAGTGTTCTCTTTTGTCACCACTTGCCTTTCTAAATCCAAACAAAATGTGAAATTGTACTAAGTGAAATAACCAAGTCCTACTACGTGCAAAGTATTTAATATAGAAGTTTAATCAGACTATATTAATGGGCCTCACCTTGAAGTCTGTGCTTTCATGAAGTTTTGTGATTTCTAAGGTAAAGTTGAAGTGACTTAGAGAACTCAGCATGAACAAGAACTTTAGGATTTAAGGATCTGACCTAATATTAGATCTTATAATCTTATAATGTATACAATTTATTTTATTATGAAGAGTCTCAGGGTATGTGCATTCAGAAATCTACAAGACTGGGAATTTTCTCGTGACGTTATTTCATTTGGAAATACCAAGTAGCTCTGAAAGGTTTTCATGTACCAGGTAAAATTTCCAGCTAGGGAGAATTCCCAAGACCAAAGAAGAGCTGTCACTGGGACACTCACCTGCACTGTGGGACATGTGGGTTCAAAATACTCTGTGTTCTGCCCGATATTCTTTTCTATTTATGTTATAGTTTGCATGTTTAATCACAAGTTCATTGGCTTGTACTTTCACAGTCTGATGATTTGGATACTTACCTAGGAAGCAGGAGACCCCAGTAAAAGTCCCCATTCTGTCCAGTTCTTCAGAAAGACTTCAAGCTGGCTGAATACCTGAGTGAATGCATTGGCCAACAAGGTCTTTATGGATAGATCCTACTTTCTTTTCTCTTCCTGCAGAAAATTTTCAGAAATTCCTTCTTACATACAGATATTCAGAAAATTGCAGCTTATTTTGGGCAGAATATTCCTCTGCAGTCTAGTGCTTTATGAAACACTGCACAGCACCACCACCTTGGAACAGCAAAACCAATCTCACTTTCAGAGACCTAATCCAAGAAAGGACACAAATGATCAAGGAGTCTCAAATCTTCAGCAGATCATACATTTGATCTAGCAAATTTCCACAGCCTTACAAACCCACTTGGAACAACCAACAGGGACAGGTTTTTCCTTCTCCTTCCACCTAGTGGATACAATGCCTTCTTATACCTCTTCAATGTCGAGGCCTGAAATTCCCCACTTTCCTTGCTTTTTTCCCCATTATTGAAAAGGAAAAAGTAAGAGTGATCTTTGGGTTCCTTTGTCCCTCACAGCATGGCTACATAGGCTAAGACACTTTGCTTTTAATAAATGAACCATAGTTTTAAACTCCATATTGATGTATCTTTAAGTTTATGACTCCCAAAATTTCTGTTTCAGGGCTGTCAGCAGATATAGAGGAAGTACTACTGTATTTTTGAATTTATTTTTTTTACCCGGTTTATGTTTTCAAGCTCATCTTTTAAACAGAAAATAAGAAACATAATATACAGGTATTTCGAATGAAAATAGAGAACTATGTATTCATCACTTGAGTCTAGATGCTGCCTATAAAAGTATATACCTAATATTATCAATGTTTAATTTGGTCTTTATTATAAAATCAGTGTAAAATAGACAAGAATTTTGCCTGGGAAAGTAACTGAAAACTCAGGTATCTAAGAACCCTTGCAATCCAAGAATCAAATACAAAAATAAAATATTGTACATTTTTTTTCTAGCAGCTTATGTCTTCTTTTCTTTTTTTCTTCTGGATTATGTATGTCTAAAGCTGATTGTCAAAATGTATTAGTTATTATCACCCAACTAACACATATATTCACAGTCTTAACTTTTAATTTTTACTTATGAACATTTCACCTGTTTTGCAGAATCCTTAGTAAGCTCTCTGGTGGTGGATTTCCCGCCATGTGTATTTTCCATTTTTTTCCATAATATTTTCCATATTATTTCCATTATTATTTCCATATATTTTCATATATTTTCCATAATATTACCTGTGTTCCATGAATGCAGAAAAAGGTTGAACTCAAAAAAAAAAACCCAAAAACCCCCCACGTATTGCATATTTAGTTCCCTTCTCATGCTATACAGAGGGGAGAAATCTACAATTCATATACTGAAATAGTATTTTGCTACAAACAAGGGAAAGACTTTTGCCAGATAAGGTTCCAATCTTGAAGAAAACTAATAAATACTTTACGTGCATCAGTTCTGGTAACATTAAGAAACTTTTTCAAGACTAAATCCCTGCAACACAAGTTAAAGGTGAACAAGTAGATACTCCTAGCAGACAGAGCATTGGACAGGAGAACTTTGGTTCTGTTACTATATGCTGCTGTCTTGTTGCATGACCTTGTGTCAGTTGTTTCAATTCTATGCCTCATTTTTGCCTTTACAAAATGAAACTTTGAATATGGACTACCTCTATAGAATACTACAACATTTGTGTACATAAGCTGCATAGATAAGGTATTTTGTAAGCAATTAGGTAAACAAGTAGCTTTGTTTATATTACAAGTAATCTTCACATTTGTGCATAGATATGGAACAGATCTCTCACAGGAGGAGGACAAAAAAACACAACAAACCACCCTTCTGTGTAGAACACACTTCTACATCCACATCTCTCACTGCTTAGTTTGGCAGGGGTACACAATTGGAAAGAGACATTCACATCACCAGACGAGCCCTGCATAACAGCGACAAAAAGAATTTCCACTCTTTGCTGAATGAAGTGCCAAAACCCAGATAGGTTAGTTAGAGGAGTACTTGTGTCCCATTTTTCATGCAACTCAGGTGAATATAATTCACCTGAGGCATATGAATTTTAATGGACAATAACTTACATAAAAGGCATTTTCACCAGGACATCCAGCTCTCATTAATTTCTTTAAAATCAGAGGGGATGCCTCAAGAATAAGATTTACAGATCAATATAAATTTACAGATTGCTTGTCATACTTGCCAGTCATTTTTGCCTCAATAGAACAAAAACTCCAGAAACTAGTTTTAACATTTACAAGTATACTACATTCACTTTGTATATATATATACAAATGTATAGTATATATATATTCACATATATATATATATATTCACATATATAGTGAATATACTACATTCACTCTGATACTAAAACACTGTAGCTTACAAGAAGAAAATTTAGGACTAAGACTTGCAACTGGGGAAGATTCTTCTAGAAAAAGCAGCTATATACAGTGTGTTTTCAGAGGATTTGAATACTCACAATTCTAGTCAAATCATTCTGTACTTACACAGGTTAAGTATCTGTATTTTAAAATAACTGTACTGAATACAAACAATATGGCATAGAAAAGATATGCTAGCTATTTAAACCTACTGCCTTAAAGAACCACCAACCAAATTATTTTCCATTTAAGTAAGGCAAGTTTAGCAAGTAACAACTGAATCTGAATCAGTTCCTTGTGTCTAAGGCAGTGTTCTTACATGTGGTTTTAAGAACTCAAATGGCAGCAAGTAAACCTTAATTGTTCCTTGTTTAGCTTGCACCATTTAAATAACTAACACATCTGCTTTTATAGATATCTTTGTAATTTCTCCACCACCCCCACATTGGGAAGAAGGGTATCTGTCTACTGACTTTGCTCTGTACATGGGAAATGTTATTTATCACATAGAACATGGATACAATTAAGCAATCATATTGAGAGCTGCTGTTCTGTTTCTTAAAGCATGAAGTTAACTTGAGTTGACTTTGTCCTTATCAAAGTGGGATGGTTCCTTCAACCAAGCTGGCAAAGTTCAATGGAAATGCTGTGCCTGGTAACGCACACCATGGCAGATAGTTTTATACAAATGAGAGAATCCAGAAAATTAAAAGAACAATCAGCACTTGACAAAACAGGACTTATGAAGTGAAGTTCAGTGAACTGGGCAACTTTATTCTAAGAAGAAAAGATAGAGGAGACATTATCACAACTGCACGTACATTCGAAGATGGTTATTAAGACAGCAGTCATCTCATTTTGCCATGTCCACATGGCAGGGTTCTACACTATGAGGTTAATGGGATTAATTTACAGAAAGGCAACGTCTGGCTGCTTAGATCTTACAAAACCTTGCTGAGCACAAAGATAGATATGCCCTAAAAAAGGCTACCTAATAAGGCTGTGGAATTCATATTATTGGAATTTTTAAAAAGCAGGATAAATAAGCATCTCTTGGGGTAAGGTATGTGTTGTGTACTTAATGTTCAGTCAGAGCAGAAGGCAGGAGTCCAGATGATCAGGTATGGCTGTTAATGTTTCTAGGTATTTTATTTCCTTCTAGAGGTATTTTACTTCCTTCTAGAGGTTATTTTTTTCTTTCCCTGGTGCACCTGTTTTTTTTACAGTTCAGGAATTTAAAAATACCAACTGTGGCTAAATTAAATTTCCTTCTTAGAATAGGAAAGTATATACGCATGTCCCCAGGCCATTTATTTTTTTCCCTCTCGGAAGTAAATTAATTTGTCTGCAAACTAAAATAAATGTAAAATTGGTCCTTGAAGAAATCCAACACTTTTATTCCTAAGACCCTCGGCAGAACAAAATAGGCTCATTAGAGTGTGAAGTTAAAACTCACTGAAATCTTACATACAAGCTTTACTCAAACTGCATGCGTACACCTCATGGGTCTTGATAGTACTTTTTAAAAATAACTGCCATTTATCCTCATTCAGTTGAACTATTTTACCCTAGAAAGTTTACTTTAAAATTGTCAGCTATTGAAATGGCTATTACTTCTATGGACTTCCAGGATATCAAGACACTACCTTAAATTATTTTTCTAAAAAGCAAAGTTCCCTAGTCACAACAGAAATGGGGTGCAAACTGATCATACACAAGCACAATCACTTGTCCCTCTCTGCATCCCTCTCCACCACATGAAAAGTCAGTCTACACAGGCAATATTTTAAAGTCTATGTTTATATGAAAAATTTCAGGGATTGATTATTTCCAGGGGTTTCATTCTAAGCAAAGACAAACTCCAGCATTGCTGCCATGGGGGACAATGGAAAACTACCTGAAAGAGGCACTTCCTATGAAGAAAATGCAGTGGACAAAAAGGTCCTTGAAAAAATTCCATTTAACAGAAAAAAAATAACAAAAAATGATAACCATCAAGACAAAGTAACTCTGATTTGGAGTTCTTTAATTAAAAAAACAATTCTTTAAACATGTGATCACCCAGTACTGAAGAGAAAGAGAAGAGGATATGGCTAACAGATGGAACAACAATCCATGCCACAGAGGAAAGAACATTGAGAGATATGTCAAGAAAAGGAGGAGGATGAAGGTTCTGAAGTATGTCTACCATGAAAATTGTGTGCAGTGTTCAGAAGAACATGTACAAAACAATACAAGATAGAGGAGACTATCTTGCATCTGCTGTTTTGCTCAGATTTCTTAAGAGCTTCATTGCAATTTTAAAATCCCTCAGTTTTGTAAATCCTGCTTACTGGAGTACTTAAAATACCTCTGTAATGTTTTGTGGCCTGGAGTCATTGATACCTATTCTCAACGTTAATTCTCTTTTAATGCAGATTTTGCCAAGAATATAAGCCAGCACATTAGAAAACCGTTAAACAAATCACTTTGTGGGAAGTTACTTCTTAAAACGCCGCGCCTGGCCTCAGGTAATCACAAGGTGCTGGAGCTGTCATGGCTACAGACTATTAAAGATATAACACTGGATCAACTGTTTTCATTCTTGGAGAGGCCCCAAAAGGTGGTATTAGGCAATAGCTTTTCTATCTAGAAAACTCATATGCTGGATAATGCAGAGCACTCCAATCCTCTTTCATCCCGTGTGTATATGAGTCACTGTGGTGCTGTGGCCAAGTACCAATGTAAAATCCCCCAACGCTTCCCTGCAATTTCAGCTGGATATTGCACTCCTCAGTTTCTGTCCCAGACAATGCAGTTTGTGCAGACTGGCCGTGTGATGTTAAACAGCTGCTGCACATCACTGTAGATTCATTGTATTTCAGTGGCAGGTGAAAGGAATTGTGCACTTCAGTCTAATTGTATGTACGAGTGATACACTATAGCTTTCTACAGACACTGACAAGAGGTTTTCAAAGTATTCTAAGAATCTCCTGAGCAAAGAGAAAAAGGTACTGGAATTCTTTATTAATATTGCATGTGCTTATAATATCCTTGCCGCAAGTTTGAAATAAGCACAGGAATACTGTGCAAAGTCACATAGCCACTTCACAATTTTTGAAAAGTTATTCTCAGAGTCCTACACTGTACCACTGGAATCCCAGTGTCAGTGGTTTGTGGCCAATGCACAATTTAAAGAAGAAAATCAAGCAATACTTTTTCTTTTAAATACTCTATTTCTGCTCAACCTTGCTAAGCTAAGTTATAAAAGCCTATTAGAAAAGACTGATTTGCTTCCTGGATTATAACTTTGCACAAGTAAGCAGTGTTATCTCAAACATACTGTAAACCTGGCTAGATATTAGAAAAATTCACCAAACCAAAAATTGCTTCAAGTATTTCACACTCACAGCTGTTGAATTATATCCCACCAGTGCTTTGTGGTATAGAGTAGACAATCACATATTTAGATGTTCAGAAGATACTAAAATCCATGCAAGTCAGGAAGACTGAGAAAAAACAGAATATGGCACAGTTAATTTTTCTCCTGTGCTCCACTCCATTGAATTTAATGGCATTACTTTGTATTTAATCCATACTAATAGAGCAGAAGGTAGTTTACTGACTGAGACAGATATGGATTGGATTAACTCACTTTATTTAAAAGGAAACATAGTCCTAAAATTGCTGATATTTTGTCTGTTAAACTATTATATACCATCTCTATGGATCAGCACAAAATTTAAACTGGAAAAAAACCTTAATTCATGTTTCCATGAGGACATATTACAAATTTCTATTAGTTTCTTTTCTGTGATCAATTGGTATCTTAATAAGAGAGAGGAGGAGAGCCTGCCAAAATAAACTGGTGCATCTTTAATAACACATCTATACTAGAAAAAGGGATGCTTTTACACAATGTGTTAAGCAGTGTAATAGAATCCAGCATGAACAAGACAGTCCACTTCTAAGTGTTAATGGACAGAGAACAAATCTTAGACCCCACAATCATCCCACCTAAAGAAGGCCTCTGAACTAAGAGTATACTTCCCAATGGGTTCCCTATAACTCCCCACAGTCAAGAGACACACTTTTCTAACAGCTGAGTAACTTCCTGGTAATGTTTAGTCCTCCTCACTGATAGTAGAAGCAAGTTCTCGCTTAGGTGCCTAAAGCTAGGTAGTATGTATCCTACCATCTACCTAACCTTCTAACTCAATTTCATCTTCA
>JAVJGJ010000057.1:13713529-13758611 GCA_035590215.1 Microhierax caerulescens
TTATGCAACTACAACATCTTGACAATACAGTAAGAGGCTAGGATGGAGGTCTCTAAACAAAGTTACTACCTTGACACAGTTAACACAGCTGAGAATTTTACTGTGCCTGCTTTATGAAAGTACTGAACATAACACAATTTGGTAGTGTCCCACACCTGGCTGATCTTTGCAACCTTGGTGAATCCATGAGAAAACTGAGTAGATTTTGCAATGTTGCTATTAAACATGAAAGGTCTGACTGAATATTGCATTGAGACACCTCCCAGATTTTGGCAAGATTTCTGATTCATGTTTAGGAGTCATGTCCACAGGCATGAGCCACTTAAGCAATGTAAGCATGAAGTACTAACTTTTGCCTGTTAATTCTGACAGCTCACAGCCCATGTCCACCTTTTTGAGTTTTACCAAGTTCTAAAGAGATACAGAATGCTGATCCCTCCCTTAATGTCCCTTTCACCGTCCTTTTACGCTGACATTTGTTTGAAATACATACTCAACAGATACTGTTTCACTATCACTGCAGTCCACTGTTTTCCAGTGTACTCAAACTGTTTCAGCATTTTCCCATTTGCTTTGCACCAGATTGAAATTTCTAGGGGCAAGCAAAGAAAGACAAGAGAAAAGGGACAATTGCCAGCATACTTACCTCGTGGCTTCCTTCCTGGCCCAGCTGTCCACAGTAACTATATAATATATCTGCTCCAAAGTTTAAAAGTATTTCTATAACAGCAAGTTTCAGGTCATAAAATGATTATCCGAACAGGGGAGAACAGAAGACAGTACAACTAGGGACCACCACTCGCCCTTAATATCTATAAGCTGTCTCACAGCAAGTTCAGATACTTTGCCTTGAAAAATCTATGATCTTAAATCCTATGTAGGGCAAACAGGGCACAGGTGCATTCTGAGCAGTTTCAAATGATTCAAATGATCTCCAACTCCTAACTCTGTAAAAACAATACATTGTATTGTTCCACTGTTAATGGAACTTACATAGCATTTAATTCTCCCACATGGTAAAAGTGAATGGTTATGAAAAATTACCTTCATATGACTAGACAATGAAGCAGCAGGTGTACTGTTTATATTGCACAGTTCTGTGTCAAAAATCACATAAGCCTATTGACTGACTTCCATACTGACTGTTCAGCCACTGAAAAGACCGCTTTTAGGAAACAGATTAGCCTTTCAGAAACTGCATTTACTAGTTACCCAAGTCACTAGTTACTGAAGTTACTAGTTACGCAAGACACTGCCCATGAAGCGCTATGCTCCAGCACATCAAAACCCCTATTGCCACTAGCATCCACTGAGATTATATGGGTCAGAAAACAGGACCACAGTCTCCACAAAGTAAAGGAAGACACAGAGGCTATGTCTATAAGCTTGACAGCTGACTTAAGTGCAATCCACAGGTCCCTTGACAAAATGCAGAACACATTATAAAATGTTTCCATAGGGGTATGCCAATGTAGCTGTGGCAATGAAGTGTATTTAGCACTGATATTGATGCCATGCAAGTCAACCAGTGGAACTGGACTGCACTCAACCAATAATTTGATTACATCACTGAGGACACAGATGGATGAGGACATGATGTACAGTTTATCCCCTCTCTAGAGACTTCAAGTGCAAATGAGATCACTGATTACATCCAGACTAGAGACACTGAGGCAGAAGTGTGGTGTAAACATCTGTAGACTGGAAAGCCGCAGGCAAAAAAAAAAATCTTTGTCTGAAACTGGGGTCCACCACCCGAAATCCTATTTGGTAGGTAAACGAAGCAGGCTTCCAGGTGACCGGACACATGTCCTTAAACAAGGTTTTATGAAGAGTGTTTTTCCTGTGTTTTGACTTCTTACATTTTGAAATATTTTGTTTTCAAAGACTAAAAATTATTTAACAAAGGAATCTTTATATACAGGTATTGCATTGATAGACTTAGTATAGGAAGTCATTATCATTATGCCCATTACAAGGAAGGAGGAAAGGAAGCAGAGACATCTAAAAGACATCCAAGACAGATCAATGTTTCCATTTATTTCTCAGCAACCACTTCAAAATTCCACGTTTTGTATTTTTAATCATGTTGTCACCTGTTATATATACTAAAAATCTGTATTTGTACATTCATTTCTATTTTTCACAATATGTTACTTCACTGCCTCAGTTCATTACATTGATATTTATGTCTATATACAGAAAAACAAATATGGATTTTAAAACCAAAAATGCTTCTGGCTTGAATTTTTCTATTGTATACTTAGCCTATTATCTTTGCCACTATTTACAGGCATTATAAAAACATGCACATTAAAAAAGAATACTGCTCCAGCCCACTCATCGATGTTTTTAAAAAATTTAAACCTTCAAGTATCTCTGAATTACTAGTAATTTTACACAATTGGGGGTGGGGGGGTGGGGGGTGGGGGTTGTTTCTACCTGCCTTTTGTATCACAAAATTTTCAAAATTAAGGAGTAAACAGAGATGAAGCCTGCCGCTTGCAATATGTAAGCTGACTACCGGGAAGAACTCTAAAGAAATTTATTCAGACTGAAAGCATTAAAAGCAATTCAAACTTTCTGTATTACATCATTGGAAGCAGTATGTAATTTGTTCCAATTGATGTCATTTGCTCACATAAAGCCATTATTTTACAAAGCACCTTAGCATATTTATACTTTCCTTCCTCCTAACGTTCCAGTCAGACTCAGTTGCACCTGACACATGAAGCACATGGGAAAGACAATGCAAAAGAATCAAGACTGACAAATGTATTTTGCCCCAACCAAACTAATAATAAATAATATGCTGCATCATATGTACTTTTAAGCATCCCCTTGTAACTGAAAAAGTGAAAAGAATTCTCCACATTCTGTTCATACAATGACCTTGGATAACTTAGATCGGCTCTTGTGGGATTTGCAACTCTTTTCCTGAATGGATGCAAGATGAGGTAATGCCATTCAAAAGGGGCTGAGCAGTGAAACTACATGCAGAACTCAAATATTCTGGCCCCAGTTCTAACCTTGTAATTATATTTAACTGGGTCAATGGAATTTTTCAACTTCTACTACTTGTTTCTTTCCTTCTATATTTAAAGAGTGTCTGTTCCATACGGATAATAAGCTAATAGACAGTATTTCAAATTAATACTACAAAAACATTCAACTGTAAGAAACACAGACTTGTGCTGATCATCTACACTGTGGCTGCCTTGGTTACTGTTTTACGGTATGGGTAGGCCCTTACTGTTTCACCACATCAATAAGACAGCCATCCAATTGCAAGCAATGTTTTTAATTATCAAATGATATTCCTTTCTAAAAGTGCTTTAAACAATAGAATCTGTCTCAAGCAGAGGACAATAACTTGTTTTAAAATTACTCTGAGGTCAATTAAAATCAAGCAGCTTCACTGCATGCCTTTAGAACTGAATAAAGTTGTGAACAAAAATGTTCTGTATGATTTTACCTGTCAAAAAGAAAATCTCGCATTTTAAAATATCTAGAGTAACAGTGGCACAATCAGTGCAAGTGTTAATATAGTGATAGTGCATGCAAAAGATGAGCATGTGTTAAGCAAAACAGAGGGGGTTTGGTATCTGTCTCAAGCTATTTACTCCACAAATACATCATGCTATGCTTCTAAAACCTCATAAAACTGAATTCTCAGTAAGCAAAAATTCAACAGGGCATAAGCTTGTGACATATTAATCAAGATATCCATAAACAACTTGCAGAGATCTATAGAAATACATGGATACATAGATAGAGACGTTTTCTACTCTATTTTCTTTGCACAAAGCAATACAGAAAAATCACCAGCTAACTAGCAAAAGGCTACACAATGCGACTGTGAGGTTTAAAACAATTTCTGTATCTTCAGTTTATCTTTGGCAGAGCTCTTTTTATTTTAAATGCACACATCTTCTTTCTAAGAAACACTCCATGACAAATTCAAAAAAAGGACAAATTCAAAAAGGAAACAGAAGTAATAACATTCCTCCTTACCTTCTTCATCTTTGATGGGTCCTAGTTATTTTTTGTCTATGCCTCAAATCACATTTACAAACCATTTTTTAAATGTAACTTTGGAATGGCATGGCTGGACACATTAGAAGTCACAAATATAGTATATATAATTGTATGCGCACACATCATGAAAAGCCCATGCTTATGGCTTCAATCCTGTGTCTTCTTTAATAATAATAAAACTTCATAGTCAAGAACACCATAAAACATGCAGAAAAATGACAGTGCTGCATATTCTCCATAAAGTGCAGATGGTACTAAAGCAGATTTTCAGATAAAGATGAAAATTAAACCTCATTTACTCCTCCTTGTTCCACTCCTGGGAACAAACACACACACCCCTACACATCACCAAAGAAAAAGAAATAGCAAATGTATGCACAGCATATAAGTTATTTGCAATTTCTCACACTGGGTGATCAAATGTTAACTAAGACGTGCAGAGAGAACCAGCTTAAAGGCTTTATTTCTTTTCTGAACTGGACGTAAGTTGACAGACCCAATTAAAATTAATACTTCTGCACTTTGCTATAATGAGTTTTTTCAACAGGACATCAAAATTAATAATTCTTCATATTACATGACTAGTGAAATGTTAGAAGTTTCAGAGAACAAACACTAGTGCAAATATAATCAGATAGACCGTTTTCTTAAAACTTCCACCAGAAATCAGTGTTCACAGAAGCACAGTACGATTTTTTGCAGTCCAAGGTTATAATATATCGAAAGCCAGCATGCCTTGGACACTTCCCCTTTCCAATTAAACTTTAACTTACCTCGCATAGTCAAAATCAGCTAGTGAAACTCAGCTGTTAGAAATCTTGAGTTCTTTTGTCCACTCTCTCTTATTTATGTGCCTTTTTTATTTTCCATTCTGCTGCCACCTGCTGGCAGAAAATTTATTCTACATTTGGTAGTCTGTTGTATCACTTACCACGGTTACAATATGAACCTTATTTTCCATGTTTCTTGGCCAACCAATCAGGTACCATTACACTTCCAAGTCAAAAATTTTCAGCATCAGCGGCCTGTATTTTAGAGACCAACATGACTTTTCTTGCCTTGGAAAGTCATGTTGGAAGTGCCTCTAAAATGCTGTCTGTAACAATACAGCATTTTATGTTTGTATCTTTTAAAAAATTACATATTTTTTCCAGAAAGATTGTAAAAACGTTTTCGAGCATTAGTAAAACTTGCTGAATCTTACTTGTTCCTGTCAAAGTACAAATCTTGAAGTTTATATGCAGCCACTTCCCCTTTGAGGTTTTTGTGCATTTTCTGATAAAATTCACAAGAGCAGTAAAATGTTATCCCATGACCTAAGAGGATAATAAATAAAATGCAACATAACTGCAAAAATGTGCAATGTGCAATATTTTTATGCTAACTAGTTTTCATTAACATCCTACTTTAGGTAAGTAATAATAAAGTATTTTATTACAATCCTCTAAATTATAAAACATGACACAATGCAATAGGTAAGGCATAAGCAATGGAGAAAAACAGAAAATGGTTTCATGTAGGCAAACCCTCTGAAACAGTATTTGTAGTCTAAAACTAACAGAAGCACCTTCTAAGAAGAAAAAGTTCAGTGATCTTAAACTGAAAAGTTATGCTGGTTAGCCCCTGGATTACAGCTGTACGTAGCTTTCTAGTGATAGGGGATGACACAATTGGTTTTCCACAAGTTCCAGGAACAACCACAAAACAAAACAAATCATAAAAAATACCTTCAAGCTTTATGTAGGAACCTTTGCTTTGTCCCCTTGTCTGCAGATGTACATATTTAATTATTCTATAGAAGCAAGACATTCTTTTCAATATCCACTAGCTAAAGTTCAACATATGTAGATCTGTCCCAATGATTATACTGACAGAGTTCTTCCAGAAGCCTGCATGTGTTTGTTTAGCCTTTGTTTCGCTCTTTCATTGTCTGGTCTGTCCTGTAGCAACAAGATCTAAACTCTTCAGACATAAACTTGTTCTTTTCAAACTACAGGTGCACATAAATGAACTTCCATGCTTTAATACTGCTTAATACTGTTAAAAAAATATCTCAGTTTCAAGGCATTGAACTAGCCCTTTTCTTAGTCTCACTAATTTGGCTAAGCACATGAGAAACTGAGTTCTCATACTCCATGGACCACAGTGAGGCATCAGATAATTAAGCTATAATTTTGCCCAGCTAAAATCCACAAAAGCTTTTGTTACTGATGTTTTACCCTCTCTCACAAAACAACTGAAGCAATCCAAAAGCAGGTAAATCTTAACACAAATGGAGGATCTGTACAGCTTGATATCCAAACCAAAACACACGTTCTGTGACTTCTTTCAATTCAGCCGGAACATCAGTTCTTTCCATTCCCTCATACATGCTGAACTACACAGTGTGCCTGCATGGAAGTGTTTCTGCTGCCTCAAGACTGGAAACACTATTCCACTGAAAAGTTAGGAGTCTTTCCAGAAAAGGGCCTCTGAAAGACACAGATCTTTTTGAGCTGTGAGCCTGACAAGAGACTTTGCTGATGCAGACCACCTCCAAACCATGAGTGCACAGGGTGACCCGAAGAACCAAATAAAGTTGAAATGAAAAACCATCAGTCCTATCAGTCCAACTTCTTTATCAGCAGCAATGAATATGTTTTACACCCATCTTACAGTCTGTGAAAACTCTGAGTGCTCATCTGTGTGCACAAAAATATATATGTTCATATGTATGTGTTTATATATGTGGGGCATATTAGAATACCCTCAAGTTATTAACAAGATTTGTCTTGTAGGAGAAAGTGAAAAGGACTAATGGTATGGACAGGCAGTCGGTGCTGGAGGAGCAAAAGGAAAAGCCAATGAAATAATAAAATAAGCATCATGAGTGTGAGGTACACTAAGAGCAAGAGTTATAATTTTCAAGAGTACTTTAACAGCAACACGATTTGAACAATCTGCTCTTTGAAAAACTGATGCAGAAGGGTTATTTGTGATGCACAGGAGCCAGGGTAGCCAACCAAAGGATGCAAGGTTTGGATACAGCAGTTAATGAGGATCTACATTACAACTCATAGCAAAGTCTTGATTGTATCTTCAAATATGTTACCATATTTAAAGAGAGAACAGTGAGCGTTTCATCTCATTCAGTGTTTGTGCACTTCTGCAAACTGTCATCCTGGTACATCAGAAGTATTTCAGTAGTTCTCCTAGTTTTCTTTTTAGAAGTATAATATACTGTGGGACTAAAATAAGAAAGTATCCTTTTTTCGCTCCCCCATCCCCGTTTAAACAGAAATCAAATCAATCAGTGTATGTAAGAGATGCAGCCAGTTGAACACCAAAGCAAATAAGTAACTTACATGATAACTGACAGAAAAACATTGTATCATCTTCATGGGAAACTAAACTCAAGAGTCCTCGACTTTGATACAGTTAGGATTTCTTCCCAAACACTTACTAAAATAAATAAATAAATAAATTCTGATAGCCTGTTTGGATTATATGATTTACTCTGATGGCATTCTGAACCACTTTTCAAGAACAACTATCCTTGTTTTCAAGGCAAACATCACAAAATATTTAAATCTGGAAATATGAAACATACACATGCAAGCATGAACAAACACAAAGACATGATGAACATGAGCACACACCCTTTTCTGTGCTTTAGGTAGGAAGATTATTATGAACTAGTCCAGCAGAAAGTTTTCTAGATAACAACGTATGATTGATACACACACACACATCCTGCTACACTTCAATTTTCTCTGATGTCCAGTACTGAGACAAGTAGCTTTTTAAACTGGAGCAGGGTTTATACAGACCAGATGCAACCATAAAAACACAAACCACTTGAACCTTAATAAAATACACAGTAATGAAAATGTTGTAAAACAGATACTAAAACCATAAAATCTTAACAAGCTTAATCACAGTGAAACAGGGTCAAAGCCACCAAGTCTAGCCATCATTGCAGAAAGCCAACAAACACCAGATGCATGTTGGTTTGGGGCAGGGGGAGGGAAAAAGAAAACCAAACCAAACCTATTTTGAGCATCATAACAATCTACTAGTGATACACACCCAAAATACATAGAGCATTTAATAGTTCACTAGAAAGGTTCCAATTTTGTACTAAAATCCATTCATTCACAATTCATAAAATATCCTATAAAAGACACCTGGCATGTGTTAATAATACACAGACTGAGGGACAGTTTGGCATTTTTCTCCCCTCAACCCCTTCTTTAATATTATTTTCTGAAGAACTTCGAAAAATCCTTCTGAAACAAGCAACTCCACTTTAGTGCAGATCTATAGAATACTGAACATTACTCCTAAGTCACAGTCCTTATAACTTACTATTTCTTACATGTATATGAGGTAATTTTGTTGTAAGAAGTAACATTTATGTGAGAAACATCTGAGAATGAAGTGTCATTCATATTTAAAAGTAAGTATGTAAATGTGACAAAGCAGGAAAATGCCTCTCATTTTGCTCCTAAAAACTAGTTTGGATGATTTTAATGATCTGCTGCAACTGAACACTTTATCTTCATATTTTCCTTTTTGTGGTACAGTTCCCTGTTTA
Source organism: Microhierax caerulescens (assembly GCA_035590215.1). Taxonomy (NCBI): domain Eukaryota; kingdom Metazoa; phylum Chordata; class Aves; order Falconiformes; family Falconidae; genus Microhierax; species Microhierax caerulescens. The sequence goes on from JAVJGJ010000057.1 coordinate 13,722,144, forward strand.
CCAAACTTTCTGAACCACTTCAACCTTCAGTTCTTTTAAAGTGAAAACTACACTCCTTATCATAATTTGATACTGTTATGATTGCAAACACCATTTTGCATGGTTTCATAAAATCCAGTTTATTAACCATTAATCTTAGGCTCTACAGGACAGTGTAGTAAGCTGATTCTGCAAGCAGAAGAAAGATATTTTTGCAGTTGTAAATTCATCAAGTTTAGGATTCACTTCTCTGTGCTGATTTCTGTGCTTGCATAGAACACAGGCAAGTTAGCAGACCTTCATATAAGCATGGAATCAAAACCGCTAATAATGAGCAGCCCAAGCATTTTAAAAGCTTAAAATTTTATAAAGAAAACTTGAAAACATTGGTTGCCAATTCCTTTTTTTTATTTTTTTAAAGCTTTTGCAAGCATTTTTGTTAGGGCAGGGGGTGTGCGTGGGGGGAGGCACTTTCACTTTCTTCCTTCTGAAGTAAAAGTAAGTATCTGTGACTCAGTTAACTGTAGCTTCAGGAAAAACATAAAGTATCATGAGACAGACATGAAAATCACAAAGAACTGGCAAGAATTTCCCATAGCAGGATGAGACTGCCAAAGCACTGAACAATTATCTAGCAGCCAAGTTGCTCATACAGTTTTCTAAAAGCAAATAGCACTGCCTTCCAGATCATCACATAAAATGAATGATGAAGGGAGGGTTAGACTACTCCAAGGAGGAGAGAGAAAAAAAAAAAAAAAAGAAAAAAAAAGGGGGGATTAAACAGAGTGAAGCATTGCCATAGATTTTCCAGGGAAATTGTGAGATCTCACTCATGAGAAGTTTTTACAAACAGGTTAGACTGGCATCTGTTGGGAATGAAGCACCATTTATCCTCTCTCAGGGCAAAGAAGTGACCAACAGAACATCTAGGGGTCTCTTTCAATCTTACTTTCTATGATGCTACACTCTGCAAACACAGAACAGAAAAATATTTCTTAAACAATATTCAAGTTTTAGTATAATGTTTAAGAAGCACTCTCTGAAAAGAAAAGCAGGTCAGTGGAAGCTCTAAAGGTTCAAGCTGGATGTCCTTTACCAGATACCACTGCTCTCTAGCTTAATGCACATTATTTCATGGATTGCTTGTTAAATCTCCAAACACAGCCACTGCTGAAAGATTTAAAATTCCCCCTACTCTGAACTCTCTAGAAGGTACAATCTTTCTTTTTTTCTTTTTCTTCTTACCTGCAAAGGAAATTCCTTTATTCTCCTTACACACACAGAGACAAGCATGTATTTCAAAACAGTTTATCAACCCTGCACTGATCCGTCACCCACCAGACATCACCCTATAAATCTCCCAAAATAATTTTGTTACAGTCAGGTACTAATCTTTATAAACACCAATCTTTAATCACTCCTGTAAGTAGTTACATCTTGAACTGGGTGGATATATACTGTCACTCGATATTTAAGATATCAATCCTAATTTTATTTATATACACACACACATGTATATGTATGGGAAACTCCTCTCTGGGGAGAAAGAGAGAGATTACAGCAAATATGCCTAACATCATAGCAAAGAGAAGGGATCAACGTAGGAGAGGCACTTACTGAAATTGATGTTTACACGAGGGCTGACTCTGATCTTGATTCTGACATATCTTTCTTAAAATTTTCACTTTAAACCCTGTTTCCCTCTGTTTAGTGAGAACAAAAAAAAACAACTTAAACACAGCACGAGAGGTGGGGTGTAATAGGTCAGCCTCTCAGCCTCACAGTGCATGAGCCAGAAGGGGGAAAAGTGGACTGGGAAAGGTTTCTGCCAGGGCCATTGTTAGACTCAAGTGATTTTTTTAGAGGCCTTGAAGTAGCCAAGGCTGAACTGGCTGTGAAACACTGAACGTGAAAACAAAAGGGCAAAAATTCTCTCAGAATCCAGTCCTGGGAAGAAGCTCACAGCCCGAGTAAATGGACTGCATGATTAGACAAATGTATTCAAAAGGCTCACCCTGCCCTGTAGGAACTGGCTTCCGTTCAGCTGCAGCTGCTATTTCTGCAAGGTATGGGCTGCAAACAGAGCAGCAGATGTGAGCCGCTGCTCTCCATTATCCCACGGGGCACGGCAGGCTGGTGCAGGCATGTTACACAGCCAGATCACCCCTCCGACCTGGCCGCAGCCTGACTCTGCCCAGGCCTAACCAGGGACCATCACAGGCCTCGGCACTGTGGTACCTAAGGGTAGCGCTGCCTTACTCCTCCAATGCAATCTCCAGCACTGACCACCTCATGTTTTGGATCAAAAAACAATATCCAAACAGGGTACAATTATTACCAGAAGTAGATTTTTTTCTTTGAGATTTTAAGTCTGATTTAGACCTGCAGCAGGGAGCTTCTATACTGCATGCATCCCATACAGCTTCCTCTGTTTTCTTAAGTAATTACACGTTTGAGCACTGAGACATATCCCCAGCTGAAGAAAACAAGAGGTATGGCACTGCACAACAGTGAACCACCAGTCACCAACATTTTCATAATTTCATTCTATATTTCAACAATATCCTCTCCACACCCAAATTCAAAAATATGTTCAGTTTAACTGCAGGCTAAGTGGAAAAGGAAAAAAATGCAGTACTTTATTTGTAATATTTTATTGCTTTACGAATGTTGCTAAATTCTTAAACTGAAGACAGGGGAAAAAAACCTTCCAATCCACCTTCTGTACCCCACTAATACATTTCACTATTTCTTATTACGTCTGTCCTTATTTATGTCCTCCCTCATATAACTAATCTCTTTCATTCCTATGTATCTTCACTTAGAAGCTTCTCTGCAGTTCCAATTAATTCTTATGTTTGCAAAATGAGTATTTGTTTTCTTTTTCTAGGCAACCTTTCTGAAAAATTAACTACTGTAATACAGTATCACATATTAGGTTAATCAAATTATGTACAGAACAACATGAGAGTATTTCTTCAAGATCCTTATAAAAATAAATGGTTGCTTTTCTTAACGTCACCTCAGCCCCAACTCCCTATTGCTGACTCCTGTTTCAGTGTCTGGGAATAATCTCATCAATTCCCTTCAAGTTCTACTTAGTCTACCTTCCCCTCTATCAAAGCTCTTCAGTTAGGAACCTATTTGGATAGTTCCTAGATTGGGGTTTCTTACATGCACTTTTTAATTTATTTCCCAGGCTGTACCAACTAATTGGTTTAATCAAATGATTTGTTGTCTCATATTTCAAAGGTAGAGCCTGTCATGCAGGAATTCATCCTACTTTTCATGTTCATTCTGTGCACTGAAGATGTCAAACGCAAATAGTTTTGAAATCTGTAAACCTTTGGGAAATAGTTTTCTATCTGGGCATATTAGAAGACAACAGTCATCTTAGTGACTTTTTAACATAGTATTCCTTTTATATTTAAGATTTTCATTTGGACTTCACAAAACTGAAAACCTTTGCATTGCTTTCAACTACAGAGCTGCTGCTGGCAAACTAAAAAATTAACTCCTACTTCAAAGTTTAAAATCAGTTTTTAAAAACCTCAAATATAATTTTATCCCCATTAATAACCAAACTATTTAGGTGCCGAAGTATGTTCTAAAATGCAGATGTGGGCATGTAAATCTGGAAAAGAACATGTACTAACTCTTTGTTATAATTTATAATGTAGTTGCTGTAATTAAAATAATTACTAGCTCTTCAATAATGCTACCCAAATTTGTACTGGCCCCTTCTGTCTATAAAATAGCCAGTAACCACCTTCAGATGGTTTGATTAGATGTAGGAAATAATGTAGCATCATCAAAATAACTTATTTCTTTCAGAAAAGGCCCCGTGACTAGAGAGGGGAAAAAATATCTATTTCCTGCAGTGAAAACAACTGTCCACATTCAGTTCTAGATACAGATTAATTAAGATGGAGTTAATCTGAGGTAAATATTACCTTCAAAACAATACTTCTTGTTAATTTCTCCTTAAAATAAACATTAATTTCATACAGTTATTATAAAAGCCTGCAGTCTAACTGTATTTCTTTTATAAAGACAATCCTCCCATATGAGCCACAGATAGGGAAACATTTATAAATCCTTCAGGACATCTTTTAGATTCTTCTCATTTTTTGCTTATTACTGCACTTATGTGAAGTTATCCATTTAGTTTATTTTTAAACCATATTTCTCTCATACAGGCTCGTGAGTTGCTGTGGAAAGGATACTGCCATTCCAGAAGGACAGTCAAATGTAAAACAGATATTCTTATAGCTTCCCCCATGCAAACAGTCATTAAACATACGTAACCTGTATCTCTTGACAGTGAAAAAGTAACGTGACATATAGGAAAACTATACAACTAGCGATAGTTGGTATCATGGAATTAGTAAGAGCACAATGAAATCTCAATGAATGTCCATACAAAATCATGGTTAGACAACCAGCTCGGTACAAAACCACTTCTATCTACAGCCGTTTTAATAGCAATTATTAGTTTCACAGTTTTTCCACCTCAACTCACGTGAAAATGGTGGCTTGTAAGACATTAAGAAATATTGACCATTTGAGAACATGCAATGCAAAATGCCATGTGTTCCCTCCAAAAGCCTTCTCTAAATCTCAACACTCCTTCTAGCTATATGGATTATGCTTTAATAAAGATAAAGAGGTCCTTTACCAGTAATGGAGTTGTTAGTACAAACACCGCAACTTCAGCAAGACAGGCTGGCTTAACCAAGAATAAAAGATAGACACTTCAGAAGGATCCTCTCTTTGCTGGCCCCTTTTTATAGTGGCATTTAGGCACCTCATGGTCTTTGTATTGATAGTATAATTGCAAAGTGAGGCAGTATTACAGTTGCCAGCCCACAAATGAAAGAGAAACTAAGAAGCTATATTTTAAAGGTACTTAGGTGCCTAAAGATGCAGATAGACACCTACTGGTACTTTAGCTCTTAACCTAATTAGCAGATTTAGTTGCAAATTCTAGCCTTGGGCATCAGTATTTGATAGCTGTACTGTCTATTAAATCACCAGGAATATCATTACAGCTGTCTTTCTGAGTTTTGTGTTTAGTGTTTACATGCAACTTTAGTTAAATGGAAGAACAGAGCAGTATTCCACAACAGTGGCGAATAGACTTAAAGTGAATTTACATGAACAATTTGCACCAAAATACATAACACGCATTGGAAATATGCCAAGACAGGATATTAAATACCCCAATTTACTTAGTTTAGTTGCATGGCCTTAGATGTATTAACCACATACTACTTCTGTCACATTACAGCTTCTCCTTGCGTTCTGAAATTCTAGTTCATACCACTCCATTCTAGGTGAAGTAAACCTCCACGTTTATTTTACTCTCAGCTTTAACAGTTAGTTATTTAATCTTTGAATATTGTTTCTTTCTCTGAAGTAAAAAAAAAATGAATTGTTAACTGTATCAGGTTACATACAACAAATAGTATGTCAGGAAAGTCTCTCTTTAACAACTTGGGTACTAGTTAGTATTAAAAGGGTTAGAAATATTTGCAAAACAGCTCCCAGTACTAACACTGCACAAAGAGGTTGGCAACATGGGTAGGAATTCACAAAAACATACCTTAAATAACCTAGAAACATTAATATTTCAAACTTCCCAAATCAAAATGAAACATTAAGAAGGCTGATATTTATTCTTCTGGTTTTATAGCACAGCTCATAAGTTGTATCAGATCTGTATCTTTGCCACTTCAAAACCAGAAACAGCAAATGTTCCCCACCTTGGTATGCTTCATAGCTTCAATAAAATTCAATTGTTCAATGTAACAAACTAGTTTCACTTGGACTAAGTGACTATTGTGCCTCTTTTGTGACCGAAATATTAACTATAATTCTGCTCTATCAGGTGATATGACAGGAAATAAACTGGCTTCAGTTTGCAGTTCTTGGTGCCACATACTTGCCAGAGCTTTCACCATTCTCTCTTCTGTAAGATAACCTCACAGTTCAGCAGATCTCTAGCTGCTGCCGCTATACTTCAATATCTTATCTCTGTGCAAGTATGTATGCAGAACCACACTATATTTCATAAATGATAGATTAGTCACTGAAATACACAAGAAAACACAATGATGGGTTTTAATATCAAATAAAACCTAATAGTGAACTTAGGACCAAATGTAAGTATTTACGTACTAATAATGAATAAAGATTTTTAACTTTAGTTTACATTTAGATTGACCAGTTGCTGGTCAATTTCAACAGTCAGCTAAAAAAAGGCACATATCTTCTTTTGAAATTCACAATCCTAATCTAATCAATTAAAGTAACACTGGTAAGAACAAGAAAACAATATAATCACAGAGAAAAGTTATTGCAAGTTTCTATTGTCATACTATAACACTATTTTTCATGTGCACCTCTGGATAAGCAAATACAATGTAGAGATATACTTAGGGTTTTTTCTTCCTGCTGACACTGAACCAACCACTCCCAATTTATCCAGCTCTTCCCTCTGCAACTTACATGCTAGTTCACCCTTACAAATAGATTAATAGCTACCCCCTGCAGTGCCATCAGTGCCAATTCTTGGACTGAGCTTTAGGATATGTTACAGGATTAGCCTAATTGCTGGGGCCTTCCAGGTGACCTCAAAGCCAGGAACACCTTTACCTAGAGTTATCTATGTCCACTCCTACAATTCTCATCAGACACAACCCATATCATTATATCCTTCAAGCCATATCTCAGCAACCCATAACCTATGCACACCTTCAAAAACATCATAGTACATGCAAGATATCCAATCCTCTTATTTATTGGGCCACTTATGCTACCAGAGGAAAATATCATGCCTAACAGAGAAATCCCTCAAGATACTACGCTAAGAAATGTGGTAAATGCAGCTAGTGGAACTTTAGCATCCCTCATTCTCCCTTAGGGCTTATCAAAGTATATAGTTACTGCATATACAGTCTCTCTTACATGTACATGTAAACACATACAGACAATATCCTTTTTCTTAGGGAAACAACAACACTGGCCTGCTTGCCTCAAAATGGCTGGCTGAACATGAATCCAGTACTGCCACGTGACATAAATCTGCTTGCACACCAACTATAACTGAGCTCAGAACAAGAAAAAAGCAGTTTTATGTGCTGCTTGAGCCAGCTTTACACGTTTATCTGCCAATATTTTGTTTCTAGCAGGTACAAAATCCAGCTATGCTAGTATCTGCTTGGCACATCCCTTCTCCCATCACTTACAAATCAGCTGAGCTCAGCACGGTTGGCACCTCTGTTTTCTGAACAGGCAACAGTCCTGACCAGTGTCAGTCTGTACAAAGACAGTGCTACTCCCTTTTACTGGAGCCACTCCAGTAACATCAGCAATGTCCTCTGTAAGATGAACTTAAGGGATGTACAGAGAGAAGTCTTTCTGGCTTTCTTTAAGACAGCAGAGCACTCAGATGTAAAGCGTCTTGATTTACTGGTAGATTAGGTTTTGAACCAACAGTGCTAACACTGCCAAAAATAAATAAATAAAAAAATTAATATTATCTTTTAACATTAGCAAGCATAACATGGCAGAGAATCATCTCTAAAGAATAAAACAAAGGCCAGATTAAGTCTATGCAATCTCTCAGAGTTGTCAACTTCTTTTTTTTTTTTCTCTGTTTCATGATTTACAACATCACAAATTGCGCAGCAGATATAATAACATCAAAGTCTGGTGTTAAATGATTTTTCCAGCTCCCCTCATCTTCTCTAGTACTGAAAAGGCCATGTACGTCCATCATACGGCTTTTTTCCCTCACACAGAATCTCTAGAAACCAGCCTGAATATACTCTTTAAAGCAGCAGAACAGTGGTCAGGCTGTCAGTGCCCTGTTTTGTTAACAATATTCTGGTGAAACACTTCTACTACAATACAGAGGAAAGGATGGGGACTGTTTTGACTGTTAAAGAGTTGGAGAACTTTCTCCTGTATTTGCTTTTCTGTCATTAAGTTTCTATGTGCAGCCACCTTTACTTACTTCAAGATGGCCCAAGACGGTCTTCATCAAGAGTCCTGGGCAGATATCAAACAACCACAGAGGCCTTGAAATATTGCTTTTTAGGAGCAGTATATGAAGGAAAATCTTTTTGCTTATGGATTTTTTGAGAACAGCTAAGACATCTTACACACAGTAAGCTTTTGACTTCCAGTAGGAGTTAAAATGCAATGCATTTCATTACAGGAGTTACCTACTTAATACAAAAAAACCCCAAAAAACGAAAAAACAAACCAAACCCAACACCTTAAAATCAGCTGATTATGATAGAGGTATCTGCTTCATTTGTTTAAAATGTATTGTTCATTACTGAATATTAGAGTTTGCTGGAGCGATGCAGCTGGCAGAGATAAAAATGCCTGTTTGCTTTGCACCAGGTACTGGAGTTTGGGTCAGATGGATACCTCTGGGGAAAGGTGGAAGGTGTAGGAATCTTTCCTTTTCTGAGAGTTACACAAACTGTTCAACTTCTGAAAGGTTCCAGAGTGCAGGTGAAACAGAAGGGAGTATAAGAAATGCAGCATGCAGATACCCTGCAGCACAAAAAAAAGCAGGAAGATATCCAGGCCTCAGATGTGAAAGAAAGTCTGACTTTTCTCTGAGGACACAGCATAGTCAGTGTCAAAATCACTGCAACCCAAAAAGCCATTGAAAGTTGCTGGATGAAGAACAAGACTGAAACAAAAGATCTGTCCTTCAGTGACACACTAAGCAAAATGGAAATTTGTTTTCAAACCTCTTACTTTTATCCAATTTCAACCAGGAAACCTGGTTTTGTGTTTTTATACCAAAAAAACCCTTACTGTTGTAGTTTGTCTCCAAATACTACTAGACACAGGATACAGTTTGTAAGCTGCTCTGATTTTTCTGTGAGCACATTATAAAAAATAGATACAGGAAGATATACTACAAAGCTCTGGATGACATTAAGTTTTCCTCTACACTTCCTCAAAGGAAAATGGCAGCCAGACCCTAGGAGCTGCTCTGGGGGAATGAAGAAGGCCCAACCGCTCCACTGGCAGTCTTGTATTATCAACAGGAGGGAGGACTCACCTGTGGGCCAACCCTGAGACACAGATGCCCATCTGTCCTGTGCCAGTTGCCATCTACCTTATTAAACAAGACCTGCCAGATCAGTGGAGAAGGCTGAGAGCCCCAGGTTAGGTCCAGCTCCTGCTAGAGTTGCCATCCAATTTATAAAGAATGGTCACAGATAATAGCAAGAGACAAAATGGTGTTATGTAAAAAGAGTGACAAGCACACTGAAGGCTTGATCAGAACACCTGGCTACCAAACCTGCACAGGGTCTGTGCTAGGCTGTGTGTGAGGTTGGGGGGTGTAACTGCTACAGAGAACTCAGGCATGCTCTGGGCTAAAAGGGGCCTTGCTAGCAGCGCTACAAATGTTTGAAAAGATTTGTGGGTTAACTTTTAGAAGTGTCAGAAAGCAGAAAGTGACCCTGACAAAGTGACAAGAGAAGCGTGACTCAGGTGCTGAAATATGAGCGCCTATTGCCATTTCTGAAAGCCCTGTATGCCCTGCCAGACCTCCTGTAAGTCTGTTTCATATTTGCCAGTCCCCTGCAGATGTCTCACATACTCAAGGCCATAAAAATAGGTCATCAGGTGCTTATGTGTATGCACCTGAGTCCCACTTTCAGTGTTTCCGAGACATTTCTGAGAGAGCAATTGACTGTTCTTGGGCTTTGACTAAACAAAATGTTCACCTAATTACAGCTAAATATGAAACCAAGTGTAATTCTGCCAGTCTGGATTGTCCCACATGGGGGGCAGTAGGGTAGGATGGGATGAAGGGGGGGGTGGGGGTGGGGGGGTGGTGGAAATCAGTAGTAGCCTTCTGATCCAAGTTTCCACAGCTCTTCCATCGAAGACGGGAAATGAACCACCAAAACAGAGATTTGGCTTTCTAATGCTGTAATTCCAGAGACAGACAAGAAGCTTCAACTTGTGTTGAATGTGAACAAGCTCCAAGCAGTTCTGATTTCCCATTCTGGCTCTCTGGTGGCTGAGATGAGCATAAAACCAAACGTACAAATGTGAGAGACTGACTCTCAGATATGACAGCTGGTGGTAGACAGCAACTGGGCAAGCACAGACAGGAAATTGTTACCAGAGAGGCAGACAGGATGGCAGACATTGCAGGCTCCATCCTAAACTTCTTTTTCTTTGGGGCACGTGGCAGATTTGGAGCTGCTCTGTAGTTATTCAGGAACACCATGCATTAACTTGGTCATTACGATGTTTTTTTTACAGCTATGGTGGTTTAATTCAGTCACAGCCTGTTGGAAAAGCAGGCAGGAAGGAAAAGCATGGCAAAATGCATGGCCCTTCTTCAAGAGTTAAAAGCCAGTGCCAAAAGAGGTAGTTTTGGTTTAATTTCCAACCAGCCTATAAAACCAACTCTGACCTGGACAGGCAAAGCATGCAGATACTGAAGAATGTAAGAATGAAGATGAACACTAACAAAAAAAAGCCTCATGCTCCAAAACTGTGTTTTATTTACTAAAAGGAGACAATCATTAGTGAGTAATATTATTTACATAAAACCTATGTTATCTAATTCCCTCCTTCCACTTCTGCTGTCTTACTATAAGATACTTTATAAGTACCTTCTTCAAACACAATACACTGTAAAGCACAGATTCCCAAGAAGAACAACTGTGAGTAACTAAAGTCAGTCAGAAAGACAAGTAGTGTAACTGACAAACTAAGAAAACTGAAAGTCCACTTCAAAGTGTAAGGGTCATACCTTCCTCACGGAGAATAAGACACTTGCAAATGGCTTTCAGCCAGCTCTTCTGTGCAATTAAACATAGATATTATATGATTACAACACTATGCACCCTTGGCATTCCCTAAACCTACATGTGAACCACAAGATGGTTAGGAGAGATGCTGCAGCTTCTACTGTGGTGGCATCAGCCTGGGCCCAGCACTCACAGGAATCCTAAAAAAAACCCAGACTTCTGCTGCAGATTAGCACTATGGTCCCTCCCCATCAATTTTCCAGAGTCCACCTCTCTCTCACATGGTGGGAGTGCTTTATGGAAGAGAAAAAACCTCAGCAGAGCATGAAACAGCATAGTTATGAATGTTAAAGCATGAAGCAATGTTCTTCAGGACTCTAGACTGGAGTCAGCAGTATTATCACTATTCACTCTGAGGTACCAATAACCTGATTTTGTCTTTTGAAAATGCCAAAACTGTGTCTCATTTCTTTGTTCATTGTGAATTTTATCCTAATGGACCCACAAGAGTCATTCAGTTCACAAGGTCCAGGTGTAATTTATTCTTTTAAGGAGTAGGTTATAATGAAAACAAAGTACAGAAAGCAGTCAGTCTATTCTCCCTGTGATAAGCTTTATCCAAAATGGTAATCAGACTTTTCTCTTCGGTCCTCATGAACCTATAACGTTTTCTTCTCCTTACTTCCCTAGGTTGATTGAAATGCAGCTCTTGGAAGTCTCCTTTCTAGAGCCCCAGAAAAGAAATTTACTTCCTCCAAACATGTAATTGAGGGTTACAATATATACTGAATGGATCAACTGAAAAAAAACCCTTAACCAAATTCTCAAAGATGCTAATGGAATTCATTCGGTTAATGCAGAATGACCTTAAAGAGCAGATAAAACTGGACATAAAATATCACTAACAGGCTACAATAAGACATTATCTTTACAGTGACAGGAAGCATCTTTAGAAAGGTGTACCCTGTCTGGCAACCACACAAAGTTTAAAGCCAAATACAGGTGGCAAAAAAATTAAATTATCTGGAACTTCCTAAGCACCAGGTTTTCAGAATAGCATGTATGATGTCATACTCTCACACCCCAAAATAAAAATCTTTGGTTAAAAATTCTGGTCATCCAAAAGACTGTACTAAGGGGTAAAGGAACTGACCCTGGTGTTCCTAGTGTTCTTTGAGAAAGATGTCAGTACCTCATTTATGCTTAAGTTTTAACAATTTAAGAGAAGATTAGGTAATTCACTGTCTGGAATCATGAAGACAACCTTGGTTTTGCCATCAATTATTTTAATGCAGGTACATTTTTTGTGACAAGAATATGCATCATATTATACATTACTATAATCTGAGTCTACCATTTCATTCTTATTAAATTTATAAATTTTAATTTCATTTACATTTTATATGAATTTTATATATTAAATGTAATTTATTATAATAAATTTATGCTACAGCAGATTTTAATGGCTCTTCTGCCGTTAGACAAAACAGTCCCTTAGATTTTTAGCACAAAATCAATTCCTTCTTTTCCAGGAATTAGTCTGGTACAAGGCTTACTTTGTGATATACTTCACAGCACCCACAACTGGAAAGATGTTACTATACACGTTGCTCTTTTTTACTGGTTAAGTATCTCCAGGAGTTTATACAATACATGTTTTGAGAGAACAGTCACAGATCTCTGTCATTTAACTAGGAATACTCTTTTATTGTATTCACTTATATCTCAATACAGGATACAGTGGTTTTGTTAATTGCAGAATTCTTTTATACGTGCTTACCTAGCCCCTCAGGAATACAGCCCATGATTCTTTTTCCATAGGAGAGACAGAAACATGTCAATATGAAGCCCATACTGCCTGAGTAAACAAAGAACGGTAAGGAGGCCTCTCATATGTATTCTCCTCCAACAAAGAAGTTGCAGGTTTTGAACTTCACTAATTCCCTTGACTAGCCCAAGAACCTGACTCTTCTCCCTGGTCCCAAACTCACCACTACAGACCATCAGTGAGCAGAAGGCTGTGGGTTTCAGGCTGACAGACAGAACAAATAGCTTAGAGTTCATCTGAAATGAAGGGAAAACATAGGGAGCTAATTTTGATAAGAGAATGAGTTTAAAGGTCTCAGGAGCAGGGAAAGAATGTAAGCAAGGAGACAGGAATGAGACAAGGAAATGATTATGAATGTGCTGAAAAAGAAAATACAAAGATCCTCAGGAAGGGGAAGGTTATACAAGAGGGAGGACAGGGATAGGGGGAGGAAGCAAGGGAACACAATGACAAAAAACACTAGAAAAGATATCTGAAAAAGCAAAGCAAAGGAGTATTAGAGTAAATATACAGCTTTCCTACTTAATTGAATGTTTTATTCCCCCTACTATTAATTTTTTAATATTTTCTTATTGGCTGTAAAAGAAGTTCTTTGAGCCTGCCAGTATGATATTACAGTAGATAGGAGACAGAATCCCTCAACAAGCAACAGGATTGACATCATAGCTGCTATCCTAGTAACTTACAATCAGACTTTCATCAACAGCCTGGAAAAAGGCCATCAGAAGCATTTCCCAATTGTTCTCCTATCTGGTAAAGCAAAACAAAACCTCAAAACCCAAAAACCTCCACTTGCCCTAAAAAGGCAGAATCTAATAAGAGCAGCAGCAGACCAGTAATGTGTGGGTTGCTGAGTAAATGACCAGAGACTGAGGAAAAGGCAGATAATCTTCCATTTATCATTCACTGGTCCCTAGGTGTCAACATTCCTGGTATGTTCATTGACTCAACAAGCAGTCCTGCAATTTATTAGCTACATCTCTTCAAGTTTATAGTGCTGAAATCTCTAATTAATTTCTGTGTTGTTACATTATTTCTTTTGCAGTCACAAAAGCTAATCTATTTCTGTGTTCTAGCTAGTTAGCTAGCCTGGGAATCTGTGTATATGTTGATTATTTATTGCTAAAAAAGTCAGTTATTGACATTTAGAGTCATCACAAAAGACACTCTTGTAACTCAAAAAAATCTGTTCCTGTAAGTACTTTAAAAACAGCTGACCTTAATGCAAGTGATTGCATGAATCCAAATGAAAACACAGTAAGAGAAGGCTAGCTGGAAATTTCAACAATCTTTTAATCCTCTCACAATTCTTTATATTACCAGACCTCTTCAGGAAATACATGATCAAAATTAGGCGATTGCAAATGGTTGTGTGGTGCATTTTAAACCCTTGTCAAAATCCTGCTTACCGAGTTAGAATACCAAACAGTAAAAAAAAATCATGAACTCAGGGGGTCACAATGCTCTCTGATTTACTCAGTTAAACAATAAGAACCTATACTATCAGCTTTATTATCCATTATACTACTTATGCATCAAGATGGCACTCATCCCACTTTTGTAAGTAGTTTTTGAAAGAAGAAACTTTCTTCTATTTGACAATAGAATCAGTCTATGATCATCTAACCACTTCAAGAAACCCTTTATAATAGTTAGTAATTGATAATATAAATGTAACACCAGAGCATGAATGTAACTTTAAAATCAGTTAGGGCTTGCAATATAGTTTTGAATACAACAGAGATGTCTATACTTCAAGGCTGAATACATACCACTAAGCTGAATACACAATTAATAAAAATTACATCACCAAGGAAACTATGCACTCTTGATATTTGAAACATGTCCAAACATTTACTTTAACTTATAAGCATACGTATGTAAATTTCAAGTAAATCTGCATTTTGTATTGTTGCTATTTTTTCAGCTGGGGAAAATAAGTAAGTATAAACCAGGAAAAACATGAGAATAAAGAGGAAAAAATAGGAAAGACTATTGTTTTCAGATTATATGATGTACAAACAATTTCACTGAGACTAACATCTTATTAAAACAATAAAGTAAAAGCATAACCGAGAGCCTAAAAACAGTCAAAGCGGAGTTCACCTTATTACCTGGATCAGTCAAAAAGTTTGCCATATACAATCTCCTTTGTAGTTAGGCATCTATTCCAAGCCAGTCATTCTCCCTCTTTCTGTAGTCTGCCAATCCAAAGGCAAACTCGTTCTGCCTATTGAGCGCACCTACTTTAGGGTGGCATGGCTCACCATTTCCCCTTGACTTCAGAAGGAAGCATCGAATTTTCAGATGGATAAAACCACATGACAGACATCTGAGGTTTTCCATTACTGTTACAGCTTATCACCTAACTTCGCTAGATGGCTCAAAAGACAGTAAAAAGCTACATCCAATCAGAGGTATCTGAGGCAGCTAGATACTGAAATCTGACTTTTTGAACACCAAACCTAGCCTTTCTTGAAAAATCTTGTATTGAAAAAAAAAAAAAAAAAAAAAAAGGAAAACATATTTTTATTAATATTGTTCTTTGCAGAGCTCTACAAATATGAAACACTGACACCTTTTTCTAATAAAAGATAAGTAATGTTTAATTAATTGATTTATGTATGCTTTATTCTGGCTTAACATTATTTTATCCTTTTCATCTTGTATAAAAATAAAGAACAAAAAGGTACTTAAAGATCTAAAGAAAAAAACCTGCACAAAATCTAGGATGATAATCAAATTTGTTTGGTTTGTTGTTCAGTCACATAACTTTAGAAAGGGATATTCATGGAAAAAATCAACTGGGGGAAAACGTGACTAAAAAAGTGAGAAAAATGTAGTTTGTGAAAAAGATTGTTTATGTCTTCTTTACAAGGCAAATGAACTGAACCACAAGAAAGACAGAATTTTTATATTACATTAAATTTTAAATAAAGCTTCATGAGAAATATTTCTGTTAAATGAGGCATTAAAAAAAAGAGATCCTCCTCATACTTCATTGCCATTCCATCAAAAGCTGATGTATAAGAAGGAGAAAAGGCACAAGAAGACATGAATTTCAAAATAAAGGCAAAAGAAGAAAATAATGCAATAAAAAAGTATCTGTAAACATGTGCAAGAATGTTAAGACTATTGCTACAGCTAGCTCAAATTTGTATTTACTCAAGTTTGTGCCGGCTCCTTTTTCTGTATAAGTAAAACAAGTGTTTGAGGCACCTTTCTCTTCTTTTTATTTCCTGCATCAGTTGAATTAAATTTTAATAATTACTTTTTAAAAAATCTAGATTCTCTTCTAATTTCCTAAGTCATTACATACATGTTTTTGAAGACAAATTATGACGTTTTAGCAAGAAAAGTTCCAACTATAACCAGATAAACCCAGCAACCACAGGAAAGGCCATTCCACCCAACTGCAGTGATAAACTCGGTAAACCATGCTGCATTTACTCTAAAAAACCCACAGAGCACTGAAGAGGCTCTCTCATAGGTATGTAGGACATGTCACATACCTGCCACCATGGTGCAATCTGGGCACAGCTTGCTTGTGTTCTGGATGGCAATCTGTGTCAGGCACTTTACCAGTCCTAATACAAGGCCTAAGAAATAGAAGCAAAACAAAAAATTCCATCAGCATCCACATTTACAATGTTTGCAAACAAAGAAGCCTTCCACATCAAGCTATCAATCACCTTGCTCTTGTGTGTTATTTGTCATTTGGTTTGTTCCATGACAGAAAGGGCAAAACCCATGTGTACCTCATTTAGGCTTACCCAGTTCAACAGTAAGATGTGAAGAGAAGAATTAGTCTGACTATGAAACATACTGCTGTAAGCATTCTGCCAAACACTATCATGCTGGCACTGTACGTTGCCACATACTTTTGTATACTACTTGATGAAGAATTTCTAGCCAATACACCCATCTGTTATGTAAGTGAA
Organism: Microhierax caerulescens; assembly: GCA_035590215.1. Taxonomy (NCBI): domain Eukaryota; kingdom Metazoa; phylum Chordata; class Aves; order Falconiformes; family Falconidae; genus Microhierax; species Microhierax caerulescens. Next base: position 13,738,697 of record JAVJGJ010000057.1, read on the forward strand.
AATAATCCCATACAAATAAAACAAGGAAAATATGCTTGCAGAGCTATAACAAATTTGGGTTTCTATAACTATCAACATCTGAAGTTTTATGAAGGTCTACCCTAAAAATAACTTCTTGTTATGCCTTATCAATTAAGAGTAAATATTTAATGAGCAGCTAGTTGTACAAAATTGTATCTTAAGTTTACTTGACGACTAGAGCAAATTATACAAAGTTTAAGGTATTTTAAAATAAAGGTATGTTGAAAGTAGTTATTTAAAAAGAAAAACAGCTCTAAAGCTGAAAACTCAGAACAGTTTGGTATGCACTTCAATTCAATCTTGATCTAGGAGATCAAAAGGCTATTGCCAAAAAATGTATCTGTGATAATAAATCTTCAGAATCAGAGTTAGAGCAGTTCACAGTCAATGGAGTAGAACAAAAGACAACATTTAGGGAGTGGGCAATCTGCTCATGACAGGGACAGAACCAAACTGCTATAGACAGCTTCCTTCCTCTACTTCTGAATGTATGGCAACTGTTCATTTTTAACTTGGACCTCATGTTTCTGGAAATGTCAACAATACTCCACAAACATTTAATAATATTATTTAATTTAATATAATTTTAAAATTTTTATTATTAAAAAATATATTGTGAATACAAATTATATAAATAAATATTAGCATTCTTGTATTTTATAAATAAAATGTTTACTATTTTAAATATTGATTTTAATATTTAATAAAATTTAATAATAATGGAAGACTACTCCAATTCACTTTATAGGATGAACACATAAGAAGTCTACACCCACTCGAAGTTTTGGCATTTTACTGAATTCAAGCTCTAAACCAGAATGTTTTGGTTACAGAAGACATGCTTGAGTTGTCAAAAAGCACTTAGTTGTAACCTATGAAAAGTACTGTAAGCCCAAATAAAGATGTTACTTTTTCTTCCAAGAGACAATGAACTTGTACTCAATGTAGAGGTGAAAAATATATTCCAAAGGAATATTTTTATATTTGGTAAAGCTATGTATCTTGTAAAATTAAATATCTAAATCCAAATCTTAAATATTGATTTTATATAATAACAGTTTAACAGTTTATACTAAAATGATACTACATCTGAATGAAACCCTCTGTAAACATTTATACTATTCTAAGTCATAAAAAATACATGCCCTATATTAACTTTCTAAAACTACTGAAATATTTACAGGATAATGAGTTCTTTTCAGTATAAACACTAAAATGCAGTAGACTTTAATTGATCTCTTTTGGATGCTATACCATACCAAACTGAGTTGTGGAATATGTTTCCACCATCCTAAAAATCTCTAAGAATCTCTCATTGTCATTTGCAGTCATTCTCCAGCACAAAGTTAATTAGGAAGTGCTAGCTTACATTTTGATTCTTTTTAATTAAAGAAAATAAATGTTATTTCCTAGGCAGGTCAACAAAAGAAATTAAAATTCTAAAGTTATTTGCTATTATAGTGTAACCTGCCAACCAAAATTACTTTGTAATGGAAAAAAAAAAACTTCTGATATACATTTGATACTCCTTGATAAACTAAGACATCTATATATCATGAATAAACCATGGAAATGCTAATGGAACTAGGATCTGCATGTCTCCAGGGTATCTGCAAAAATCCATTTCGAGTTGCTAGTGCTACATGAACTGTATAAATTTGAATGAAAAACTTTAATGGAATTGGTAGCTGAATCCTTGCTGTTATCAGATACCTCGCTGAAACTAATCACCCCAACTGGCATCTTCATGAAGAATCTCAGGAAAGAAAGAGGATCTGAAGTACCTATGTGTGGGAATTAACTGCTGATGTCCTGTATTTCCTACATGTTACTACCTTGAAGAAGGAAAACTTAAAGTACCAATAATAATAAATATTTTCTCAATGCATTAGGTTCTTCTTTATCTTGAACTGCAAGTGACATAGAGACTTATTCTCTCAAAAACAATATTCTCATTTCTCTTATTCATGATTTTATTAAAAAATAAAGTGCCAAGAAATTATTGGGAAAAAAATTATATTCTCTAGGAGAAATCCTGCTCCGTGCAGAAGACTGGTGAAAGATATTCAACACTAGCTAAAAACTTTTTGATACAACATTCAAAAAATGTCCTGAAAGTCAGAGAGAAGTGCCTACAGCTTTCAACCCATTTGGAGATAAAAGTCTGGACATCCCTCGATGAAGCAGCTATACAAAGGGCCCTATAGAAAGGAAAGGAAGTCCTCTTCATGCATTTTGGGTTTCGCCTTCTGCAATTAGACACACTACAATGAAAAAATCATTACTGGTTCAAAATGCTGCTATGGAAACTGTACAAAGTACCTACTCCCCTTTGGCAATGGAGATGCTCCAACTACAACAGATGAAGGAAAAGTTAAATTCTGTCTGTTTTCACCTGATGTAATGAAAATTCTTACTTCGTCACTCAAAACAATCAGTCACTAAACTTCCACAAAAACAAGCTGAAAGAGCCCTCTGTAAAACGACACCATTTGTTCACATTATAGTTTCAGTGTAAAAAGGGCAGAAGAAAGTAAGTTACTTCCATTAAAAAGTGAAATAGGGAAAAGTGGAAGACCAATAGAGAAAAGGTGAATCAGTATTATAAAAAACAGTACTGAAAGATAATGCCTACACTTAATAGAAGACAATTTACACAGCCTATTTAATTACTGAGTTTGAGGCATTGGTAACAGTTTATTTTAAACCAATCAGTGTTGTTGAACATGCAGTTTTATCCAGATTGCATATATAGTTAAAATACAAAAACATAAATCCTGGTTGGTCCTATATTTGCTTTACCATATCTAACCATTAATAATCCCATATTAAAGAAACACTTCCTGAACTACAACCATACTTGCCTAAAAGCAGCCATTAAGTACTCAACATTGCTACTGGGCAGAGATGATTCCTAGAATGTTCTCCAGAGTTACCCGTATAGCTGTTCATCTTCCCTCAGCACTCTGAAGAGCAGTGCATGACACCAACAGAATACTGCTCTTGTGACACATTAACTTAAAAAACAACAACAACAACAAACAAAACAAACAAAAAAAAACCAACAAAACTCTCAGTAATCTCTACCAGAGTAAAACTGGCAGTGTTCAGCAAAACTAATGTTCATGGAGTTAAAAGAAAAAAAACAAGAAGTTAAATCCCAACTTAGGCATTGTCTTTCACAAGACTTGAAAGAAATCAATAGAAATGAAAACTGGGTTTATTTGTAATAGTCACAGAAAGTTTTACTTTAAAAGGAAGAGTCCTAGTTGTGTGTGTGTACAAGTCTCTTTGCTTCTTGTATAGTGGATACATTGCTGACTCCAGTTCCCTAAAGAGAAATATGACCTCTGTAATTGCTGTCAAGGTCAATGAGAACAGGGTAAGTGCTTAAGTGCTGGACACATAATTTACATTTTAACATGAATTTTCAACCTGTTTCTTTACTCAAAACCTACAGTTTTGAAAAAAAATAAAGTAATTTTGAAAAATTTATCATATGAGTCTATTTAGCAACAATTTCTGCTTTCAGATACATGCACTGCCTTTTTTGCAACCATCTATAGCAAGATTTAAAAGAACTGTGGATTTGAATAACTAAAATTAAAAGTCAAATGGCATCACTTTCCCTTTGAAATACCAACAACCCCAAGATACTCCAGGTTGAAAAAGACAAAAAAGCTGAACCACAAATGGTAACTTCATTTCACCACAATTTGGGCATATACTTTTTGTGCAATTACTCAACTGTTGTTAACATTTATTGAATTTAGCTGAAATATCTCAATTCCAATATGCAATCTGCAAAATTCAGTGTCTGGGCTACATATATTAACAAAATCCTGCTAAGAGGAAGAAGATTCCATTTTGTTAGATGGGAACATGCTCCCAATGGATTCCAGTAACAAGGTTGTATTGGTAGTGAAACAACAGATATCTGCAATGACTAATTTTGACCCAAATGTAGGCTTTATTTACCACTCCTGTTTAACACCTCCATAAACCCACTTGGTGCAGTTTTAAGATGAAGGTGACCTGGGATGCTAACAGATAAAAACTGATGCACAGTCCATTAACCAAATCAAAACACACTATTCTTTATGACATTAAAAAAGGAAATGCAAGATGACAAAATTAATCTTTTTTCTTTCTCTTCCTTCACATCTACAGCTAAGAAAATACACAACTTTGGGACTATGCTAAGCTTATCATAAATGCAGGAAAACAAAGAGTAAGTTACTGAATATGCCCTTTTACAGCTTTGACCAAGGAAAACAAATAATCCCAATATTCTAAGGATATTTAGTTTGTCGTACAAAAGCATACATATTCTCTGCACATCATAGAAAACACTATCTTCCTTGGAAAAAGACGCCTTGTCAAGCTCCCAAAGAAATATCTTGCTTTTAACTCATATACTTGGCTACCTAGTAGGAACAAGATTTACTCCTAAATCATCAAAATAACACAAGATTATGGCTCTGGTAAGATCACACTGTATACTGCTTTTTTTGTAATTCCTAAACTCACAATTTGGAATTGGTCAGTACCATGGTTAGGAACAGTTGGACCAGCAGTGCAATTACCAAGGGGCATTAGAATCTGACATAAAAAATCCGACCACTAACAGATGTGGTAAAGGAAGGAAAAGACAATCTAAATTGCTACACAATACTATTAAGCAGATGTCATGTCATACTGTGTAACTCCACGTGCTGGAAGGGAAGTCCTGAACAACGGCCAATTCAAGAGTAACTTTTCTTGTTAAGACATATCATGGAATCTTTGAGTTGGAAGGGATCTCTTGAGATCACCCAGTCCATCCCACCCCACCCAAGCAGGGTCACCTACAACAGGCTACCCAGGACCATGTTAAGTCAGGTTTTTACTCTCTTGGCAATGTGTTCTGGTGTTTGACCACCCTCATAAGAACAAATCTTTTTGTGTGTGTGTGAATATGTGGAATTTCATGCATTTTATTTTGTGCTCATTGCCAGCTATATTGTCACTGGATGCTACTACCAAGAAGAGTACAGCTCCCTCACCTTCATCCCCTCCTGCTAGCTATTTATACATTTTGACAAGATCAGAGTCCGCCCACCCCTGAACCTTCTCCAGGCTGAACAGTCCCAGCTCTGAACTCTTTTCACAGGAAAGATACTCTAGTGCCTTAGTCATCTTCATGGCGCCTCATTGGACTCATACCAGTACATCCAAGTCTCTTATACTTGGGAGCCCAGGATGGGACCCAGCATTCTAAATATGGTCTCACCAGGACTAAGTAGAGAGGAAAGATTCCTCCCTCAGTCTGCTGGCCACACTCTTCCTAACGCAGCCCAAGTTATTGTTGGCCTTCTTTACTGTGAGGGTGTTCCTGGCTCATGGTCAGTTTGGTGTCCACCAGGACCCCAAGGTCCTTCCCTGAAGGGCTGCTTTCCAACTGCTCAGTCCCCAGCACATACTGGTGCATGGGATCATTCCTCCACAAGTACAGGATTTTTTTATTTCCCCTTACTGAAAGTCTTGAGGTTCCTTTTTGTCCATTTTTCCAGAATGTCCAGGTCCCTCTGACTAGTGGCACAACCATCTGGTGCATCAGTCACTTCTCACAGTTTTACATCATCTGCAAACTTGACAAGGGTGCACTGTCCCATCATCTAGGTCATTAATGAAAATGTTAAATGGTACTGGACCTAGTATTGATCCCTGAGGTACACCACTAGTGACATGCCTCCAGTTGGACTTCAGACCACTCATCACAACTCTCTGGGCCCAGTCACCCAGACAATTCTCAGTCCACCTCGCTGTCCACTTACCTAATCCATACCATACTTCCTCTGCTTGTTTATTAGGATATTATGAGCAACAGAATCAAAAGCCTTACTGAACTCAAAGTAAACAGCATGTCTTGCTCTCCTCTCACCCATCAAACTGGTCATCTCATTATAGAAGGCTATCAGGTTGGTTAAGCATGGTTTCCTCTTCATAAAACCATGACGAATACTTCCAATCACCTTGTCCCTCACATTTCTGGAAATCATTTCCAGAATTATTTGTTCCAAAACCTTCTCACCACCTGATGTGAGGTTGAGCAGCCTGTAGTTCCACTTCTTGAAGACAGGGGTTACATTTGCTTTATTACAGTCATCAAAAACCTACCCTGATTACTACAACCTTTCAAAGATAATCAAGAGTTGCCTTGCAATGACATCAGCCAGATCCCACAGCACTCATGGGTGCAATCCACTAGGCCCTGTGGACTTACAGATGTCCAGTTTTCCAGTTTGTTCAAGTGTTCCCTAACCTCATCCTCCTCCACCAAGAGTGAGTCTTTGTTGATTCATTCTTTTCCTTGGGTCTCAGGGACCTGGGATCCTGAAAACTTTTCTCTGTATTAAGGGATATCTTAAAACATTGACCAAAATCAAAGCATTTCTAGATTAAATACTATTCCCGACTTTCCCCCATAAAAGACTGTGAAAGAATAGTAGTATTTTCTTACAGTACTACTCTACATGTAGTTATTTTAAGTTAGGTACTGCTATTGCAGTTCATGACAATAAGATGATGTATAGTAAAGAAATACCTCTGAAATCAAAAGGAACATTTACAGAAAAGCAAATCCATTGACTGAACTATTAAAAAATAAAAAGACAAAACTAAAACAATTCCATCTTGCAACACAGGGCAGAGAAATGTCAGGCTACAGGAAAACTTATATTGATTTTTAGGTGAGCCTTACAGTAGTTAACTATACCAGTTGCTTTTAACAGTGATGAAAAGAAATACTACCTTGCACATGAGAGTTTTTTGACTATTGCATAGGGTTCTTTCCTAATGTAGAATGAAGGCCACAGATTCAGAGTAATTTAAAGACTAAAACCAGAAACATATAAAAAAATAGCACTGTGGTAGAGTCTCACATGAAGCTCACCAGAAAAAACACTGTCAAATTAGTACAGTAAAATCTGTGTCCTTAAGGTCAATCCAGTTCAATCAAGTTCATTAATGTAAACATAATAGTAATTCAAGCCTTTACATTGATTTCTTTTTGGGCTGTCCTCCCCTCCAAATCTACTGAAGTTGCACTACATTTCTTTGATAAAGTTGCTGCAAAAGGAGCTCTGAAACGGACATACATTTCTCAACCACGTGACTGCAGAACTACATGATAGATGACCTGGTGCATTGGGTCTGGCTGAGCCCCGTAGCAGCCCTCATAGTGCTGTGCTTGTATTGGTAGCTAGAACGGGGGTGGTAACACACCAGGGTTTGAATGCTGCTGAGCAGTGCTCACACAGCAGCAAGGCTGTGCCTCTCTAACCTTCCCTGCTACTGCCACAGCCACCACCCATTCACTCACCCCCCACCACCAGTAGGCTGAATGTGGGCAAGATCTTGGGAGGGTACACCACCAGGACAGCTGACCCAAGGTGACCAGTGGGATATTCCATACCGTATGACATCTGCTCAGATGTAAATGCTAAGGGAAAGGGGGAAGAAGCTGGGGGGTATTTGTCATTTACAAAATTTGTCTTCAGGTGCAATTGCTACGTGTACTCAAGCCCTGTTTCCTCAGAAGTGGCCAAACATCGACTGCTGATGGGAAGTAGAGAATACATTTTTTGTTTTCCTCTGCTTCCACATGCGCAACATTTGCTATTGCTTCATTACACTGCCTTTGACTTGACCCTCAGGTGGTTTTTTCCTCTTATTTTCTCCCGCCCCGTTCTGCTGAGAAGGGGAGTGATAAAGCACCTTGGTGGGCACCTGGTGTCAAGCCAAGGTCAGCCCACCATGCCTGGGTTTAAGATTGCAGGTGGCAACTTTTGCTTTTCACACAGAGGACAGAAAAAGGAAATAAATACATTAGTAAATTTCAGCGGATGGGAACCATACACAGCACGAGAGTGAAGGACTGAGATTCTATCAATAGTGGAAATCAATGCTTCTCACAGTGCCATCTGGTAAACATCATTTGATGTAACATTAACGGGAAGTATAAACACGATATACAGACATATGCATTTCCAGATTCTGTGGTTACTAAACTAATTTGTAATGGAAGCTTGGAAAATGCTTCCAGGGATACTGCCAGGTAAGACTCCGTCAGTGCCTCTAATAACCATTGAGAGACAAGCAGCTCTGCTGTGCCAGACTTTGATTAAGGACAAACTTTGAAATCAGGAATCTCTGTTGTATATGCAAGAAGGCTGAATTACATACATGCATTATAAGTACCAGAAGTGTTCTTTCACACATGGAAAAATATTGTCTGTTGAGGACAAAAGAAAGTATGGCTCCAAAATCTGTGTGCCAGACATGCTGTAAAACTGCACAAAAATGCAAAGAGGGGAAGGAAAAAAAAAAGAACCCTACCCCACCCCCCAAAAAAAAAAACCACGACCAAACAAAAAACAAATCCATACACTGCCCAGCTACAACAAGCCAACAAACACCTCAATGGGATGCAAAGTTTTTCCCCAACAACACCTGGAAGTACAGAGTCAATTCCAGGACCTACTATGGACTGAAGCAAAGGAGGCCCCAAAAATGTAACAGGCCTATTATGGAAGTGACAAAAAAATAAGCTTTACAGAAATCAGCACATGAAATGGGATTGTTTCTCAATATGCAAAGAACAAATGGGTGATTTTTCTTTCTTTTTTCTTTTTTTTTTTAATTATTAAATATGTTCCAACCCTCTCTTCACCTTCCTCCCCCAGACCCCAACTATCAACTCAATTCATTCTACAGAGAAACCTGCAGAACAGAGAGGGAAGAGGGGTCCATCAGGCAGTCTAGCACAACTAAATAACTGATCCAGAACTCCACATGTAGCTACAAGATGTTTGCCAACCAGAAGTGTCACTATCATCATGATGCTGCCGTTAAGGAAATGAAGTTTCTTCAATGCTCTTTGCTGTAATCCTCTATATTCGAATTTTGTGACAAATCTTTACTTCTGTGATCTTAATTTAAAAATTCAGAATTATGTCATTAATCCACATACTGTATACAGAAAAAAAACCCACAACTTTCTTCCACCATAAAATAATAATGTCCCACACATTTGCTTTCATTTTGTATTAACTGCAAAGACAAAGAATCAGACACCAGCATTTGCTTGTCTCCTTGACTTTTCATCCAACATTTTTTATGAGTTGTAGAGACTACTAAGAAATACCCACCCAGGTGTAAATGGATGGTGTAAACAAACCGAAATTACAAAACTAATTACAGCACCAATTTCTCATGACAATTCACAGAGATCTTTACTCTTGTACCAGAAAACACCAGCAACACAGGTACATCTGTTTTGGCAGGGGAACTCTTTACAGACACAATGGAAGGATCATACTGGAAAAGGACAGACAGACATGGCCAGAACATAATCACCAAGCAGAGAGCAGTAACTTTGGAGAAGAAACAAAAGAGAACAGCAAATCTTGCCATTCACATTAAGCAGGAAAGTCAATGGCAGCAAAACAGAGAAATACCAAGGTAGAAAGCAGCTCTGCTAACCTCCACATAGCTATCAAGATTCTCTTTTGCTATGTATGGTCTATGTGTGTTTAGGAAGAATTGTTAACTCCCTGCAGCATGTTTGGACATGTAATCACTTTGGGATCAAATAATATTCCTGGCTTTCCTATGCAGTAGTAAAATACAGCATCAATATGCTTTTCAACTACTATTTACATAATATGACTTATTAAGTGCTGTTTCATTGCCATTCTTCCATGCACATAAAGAGTGAAAACAGTAACTCCATTCCAAAGTGAAAATGTGACAGCTATTCAAAGGGGGGAAGACCATGTAGACACCAATTCAATGGTGCTGCAGCTGCCCACTTTAGACCTGAATTTCACCCAAAACAACGAACTAGAAGAGAATAAATAAGCTCTTTGAAAATACCTTTCTTAAAAATAGTGAATCTATTTAAGTCAAAATAAGAATCACTATTCTCCAAATACTAAATAAGCCTCACACTTGCAACGTTTTTTAATTGAGGCTTAAAAATCATTACAAAATAAATACACCTTACAGAGTCCACACACACGTATGTAAATCCTCAACATCCAGTACATCTTTGACTTCATTTTTAGCCATGGAAAACTGAAAGGTTCAACACAGGAAAATTACTTGGTCATGGTTTAACCTTAAACCTGTGACAAAACCTGGAATACTGAACTCCCCAGTATCATTACTTTGTTTTAATCCAGTTGCATTAAGGTAAAATCTGCTTGCTGCAAAGTGCTTGCATGCACTTAGACATGGTTCCCCCAAGCCTCGCTCTCAGATTGTGCGTTAACTGTTAGAGGACACTAAGATCACAACCGTCTAATGCAGCGAGTGAAGAGACGGGACACAGCTTGATGCAAGCAAGATGTCAACTTTATTGTGCACTGTCACAAGTTTATAGATGTTTTCAGAGGCTGCGCACTTTAAACAGATTGGTTCTTTAGGCTGAGCATTACGTACTGGACAATCCCAGATTGACTTGCCAGACAAACAAAGGACACCTGAAGCGAGTTTCGAGTTTCGGTAGACAACCGTTAAGTCATTATCATGCAACTTGTCACTCCTCCTTTGGCACCACCTGTTCCTCATTTCCATATCTTATCTCGTGTTCCTCATTTCCGTATCAGCATGACTCAACAGTCGGCATCCTGTGGCTATTATCTATTCATCCCTTTGTCATCCCAAGGTTTGTGGCCGACAAGTTCCAACACGTCCCCTATTGTTATTTGGACAGTGCTTGGAGGCTTGCTCCTCAGGCCCTGTCCCACAATCTAACAAAATGAACTGCAGTACCGTTATATTCAGCAGGCGTAACAATGCATGCCTTACATACATGCAGCTACAACAGGAACAAATCGGTGTCATCATTTAACTCATGCTCAAGGGGGGCCCCAGGCTCAAAGTAACTGACAGCTCCAGCTCCCCAGAGCTCAGACACTCACCCCATCTAGTGCAACTACGAGACATTTTGTGGTTCCTACAGCTTTAGTGACTTGGATGGACAATTTAAAAGTTCATCTGCAGGCTATACAGGAGTCTCATTATAGAAGGCGCCCCGAGTTGGATGGCATCAAATACAAACACAGAACCTTCTCTGCTCTACAGTATGAAGAGCAGATCTACCAGTTAAGAAAAGGGGAGAAAACTGTGCAGTCTGAAGCAAATTACATATAATTTAATAACATAATAAATCCAAATAATCTTATTTTTCAGATGCATTACAGGCAGTGAAAGTAATCACTGTTACACATGCAGCTTGACAACAATTAGCTCAAACAAGTTTAAAAAAATGCAGTTGTTCAATTTTAAAAAAATTACCAATGAGATGCACACAGCGTACAGGTATTTAGAGAACTTCACTTTGAGTGACCATGTATATACTGCAAACAGTGTACCCGTCAGTATAATCTGACATCAGAAAACTGAGTTTAACTTACCTTAATAAAAATACTTTCCACCTGGCTTACATTTTTGTGATAGTGCTCTAATTTCAAAAAGCATAATGGGCCACCCAGCTGCCTGAAGAGAGGCAGCAATTTAGAAGCTTTTTCCTCTCCTCTCCAGCAAGTTTTCAGGAGGACTCACATTCTCAGTGAGCTAGAAGTTCAAAAGAATCTGAAAGCCATTACAGTTTTTTTTTATTTTATTTTCCTGCCTATCTCCCTTCACTTACTACCCTTACTGCTTCAGTCATGGTAAATTCAAGATGTAACATGCAATTTACCAACTCTTTCAACGAGTTTTAACAAGTCCACTTCTAAGACCAAAAAAAAAAAGCAAGGGGAAGAGAGTGAATTTTGTTTCTACAACTCCTTTGGGTTCCATACAGATTCAGATACAGGTGGAAGTAGGAGTCCTATGCTTTACAGCTGCCTTCATTATTTCTTTACTGCAGCAGTAAGTGATTATATGCATTTATTTCACCTGTTATTTCTGTAATTGCCAAACAAAATCTGTATTTCCCTACAAGTACAAAACCTGCCTTTACCTACAACTCTCTTAAATAAGGATTCTCTGTACTTCTAGATGAAAAGAAATTTGCCTTCAAGAAATACAAGGGGAAGGTGGCAAACTGAGTAGATCCCTGGCAAAGATGTATTATAGTTCTTTACCATTACAGCGGATGGGGAACCAAACCCAAGAGCTTAACAGCTTCACTGACATGGTAGATTGAGAAGTACAGAGAATAATTATGGTCTGAGGCTGAGAGAAAGCAACATACTAGTTACAGTTGCTGGGAATCTTCTAAGGAGGAAAGTCAGAAGCATGAGGAGCAAGCAATTAAATGGAAAGGCAGAAAGTAAACAAAGGCACAGGGAGAATGATCAAGCAAAGCAAAGAGACAGAGGCATCTCAAAACACATAGGGAAAAGAAATGGCAAACAATACAGGAAAGGTATTCAGAAAATTACATCAGGCAAACAGAGGTCCTATGCCAGATTATGATTTAAGGTGACATACACACCTTGATGCTGCTTGTTGCCTCATATGCAAGATTTAGAGATACTTCTAGGAAAACCGAGACAATTCTCACCTGATTTTTTTATTTCAGAGTAATATTAAATGACCAACTGACTCTGCTTCCATCAGTCTATGACATCCCATATAATTTAAATACATGTATTTTGAAAGCACCAATTTTCAACATCAATAAAATAACATATTGGGGGATGGGGGAGGACGGCACTTATATCAACATGATTGCAACTGAACAAAATGTGAGGCAAATAAACCATTTGGCTGAAACTACAAAAAGCAATTTAGCCACTGGAACTCCATGCTGACTTTCTGCTTTCTTGTACAAGAGAGGCATGAAAACCTGCTACTGACATAAAACACAAAAGATCATCTGTTAAAATACTGCTCTCTGATCTTAAACTGACAGGGTTGCAGAGAACAACTCTGCTTCTACCTAAAGAACCAAACAAATAACTGGTTTCATCAAATCTTAACGGACTTAAATTTCAAAATGAGCAGCAAATGTTAATACTGCTAACTCAGCAGTGCCTGTATACAAAATGGAATGAAGAAAATCAGACTGATGGTCTAACAGTAGTACAATTTCTTTGGGCCAGTATCAGCATTTTTGAGTGGTCATGTGAATACCCTTCCTCTCCACATCTCCTCTCCAGGTGAAAACGAGACACCTGTTATACACAATCATATTACCAAGCACAGGACAGAACAGGACCAAAGGATGTAGAAGACAGTAAATGAGATAACATTAGTCATTTAGTTTGAGTGCAACACATAAAAGTGTTTGTGTAGGGGGTATTAAACATACATGACCAATAATAACATAAATAATAAGACTGTTACTGAGTACTTCAGCCAATTTTGTAAAGATAAAAATTAATATTTTAGAATTTTAACAAGTTTTAAAATATGCAATAATTTCCAGCAGATTCCAACATTGTTGCTATATAAAATAAACCCAGCATTTTGCAGACTATACCTGGTTTTAAACTTGAGTACAGTCCACAGTAAGAAAAACACAAGTTGCAAATAAGTTAGCCCCCAAAATACACAGAGCATGCACTGAGGTTCTCCTGTTTTGCCTGAGTATTGCACACCAGGAGTTAGTATCTATTACATCTTAGAGAAATAAAATAGAATACATAACCCCAAGAAGCCATTTCACAATAATCATTATTTAATTTTTTCCCTAAGAAGCCTTACAGAGTAAGTAGTGAAACATGGACTGAAAGGTTCCAGGATACTGGTAGTACATAGGTAAAGATGAGGAAATCGATTCTTCACAGAATCACACAAGACCCTTGTCTCAGAAAGGCCAATGAGACAATTCCTAGTAGGAAGCGCATCTCATAGAGTAATGATTTGATAAAAGACTGCATTTAGGTTTGTACAGAAGTGGAAGGCAAAATGCCCAAATGTTACGTTTACAATCTTGGTCTATCAATCTGAAATTACTAGAGATCTCGTTTGCAAAAAAGGAAAGGTAACAGCTCTTTTCTCTTGTTTTTATCTTGGATTTCTAGGGTTTGAGTTTTGTTCAATTACTGATCTTGATCATGCTTATACACTGTTTGTAATGACTGGTCACCTCAGATACATCGTATTCTCTATTCTCTGATTTTATGCCAAATTTCAATTAAAAAGCAATTTAACACAAGTAAGGACTTCATAGTGATCCCAGATTCTTCAGACAAAAACTTTTGCAGAAAACACAGATCAACTCAAATACCAGTGAAATTATTCCTTCAGTTCATCAGTATCTTCATAATTACAATAATGATTTTTATAGATATATTAAAAAACTAATATAAATGGTCATGAACATCAAAGAAAATTCTCAATTTTTATTTAAGTAAATGCTGGCTGATTCTTCATGTCATATTCATCAATTTGCAATTAGAAGTACCTGGGGCAAAAGGTCACATCAAATACCCTGCTAAGTTTTCTGTATAGGGGAATACGGACAATAGTATGTTGTGTATAATCTGTGTCTATGGTGATACATGTCTGTTTATAGCAGGCAATATAAAAAAGGATTAAATAGGATTTGTGATAAGGATTTGTTCATGATTTGTTTCAGTTTAGCACTTTTTAGACATTATGACATCATAGTTAATTCCAAACCTCTTGATGAGGTTGACCTGATTATAAGAGTATCATATTCCCACTTGGGTACAAGAGAAACAAGAGTACTAAATAGCACAGCTGACGCCCTTCCCAAAGGCACCTTCAAATGTTTCATTGAAGATCTGAAGCTGTAATAACCCAAAATCCCAGCCTTTAAAAAACCTTTACACATGAACACTTACTGTTTCAACGAAACACTTCTAACATAAAAGCTACAGCGTTCCTGTACAACTGTACAACTTGTTTCACTTCATCACCATGTATGTAATAAGAGGTATTAAAATTTAATATCACCCATTATTATGGGTAAGAAAGATCACCCATTATTAACATGCTGCATTAATTACCTTACTAATGAAGTTAATAATTCTGCAAAATAAGGAACACTCAAGACTTCAGAATAGAATCAAACTTTCATTGTGTCAATAGCAGCCAACTCGTACATGTTAGTCCCATAGGAATATAAACAAAATTCCTTCAGAGAGACTGGTGCAATTTCCTGTAACTATGGCAAACTGTTGCCTCCTCTATCAGTTCACTTTATCCTGTCTTTTCAACTACTCCTCTACAGAAGCTTCTACCATTGACTGTAGCCTCTAAGCAAATAAATAAAATCTCCTTCTCTCCATTTGTGCCTCAGCAGAACAGCTATCACGGAAATCTGCTGTCCAATCACAGTAAAAATTCCAGTGAACCACTGTACTATTGTTTCAGTAGGTATACAGCAGAAGAAAAACTGTATCAGACAAGTTTCAAATAAAATCTGAAATGCAAGATATAATAGAAAAAAATAGTTACAGGACCAGAAGCAGCAAGTCCAGCATAGAAAAAACATGAAATTCTCTACTCATACCTAAAACACAACCAAAAAAATGCTTACTAAATTCATCGCATAAGCTGTCCATGTAACAACACTTGCAACACTACCACAGTCCCTTTACATCCAAAAGATGAAAACAGAAATAGCTCAGTATTCAGATGTCTGCAACTGTGTGGACTGGAATTCCAATCACTTGCTCTGTCAGATCAAAGCAAAGCACAATGATCTTATGCAATACTTGTTTCTTGGATTGCATCAACATTTACTTTGTGAAATATTTAGATGATTTTAAGTACAGATTTTATCCTTTCAGATCCGAGTCAGAATCGGCAGTACAAATGAGCAGGGTGTTTGGCTGCTGCTGGACTGGTTTGGTTAAGTAATACACCTCTTTAATTGAAAGCAGGGAGTTTGTACTGGTGACACCAATAATGAAATATGATCTTTTTGTTGAAAGGTGGAGGACGTAGCTGAAGCCATAAATCATTAGTCTTCCTGAATGCCGAACTCAAAAGCATGCCTTGCTTTCCCTCGGCTTGCCATCAAACATCCATCCGTAGTAGGGCCAAAGCACACAGTTCTTCCAACGGATACTTCCAAAATATTTTTTTCCACAGGATCTGCTGCAGTGATTTAGGGCCGTCCCTGGATTCTGTATCATTTTCTCCTTTCCCTTTAGTTCACCAATTTAGTTTTTTTCTTCTTTCCGGACTCAGTACTTCACAACAGCACAATTACATGACCTCTCACTCTGCAAAACAGGATTTAATCACCTCAGTAGACATGTGAGCAGGACAATTGCAAAACCTCTTTGGGGAAGGACTGCAGTGCCTCTAGGCAGGTGACTGGTTAGGCCCATACAGGATGTACCTTTTGACATGCCCGATGTCTCCTGAAGAACAAGGTACAATCTACACTCCTTCGAAAGCAGGTTCATTCAAATTCATCTGCATCATCCCTGAAGAGGTTACAGTGACCTCCATTCCTAATATCATTTTAACACTATGGGGTATTTGGGGGAGATGACAGAAATGAATAACCAGGATTAGAATAGAATCAATTCTGTAACTACAAATAGGGTCAGGGCAGACAGTCAGTGAGCTGTCATTAAAACCACTTTTTTGTTGTTGTTGCTATTGATTGCTACTTTTTCTAATACAAAGAATTATAAAATCAGACAATGATGTGGCAGCATATGAAATGGAAAATAATTTTAGTTAAGAGTATCCTGTATTTTCAAGAAAGCTGAATTTTTCTTGTTTTTTAAATACTACTCAAGAATACCTTTACAAAATCTGTAGCCATCAGGTAGCATGAATTTATGAAATTCCAGTTAAATTTGTCCCCTTACAACATGAGTTATGGAACCAGACCATAAGCATGTGATCTGGAATGGAACTTGGCACAAACATACTTTAGCTAGAGAATTGTCTTTGAAAGATACAATTAGAAAACTTAGTTTAGTAATATAAAAGCTACAGATCTATTAAAAAAACAAAAAACCCCAAACAAACTATATTAGCACCTGAGATGAAGATACTCCATTTCTACCTGTGTTTGCAGGTGGACGTTTTTGCCTGATGCATAGTAAGACTGCAGCATGAGCAAAGCCCTTTACCAAGGAATCTCCAGGAGAGACAGTACATTTATGAGAGATTTTTTTTGGTGTCTGATAAGGGCTGAGCTTGCCTATAATGAGGATAACATTGCAAGATCTTTCCTTTATTCAGATACTTCCATTTTCTCTAATAATTTTAGTTTATCAGTGATGGACTTTTTTCTCTTCCCCTCAATCCAACATTACCCAAATCCTTCCAATAATCCCTATGCTTACAACCACCATCACCAATTATTTCTGTCTTGCCTACCTGCTAGATAAACACCAGCGTATGTTGTAACTGGAATATTGTGCTTATCAGTTGGTAAGGCTGCACATGCAGAGTGGTTGACAGCTGTACCTGTTCTCAACAGGAGACCAAACAGAGCGTTTTGCATTTCTGATGCTTCAGGGTTGCACAAGGGTTGCACAAGGCCTTAAGACAGTATATTGAGCAGGCCTCAATAAAATGAGTAAAAATAAAAATGTGTAAAAATACAGTATCAAAATGACCACCTCTCTGTCAAACCTAGTTAAAACTGGTAATCAGTTCAGGACACAAGACAGACATGGCACACTCTCATCTCCCTAGGAAATCAGGTTAAAACAGAAGTTCAGGGTACCATTTGTTTCAAAGACATTCTTCTCTGAAATTACAAAACTAAGTCAGAAGCCTAATGCAACAGCACTGTAATTTATAGTCTGAAAGTCTGAGTTTTAAAATAAGAGCAAGAACTACCACAAAATTTATGTGGTGCATGGAAGACAGGACACACTAAAACCCTGAGTTTATGCATTTATGAAAGCAGTCAAGAATTGGCCACAATGGTTCTAAAGATTAAAGACAAGCCTCAGACAACAGAACAGCTACAATGAATATTACAGATGAAGATGTCATTATACCAACCCCAATGTGGGAAATTACGCATTTTATGCAAAATCACAAATATTAACCTGAATGAATGAAATTTAGAACTACTCATTTGCCAAAAAGAATATTCCCAGTTACTGCTGCCATTTTCTTTGTTTCCCATTGTGCTCCTTGGTTGACTTGTAATCCAAGATAGGGTCTGATCCAGTAAATGTTTCCAGATGTAAAGCGCACATTAAATACTCCACCTAGAAGTAAATCTTATTCCCACTAGTTACTGTTTGTATAACCTTTTGAGTTCAGCCTTAAAAAAAAAAAGAAAAAAAAAAAGGTCCATATCCATTAGAAAGTTATTAACTTCTTTATTCCCTGTCAGAGATAAAGGAACACAAGCCTAGGTATCAATCAAAGTATACAGATCATCCAATTTAGTAAAATAAAATTCCCACTGACTTCCACAGAACTTGAGATCTCACCAGGTTATGGACAATCTGACTCAGGACCAAATGAAAAGGGGAACATGGGACAGAGAGTGATAATCTCCTGAATCTTTCCACTGCTCCACAGAAATAGCACACACTTAGAAGTTTAGCCTATGCCACTGCACATTACCTACCATCCTATTGTAAATATAGCAAACAGCCACAAGACTAATATATTAAAGGCACAGAATAAAGTTATTACCCAATTGTCCATGCACCATAAAAAGGAGAGCACTTAGATTACCTGCAGCATTCTCTCATTGGCCAACAAGTGGGGCTAGCCCTCTGTTGCATACAATACAGTAGATTGCTTTCCATGCCATCTAGCAATCTTTCGGGCATCAATTCAGCGATTTCTGGCTTCTCCTATCCTGTCTAAAGCTTCCTTGAAACTCAGTGAAATAACAAGACATGGTAGTGTTAAAAGCTACTTTTAGAAAACTGCTGTAATCAGGTCTACAATTCTGACAGGTCTTTTGCGTCCCTTTGAACATCAAAGAAAGGAAATCAAATGAAGCCTTTACATATTTGCAAGAAGCATGATGGGATCTCTGAGCATTAACTCTGCAAAAAAACAGTAATAATAACTTTTACTATTATCTAGAAATCCAGAGTACCTCTCAGATAATTGACCTTTCCCAGACAAGCACAACCAAACATAAACACTGAAAACTACCTATAAAAGGATGTTCAGGGACCTCAGTAGACTCTTCATCTTCTTTCCTCTATTTCCTTAGAACAGAATAACTTACTTTTTCTGAGCTCCATCATTTTGCCTCTTTTGAGGAAAAGAAATCAAGACTTTTCTCCTAAAAATAATTTAAAGTTGCTTTATTAATGTAAACTTAAGAAATAAGAAAACAAAAAAGTAATAGCACATTCCAGGCAGTTTATTAAATAAAGTACAAAAGCACCTCTTGGGTGCTGGAAGCATTCATGCTTCAGCCTTATGCCTTTACAGCAGCCCTGTCATGTGTTAATGATTACATATATTCATTCACTACCAAAAATAGTTTCTTCTAGAATTATGCACAAAGAACATTTGTCCACAGCAGATTTCAAGCTTGGCTAGTCTGCTTGGGTTACAGTTAATCCTAATTTTACAGTGGCAAAAATCCAGCAGTCTACTTTGTGTTAGCAGTTTATCTTTTTGTCAGAATATTTTATTGATTCATTCAAAAGTTAGGAAATTAGCAGCACCTAAAAACTGAAACCTTTACTTAACACCCATGGAACCAGTTATCGCAATATACAGATTACTATACCAAAATCCTAGTTAGGTTGTCTGGAAGGAGCTTTTCTCACTCTCCTTCTTCCCCTCTGCTTCTCTCATTTTGGTCTCCTCAGGGAACCTCAAGCAGAATCGTCTTGATCACTTTCACATGCCTTAAGAAATTAGTGCATACTATTGATACTGAAACATTTGCAAGCTTCTTAAGTAATGGTTACAAAACCAGTAAAAAAGGAAATACTAACAATACACATGATTTTTATTG
>JAVJGJ010000057.1:13777688-13788352 GCA_035590215.1 Microhierax caerulescens
AGCCGGGCTCCCCTCAGCGCCTCCGCAGCCTGCGGGCGAGGGGGGGGGGGCGGGCGGCCGTGGCAGTGGCGTGGTTTTCAGCTAGGTAATTGGGGAGGTAATTTTCAGAGTCAATCACCACAACAAAATACTGGTTTTTGTGATTTTTTTTTTTTTTTACCCCACCGAAATGATGGGGGTGGGGGTGTTGTTTTGCTGTACACTGAAGAGACTATGAAAGGCTCTTTAACTTATTTCCTATTAAAGAAATAAAGCTTATCTGAAACATAGTTTTCTTACATTAATGCACCACTTTTATTCCTAGACCAGTTTACAAGACATGGCCCTGACCTTGGGTCATTCAGTGCAATTCCCTAATGGTCTTAAGGTATGGTATATTTACAGAATCTGGGTTTATATAGGACTACCTATGTCAACTCCAAGATACAGCCACTTCAGGGACAAAAATGGCAGCCCAAGAGGGACAAGCACACCCTATGACAGGGGAATGGAGGGATTTTGGTCAGGGAACCCTGGTCTAACTTAGGAAGACAGAATTAGAGAGAAGAAGACCCAAGAAAATAATTTGATACCTCAATTCTGAATGCATAATATTAAATTATTAAATTTAATATTAAAGAATCAATCAGATTACTTCATTCAAAGCTCCATAAAGATGTCAAGCGATGGTATTTTCCTGTGTATTTCATTCACCTTTTGCATCCAGTCCCAAAGAGGAGAACTGATTGTCCTTTTCATTTTTAATCCTATACATCTGTCAGTAGAGTTTCTCACTAAATGTGCAAAAACCTAGGTCAGGGTCTTTGTACTTGGAATGAAACCTGTACAGCAATTATTTTTAAAAGTATTTTTCAAAAAAATCAATTTTAGAATCTATGACTAAGAGGAAGAAGACTTCTAAGAAAGCTTATCTGAAACCAGCTAACATAAAATTGAAAAAAAACCAACTTTAAAAGAATGTAAATTTTATGGTTATTAAATTGGGGCACAGTAGCAGCTTGTTAGTATGGCATCCTTAAAATACCCTGCAGTCTTCCAAACTGTGATGGTCTGTGTGAGATGTAGCTCTTGCCTCCTCTAATCAAGCTGCAGTTTCTTGTTTTCAGTCAGATTATTTTATTTCCTATTTAATTTATTAAATATATAATTTGTGCAACTTGTCTCTCAACATCTACTTTGGAGTGATAAATGCCAGAAGTATAATTATATATATATATACACATATTATATATATATATAAAATAAATAAATAAATATATAAAATAAATATATATTTTCAGTGTACAGGGAAGAGTTAATTCACAAGGCATAATCATTCATTTAGATGTCTACACATAGGAAGAATATTATAAACAAAGCTTTCACTTCTGACTGGGGAAAACAGATGCACTCAAAAAATTTTAAAGCATAGGTATAATTGAAATCTTATAGACTTTATAAATAAATTGGCAGTGGTTTGTGCTAAAGATACTAATGTTTACTTTTTGTTGATTAGATGCTTGTGTGCATGGTATGTGTGTAGCTAAAACATAAGAATTAATCACCAGTACATCACTCTGAAAACCTAAGATACTCATTGTTATATTCTAGGACTGTCTTATCTTACCAACCAAGAAACTTGAAAAGATTAGAGAAGTCAAATCAGTGTGTTTTCCACACTGCCTTTTTTTAACATAGATATCAAATGTTCTGCAGCACGTGGTAAACTAAAAAGACCTAATATTTTAAAAGTCATGTTCATTGTAGTTTGTAAACTAAGTTTGTCTCCACTTTTTTTGCCTTTTGAAAGTAGTATGTACATAAAGCTGCTGGAAGTCTTCCCACGATTGTGGAAAACTGACATTAATGATTTGTTTGAAGAAATTAATATGCTAAACAGCATAATTCTAACAGCATTCAAATAGTGAGGTACAATCTATTTTAGCAAGACTTGTGTAAAGGTTTTACTTTTGGTTTAGCTGACTCATTATTTATTTATACACAAATTGTATCTGTAATGTCACAGTAATATATGAAGCTATGAACACACATATCACCCTACTTGCTACTTTTTTGATACCTGTTCCATATGTTTATCCATATATTAGAGTAAATGGAAAAATGTTATTGTTTATATCAAATTTCAGTTCAGTTTATCATTTGCTCACTAGTTTCTTAAGTTTCTTTAGGCCTGACCTTTTCTGTGTCTGTATCCCCTATAAAGGATTTATTTTTGAGTTTGTGATTTTTGTCAAATGTAAGCATAGATTCAGTATAGCTTTAGTTGAATGAAACACATCAGTGGCTTGCATTTTTATATGTCAAAGTTAGACATAACATATATGACATGGTTTTAATCTAAAGTAAGGAAGAAAACGCCACCTCTAGTTAGAAGAGAATTTTCTGAGTAAAGCTTAACTTCATAACCAATGCTAGAGTGTTAATGTTTCCAACCAATAGCTTATACGATAGCTCAAGTGGATGTGAATTTTCAGTAGCAGTGATTCTCTTCAGTGTTAAGCTGTTTTCATTTATGCAAGTCCTTAAGAGCTGAGCCATCCTTAGGCAGCTCAGAGATTAAGATGTGGAGCTCAAGTCTGAATAGCGGTTAAGGCTGCCTTAAAGAGCCATGCTGCCATTCCATATCATCAACCCCTCCACCTGATCAGAAGTCAGAGCAAGCCATGTAGGAGTTAGGCTGCACAGACACAGCAAGTAGTTCTCCCTAAAATTTCCTGTAGTAAGTTCCACCCCATTTTTCTTCACTTGCTACAGGTCACTTCCAAATCAAACCTAGTCAAGGGGCTCTGCACTGTATTGAAATGAAATGAATGGAGAAAAACTGCTGCTTTTATCTAACTGGAAACAACCAGTGTATCTGGCTAAGCCACTATCTCAGGAAACAGACGATAACAGCAACATTTCTTAGAAAATTATTTGAAAAAGTTCATGACACTAACAGCACCAAATCTTCCATTCTGAAATCATGTGTAAAAAGATCTTAAAACAGCGTATTGTCCTTTCCCCTGTTTTTAATAAAGTTACATACATGGCAGCTAAACCGGGAAAAGAACCCAAAACATGAACCCCCAAACTTAGAAAGCTACTATAATCTTCACTATAGTGCCTGTTAAACTGGTTGCCTTTAAGCAAATATATATTGTTTCCGTTGTTTCCCAAGGCTTGAAAATCAGACCATAACTGTTGTACCAAGCTAGATAATCACAAGCTATTGGTACTGGCTTCGTTGTACTTATGAAATGGGAGCCAAGAGCAAAATTTCCTGGGAGGATCAGCTGGAAATGATGAACATAGTGGAATTTTACAAGGAGAAACATAAGAATTATGTGTTGTGTCATGCCAAACCCCAACTGCCATACTTAAAGAAAACGTGCTATTGAAAAGCAGTAATGTAGGCAAGGAGAATTGCGTAAGGTGAATGTGTTAGGTTATCACCATTTTTCATTAGTCCTTTGTCCTTCAAATTAAAAACAAAATTTGCAAAACCCAACAACAGATCTCAAGTCAAAATAGGTAACGTCAATGAGATCTGACACCCTGTGTCATACAGGTTTAACTTCTCATCACATACATGTAGTTTTAGTTGATTAAAAGCAAATGTGTGAAAACAGGCATCAGCACCTCATGCTGCAGTTAGCAGATGGCAACAAAAGAATACTGTATTGCAGTTCTGGATTACTTGCCACTCATTTTTACTTTTTTGAAACCTCGCTACGCAAGAGCCTCTGACCATAGTTGAGCAACTAAGTTCTATAGACAATTCAGGCCCACTTGGGAAAGGACCAGTAATCGGGTTCAGACTGAATAGGAACTATTAACTAGCTAATGTTAGGAATACTAACTGCAAAGATGCATATGCTGATGTCTTAGACACCTTACAATTTGCAATAGAGAAGTCCCAAACTGTTTCCTGAGTATGGACATCAATGTTTTCTGGGAAAAAAAAAAAAAAAAAGTGTTGGTAGATCATACCTCTTTAAAAAAAAACAAACCCTAGAGAGAGAGGCTTTCACCTTTTAGCCCAGTCCTGCAGATAGCAGAGTATTTTATCATATGTTCGTTTAAAATAAAACAGAAGCTGCCCTCTGACCATCAACTAGAACACATACCTCCCCCTCAGTGCCGTAGACACGATGTTGAGGTCATTCTCACTCTTGGGTTTTCCATCTCTGGTCCAGGGAGGCCCTAAATCCCTATGTACCTGACAGTGTTTCCAAGGAGACTAAAAAAGCGCAATACTGCTAATTTCTGAAGCAGCAACCAGGTCAAGTTCTACATTTGTTTTGAACTTGACCTGATGTCACCCAGCACTATGTAAAATGGCCTAGAAAACTCTTTTGGTTTCTGCCTTTGTTTTTTTTTTCCTGATTTGCTATCTGTTTCAGAAGGAGTAAGAGAGTCCTCATCTAAACATTTTTGGAAAGGATCAGTTCTTAATCCCCAGAATGATGAAGCAGAACAGAATGCAGTCTGTTTATACCATTTCCTAACTTTCATAAGAGTTTCTGTGTATGTATGTACATGTGTATACTTTCCTACTCTAACCATGGGAAGCTGAGCCAAGCAGGTGCCTTTCTACACCTCCAAGAAAAGTCACAGATATCAAGGGGCTTCAGCAGGCTATCGGGTCCACCTGCATAGATCAGTTGCACAGCTGGGGTCATGTCCAGCCTGACTAGACTTCTCTAGCACTGCTTTCATTCAGCCTCAAAGGGTTGTATCATTTTGAAACATACTAATGCAAATAATAGCAAAATCTCCATCTCAGATCTTGAGAGGTTTATAATAAATGCCATGCTCAGCCTTTTTTATCCTCCCTCCAAGCTGGCTATGTAGATAAGCCACACAGCAAACTATCCTGATAGAGCTCACAATCTATCAGGACTCTTGGAGGCAAAATCAGAACTGAAAAACTTTTGTTTAAAATCCACCTACAATTACAAACAACTAAATAGAAATGTTACAAAGAAGTTACCAAAACCTACATTTCTACAAAAATAAAAGCATCAGTGTTCTGTGGCTGCTACAGTCATTAACTATTACAATTGGCATGATTCGCAAGAGTCATCAGCACACTGCTAAACTGATTATAACTGGCTCCACTTCAACGTAGCATGTCACAAGAGGGACTACAATACTGTGACCCATAGAAAGGTTACTGTTTGGGAGTACTGAGATTAAGAATATACCAAAAGCATCAGATTTTCTAACTGCTGCATTAGTAAAGATCTGTATGATTTTTGTGTGTTAGTGCTGACATGGAACCAGATTAAAACCGAGCATGAGTATGATTAAAAATGTACACACAGATAGTGCTGGTTTATTTTTGCTGCAAGAGGACAAGTCATGTAGCAACCATTGGCTAATAATCATACAGCATACGCAAATATTGACATTTCTGTGTCAATGTAGTATCTCACAGGTCCAACTCAAGTACAACTTTCAACTCTTGAGGTTATCACTAATGAATAGGAAAATGATAAAATCATTACTTAGAGAACAGAACGTCAAAAACTGCAGCTAGATTAAATAAAACCAAAATATTGCTTAACTTTTTGGCAATTAACATGCAATTAACATGCAGTTATACGTATTAAAATGGCGGTTAATTTTTTCTTCTACACCATAGCTTAAACCAATCATCACAGGAGTTAAGTCAGCCCAGAACAGAGCATTGTACAGTTGGTTAGATCTGGTACAGTAAAAGCTTCCTTCATAAGGCAGCATTTTTTATTTGGTAGACCAAAACTGTACCATATTGTGGTAAATACTGTACTTTCAGTTTTCTAAATAATCAGCTCCGCAAACAGAACCAGCATAAACGTGGGGATATGTATTAGATTATTTAGCCATTGTAACATGCCAGAACAGTAGTACTAGCACACATGCAATAAGCTTTAAAACCATGGTATTTTTAACCTGGCAGTATCTATTAATGGCTGAACAACAGGGCGCATGGGGGAGGGGAAGACTGACTGTACTATAATTATGTGGCATCAATCAACAATATTCACCAAATCGTAACATGACTTAGCCTGCTGCACAAGACTGAATCTGCTGCAAATGTATTCTAGGCACCTGTGGGAGAGATCTGTAATGAGAATGATGGAAACCACAAATTTAACAGGTTTTATTTAGTGCTATCTTATTTCACTGCACAGGAAAGCATGAGTGCTTTAAACAGGTGACTTTACCGGGCAAGCACATTGTCAAAACCCGTTTCAATAATATATTTGTTTTTAATAATACACTAGTCTATAATAACCTACAATAGTAACTCAAACTGACATTATCTATAAAATATAAGATCCAATATAATTCAATTAAATACCAATCTAACAATTTTTATGCAAATTACTTTACTCCACAATGTACATTCCTTTATCTCTGGGGATCATTCTCAATTTCCTTTTCTGTAGCTTTTCTAGCGCTACACTGCATTTTGGTAATATCCACTGAAGCTGAAGACAATATTTCAACTATTAAGCCTACCAGAAAATTATTGTTAGATTTATATATGTTTTAGTCATACAACTTTGCTTTCCAATGATTTTTCAAAGTACTTTTCTATAAAGACTAGAAAGTTCAGAGAGGATACCAACATTGGTTTCAGTCTATTCTGACTTTCAAACTAGTTTTTGAGTATATTAATAGCCTTTGTACAAGCATGTTCATTAGAAAGAAGGCTGTTAGCACATATGGATTGCCAGACTCTTCCCATTTTAAATCCCAGTTGCTTATAACTTTGCCAAACATTAAATACTTGGGCTGAAATTTTCCATGAAATGCCTGTGCCTCAAGCTGAGATGTGTTGGAAAATTTCAGCTAAAAAAAAACACAAGTGTTTCCAAGAATGAGGGTAGGAGAAAAACATTCTGTTTTGCTCATGGGGAAAAAAAAAAAAAAAAAAAAAAAGAAGAACAAGAAAAAAAATAAAAAAAGAAGAGACATTTTCACTGCAAAGATCACTTGCTCTGATGCACTGACCTAAAATTGACAGAAAGGAATAATTTTGTTAGGAATTACACTTTTTTTACTTTCCCTGTGAAAATCAACTAAGTATGGGCTACTTATAAACCCTTCAAAAATTGTGGCCTATGTGAATTTACTACAACAAGGGATTGGAAAGAAATTCCTAACGGGTGGAAATTAATCTCATGCAATAATGACAAATGTACAGTAGATGTCCAGGTCTGAGAGCTCCACAGACAATCTTGGCATGTTCTCCTGCAAGCCCTTGGCCCCAGAACATTCTATTATAATGCTCTGTTGCAACACACTGAAAACACGGAGCATGAGATTAAAGCCATTATGCCAGTTTGGTACAGGAAGAAAGCAGCAGAAGCTGGAGAAAGAGGTGCAAAGGAATTTCTAACACAGTCAACGCACAGCAAATTTTGAGGTGATCTAAGGACCAGGCTGCTAGGCAAACTATAGGCTACAGGGGAGAACAATGGCCCTTTGCAGTCTGATGTGGGGGAAATATTCCTGTTGACCCCAAGTCTAGACTTCAGTTCCAGCAGCAACCACTGGCAATTATGTCCACACTGACAAGATTTTCTTCTCTAGTCTGGGCATTACTGGGGTGTATTTGCAAATGGAAAATATGGTATCTGTCTCTCCAGTACCTGTAGTGACCCACTGCTGCTGACACAAAGGGAGAAACTGGTTAATTCAGAAATCAGAAGAAGACCTAGCCCTGCAGCAGCAGCTGCCGTGCCTACAGCAAAAGGAGTCAGCTGGGAAGAGAAACCTGGATTGACTGATACTGGCTGAGTCTATAAGGACAAGGGAAGGCTGCAGTGCTCAACAACACACATATAGCACACATGTGGCATTTTCAACTTTGATATCCAAATGCTTTCAAGAGACAAGGCTATCTGCCACCAGCCTTTCAAATATACAAGCCATCACTTTTCTGCAACCATGAAACAGCAGTTTGCTAAGGCTGTGACTTCCCTGGGGTATTTGACTTCATAAGCCTTGACAAAAAAATGGGCAGGATCGCCAGAACCATGATGGGCAAAGTTCTTATAAGGGTTGATCATAAAAAAATGAACAAAATTCCAGCTTATCTGAACTTGCCTTTTGCATTGTGTAACTTGTAATTGCTTCTCATTTTGGTATTCTTAGCTGATTTTGCCCCTATGTTCCACAAAGCCCTGGCACAGTCATTATGCTTTTTAGTACCTTTTGTGGTTAATGACCTCTGGTTTCTTTACAGAGGCAATGCATAGACACAATCACTCTGAGTCCAGAGCATTACTCTTATTTTTACAAAGGCATCTGATGCAAATGAAAAGCTTTTGTTGTCAGAGTGTCATAAATATTTAGCTGCCATTGGGCCAACATTTGACTTGCAAGTAACCAACCAACTAGTTGTGGATCTGGTGAAGGCTGTAAGAACCAACTTCTAAGCAGCAATCATGGCTCATTTCTGTACAAGCTCAGGTATTACAATAAATGCTGTGTTTCAAGAGGCTTGGGTGAGTTTCTACACAAGTTGACAAAAACTGATCTTTGCATGTGGAAATTCTGGAACCATTGCTGGTCAAACTGAAAAATTGTATAAACCCATTATGTTTTCTCCTTGTATGCATCCTACAGTTATGCCACGTGCATTTAAAGAGACATACAATTATAGCATGAATCACATCAGCCACATGCTTGTTTTCTCTAGATTCAAAGCTTCACAGCACTGCTCTGAGTGACTGCCCATCATGAACACTTATGGTGCAAGGACAAAATGGTCTTCTGATAGATTCACAGCTGTCTCATTCTGCCACAAATAGATAAAAATGAGCATCCTGCTGAGCCATTACAGACAGCGTACCACATATCGGTGTTTATTCACATTCAACTTTGGATGGCACTAGCGGACAGCTGGGATATATCCCTGCATGCTTTAGCATCACCCACAAGTATCCAGAAACTGAAGATGTCTGCTATGTTTGATAACAGAAAATTATGAATAGAGAGGGGTAGTTTGTAGGCCTTGAGTTCAGGGCAGACCCATGCTTTGGAGAAGCGCTGTAGAAGTGATGGAAATTAGAGTATAAACTACACCTGCTTCTGTTGTAGAGGTTGTGTATGGTGGAAATAAAATAATATTTTCCACAGCTAGACACCTAATCAAAGTGCTGCTGCTTTTCTGACTATAGATTCAAGAACATGATCTGAAGAAATGCAGAGCTGTCACAGCTGAAGCTAAAGTAATTGAGAATTGCAGCTTAGGCATACAAAGTGCAATAATAAAGCTATGAACTCTTGAAGTTCAGGAACCTTGAATTCAGCATCTGACATTGTCAATGCTTTTAGCCTCAGATAATTCCTATGAAACACTAGAAAGCTGTTTGGCAGACCAAGCAGTTTAAGAAGGACCTTGACAGTGTGACTTTGTTGTAAAGGAAGGATACCCTTTGTTACCTATGACTGTCATCCCATGTTGTTCCTCAGCTGTGTATGGGTGTGTGTACCTATATTTATATGAAACTTTTGGACCATGTGGGTGAAAATATATTACAAATTGTCTTCTCAAAGCAATGTCATATATCACAAAAAACTCCTGAAATAATAAATCAAAGAAAGGAGAAAAGCCATTTTACTATGTCTTCCACAAAATGCTGCTTCAGAAATAATAATTTGTCCTCCCTACCTATAAAGGCTATCTTCTGTAAAGAGGAAAGAGTGCAAGCTTTTTAGTTTGTGGCAACTGCAATAGTGTTTGCATATATCAGAGCATCTTTGAAAATCATTATAATGTTAATTTGTGGAAGGAAGTTTACAGAATGTGGAAAAAGGGACAGGCCATGTGGGAGTAATACAGGAACATTGCCAGAAATGCAGCAGGGTGACAAAGAAGGCTAAGGTCCATTTGGAATTAAATCTGATGAAGGATGTCAAGGACAACAAGAAGAGCTTCTTCAAATACATCAATAGCAAAAGGATGACTAGGGAAAATGTGGGCCTCCTGCTGAATGAGGTGGGTGCCCTGGTGATGAAGGCTAGAGAGAAGGCAGAGTTACTGAATGCCTTTTTGCTTCGGTCTTTACTGTCAAGGCCAGCCCTTAGAATTCCCAGACCTTGGAGGTAAGAGAGAAAGTCTGGAGAAAGGAAGACTTCTTGGCTGAGTAGGATCAGGTTAGAGATCACGTAAGCAAACCTGACATCTACAAATCCATGGGCCCCAATGGGATGCACCCTCAAGCGCTGAGGGAACTGGCAAATGTTATTGCTAAGCCACTCTCCATCATCTTTGAAAGGTCATGGAGAACATGAGAGGTGCTTGAGGAGTGGAGGAAGCCAATGTCACTCCAGTCTTCAAAAAGGGCAAGAAGGACATGCCAGGAAGCTATAGGCCAATTAGCCTCACATCCATCCTGGAAAGGTGATGCAACAGCTCATCCTGAAGGTCATCTCTAAGCATGTGAAGGAAAAGAAGGTTATCAGGAGTAGTCAACATAGATTCACCAAGAGGAAATCATGCCTTCTCAACATAATAACCTTCTGTGATGGATGACTGGCTGGGTAAATGAAGGGAGGGTAGGTAGATGTTGTCTACCTTGACCTCAGCAAGGCTTTTGACACTGTCTCCCATAACTTCCTCATAGGTAAGCTCAGGAAATATGGGTTAGATGAGTGGACAGTGATCTGGATTGAGAACT
>JAVJGJ010000057.1:13793557-13809126 GCA_035590215.1 Microhierax caerulescens
GGCAGGTCTCTTCTCCCAGATAACAAGCAACAGGACAAGAGGAAACAGCCTCAAGTTACCCCAGGGGAGGTTTAGATCAGATATTAGGAAACATTTCTTGACTGAAAGGGTGGTCAAGCATTGGGACAGGCTGCTCAGGGAGCTGGTGGGATCACCATCCCTGGAGGTGTTTTAAAAAACATAGATGCGGTACTTAGGGGCATGGTTTAATGGTGGAGACTTGGCAGTCCTGGGTTAAAAGTTGGACTTTAAGATCTCAAAGGTCTTTTTCCACCTAAATGATTCTATGATTTTTTTTCTGATAGTAGCTGATACTCATAAGAGTAATTTACTGACCCTTGCTGGTTAAATACCATCATACCAAAAACTCAATTTAATATCATTTAACAGGGCAGTCACTATAAACAGAAACCTCTGATGGTAGTCAGTAAACCAAAGGGGATGTGAGGATTAAGGCAACATTCCAGTAGAATTTAAAGAATTAAATTAGACAGATTAATTTCAAATATTATGTTAAAATTATGTAGCTGAGAAAATACATAATATTTTAGAGCAGTGATTTCCTTGCAATTTTAATAATTATTTCAGGAGGGAGTGAGCTTTTAAAACTGCCTAATAAATCTGGGCATACTGATCCTATACACTGCTGCTTTTAAGTCTTAAAGATAGCAAAAGATCTCCCCCACATCCATCATTTCATTAGTGGCAATACTATCTTTGTATGTTTTCTGACTTCTTGTAGAAAACTAGTTTATGACCAGTAGGAGATCCTTAAGAATAGGCAGTAAATTTTGGCCACTACTCGTGGGTTGGAATCCTGTTGGCTCCTTGATATGGAAAGGCACTGCCAAGGCCCTAAATTTGTAGGATAGAATAATGTCTCAGAACAACTATGGCTATATTGCCAGTGAAAGGTTAAACTGCATTTTTGCAGCTTTGAAATGAATCAGAGGACATTACTGACGAGCGGTTGTGCTTCTTATGAACCGCTAAACCAGGTTTGAGGTTTTTTTTTTTTTGTTTGTTTATTTTTGTTTCCTATGGAATCACCTCCAGCAGCAGCAGCAGCCGCTTATAGCTAGGTGTTATAAAACCTGGTTCAGATGCTTGGTGTGACAAAATACAGGGGAAACAAACAGATGTTAGATGAAAAAAAACAGCAGGTACAACAGCTTCTGTGGCGCTGAAAGAAAGTAGACAATTTTAAGGCCTTACAAGAAAAATAAAAGGATGAAAGAAAACTTTGTGACATTAGCCCTGTTTAAGGAAGTTAGCTAGAGAACTGTGAGGTACGTGGACAAGTGAACAAATGAGTATCCAGAGAAAGGAATCCAGTTCTGAGGCCACATCAAAGGCTTGCAATGAGGGAGTAAGACAAGGAGGCCAGTAACCAAACATTTAACATCCTGGATGAGACATTATTGTTGTGTGTATGTTTTAGACTTACTGAAGTGGTTCCTCATAGCCTCAGAGTTTTCTGGTGTTAACAACTCTAAGTACTCAAAATTGCCGGTCAGTCTTCAAACTCTGATGACTTAAATAATTAGATTTGTCAAAATAAATATATTGCGTGCTTTATTGATTACTTTGTATGTTCATAAACAAGTCAAAATTTGGTTCAACTTTCCTCTACAACCATAAAACCCAGAAATCTTAATTAAAAATACGTGTAAAGATTACGTTTCTGTCTTCTGTCACATAAGGTTGAGGCGCTGGGACAAATAGGCAACTTCCATGCCTATAAGCTAATCTGCCTGGCTTCTTCCTGTATGAGTCAGTTTTACTGGAACAAACTGGAATTATGCCCTTCATTTAATGTTTGCTGTTCCCTGAGTGTAACTCGGCTTAATACTGCAACTGACATATATCTAATAAATCACTACTGCTTGAATAAAGACTGATCTCAGGTCTACCTGAGGCAAAAGAATAATCATTACTACTCCTTATTATACTTACAGTTCATAAGTAGAATATTGCTTCTTTTCATCTAGCAACTTATAATTCCTAAAAGCTATTGAAATCTAAGAAAGCATTGCAAGTTATAAAATACCTACTTATTACAAGTTGCCTGGATTTTGAACAAAAACATATAGATCTTTTAAAAGTCCAAAGCAAATGCTATGTCAAATGGGACAAATCCATTTGAAAAAAATGTTATTTGCATAAAAAATAATTGTTTCTAAACAGCTTGCAAATGTTCTTATTTTATTTATACGTACATACTTTTGAAGGACCATTTGTGCTTTATTTTTCCACCATTTCCATCATTTACTATAGTGATAATTACAATTAATTTTTTGAAGTTACATTTATTATATATGTAAATGTCACATACATGTACACACGCAAACATATTATCTGTTTTTCAAGGTTCTCTTGGCTAGCAGGAGGAAAAGGATGGACGATGGACTGGCAAAGTGATTGTAGTGAGAAACAATCTGAGCCACCATCTTGTCAGCCAACCCTCCTAGCAAACCCAGGAAGGTTTCTGCTTAGCCTTATTCCAGCCTTTCTGGTTTGAGCATGGCTCAGATTCCTTTTAGCTAATTCTTTCCAGCCAGTTTTGCCATGTTATGCTTTAGCTGCATGCTTGCTTTTCCAAGACTGGTTTAATTCAGGCCACTCAGGGATATTTTCTTTTTGTTCCTTCCTCATGGCATCAGTTTAAATTCGTGTCTGATTACCTTTCTTACTATATGCTTATTACCACTACAGAGCCTAAGGCTGTCAGTCTTTTGGACAGTTAGCAATTGCAGCTATTACAGTGCTTGTCTTACAGCTTTGGGGAAAAGATATTGGAGATGAACAGACCCTGGTAGACTGGAATCTCTCCCTTTCCCTCCACCCATTGCACCAAAGGAATAGCATGTCCCAGATATATCAGATACCGTATTTGCTTACCAAACACTAATGTGTTTGGGTATTTGTAGTTAACAAAAAAGGTCATGGCCTGATATTTATTCAATCAGTCTTGATACCAAATTAGTTGTTTCATGGTAAGAGCTACTCAACAGGTGCCAAGGTTGAAACTAGTAAGAGTCTGTGAATGCTATTTGTTAAAATAAAGGGGTAACTCTCTGCATTTAACAATTTCCAATTAAACATCAGAGTGGCTGTTGCTAGAGACCCACTATGCATTTATTTTCTGTTTGCACACAGTAGGTCTCATTTAGGTCATTATTGTTGCCCGTGTTCAGTAACAAGAGACAAATAAAGAGCTTCTTTTCAAAAAGGTCACTGGTTGTTTTTCTACTTCTGATACAAAAAGTTGTACTGTACAATGATCTGTTGTATTATCTTGACAGCTTTCTTACCTCCCAACAACTATTTATAAAGTAAAGGTGGGGTGTTTTTCATGGTATGGTGACTTTTCCCAGCTATTTTCTAGTTATGCCACAAGGAAAATAATTAATGAATAGTCTAGAGATCTAATGAATTTGAATGCATACTTACATTCTAATGAAGTTCATAAGTCTTAGACACACGGTTGAGTACTTCACTGTGTGTCTAAGTAAAAGAAAATCCACAATAAAAAACAGAATACAAGCTTCAAAGTTAAATACGCTCACCATATGCATTTTCAGAAGTAATCACTAGAAAGATGTATGTATTTTTCCAGCAATATTGTATTTTGTTAATAGTTGTATTTAATTCTGAACTTTTCTGCTTGTAACATATTAGAGAACCACTGGCATGCTGCCTTCTCCACCCCAGCCTATATATGTGCGGAAAGAGAGTAATCTATTGATGGGCAAACATATATAATGAGGTTTGCAATACTTTTCCAGCAGTGGGCATGCTTTATAGCTTCTGTAACACCATGACAATGCCAGCATATTGTATTTTTTCCCAGCAGACATGTTAAAGAAACAGATTTCCATTTGTGCAATTTGCACAAGCAAAAGGCAAATGGAGCTAACTCTAAAACCTGTGCTGGTGTTAAAATAAATAAGCAGAATTGCCCCCATTCCAAGAATGCTATACCAAATAAATCATAGCAGTACAAAGTACATTGTGGTGTCCACTGGGATGTGCCCCCCCTTGCTTTCTGTCACCAGCCAGCCAAAGGGGCTGCCTTTAGGTGGTACATGCAGGCAAATATGGTTGAAAAATCCTGAAAAGTAGTGATCTTTATTTATATACAGTACTGTCTGGACTCTAACCCATTTCTCTGCTGCATCCCATTGTTGGTGTGCCCCACTTTTCCTTTCTCCTGTGGCTTGCAGCTGAGGGTCAAGATAGAGCACAGCCCTATATGACCCTCAGAAAGCTGGTTTGCTGCTGCATCAGGCACAAGGTAATCAGATTTGCAACTAGATCAGAACCAGTTCAGCCCATGGATAATTTGGCCCTTGTTTCTCCTCAGCCGTGGCTTCCTCACAACTCCCTCTTCCTGCTGTGCCACTGTCATGCTTCACATGGCCACCAAAGGTCAATGCTCCTACGTGCCTCCTGCTTGCCCTCTTAGAGGGCAAGTTGTCTGAAGCTGCTCTGAGGTTGTCTGAAGGTGCTAGCATGTGTCTTTTTGAACAGGTAACCTTCAGGCTTGGCTGACTTAGAAGGACCAAACACAAACAAAGTCACCTTCTTTGGTGAGGATTTACATTTTGTCCCCATGATCATAATGAGTTTGTGCCCCATCTCTGACGTAGTGTGGGCTCTGAAGCAGCACCTGGAAGACCAGCGTTGTGGGCATGGATTCAAGTGTCCACATTGCTGAAGGAGGAAGAGAAGGGTAGTATCTCAGAAATATCCTATAAACTATCATCAAAGTGGCCATTAAGAATCTCTTAATTAAAGATGAGCTATGCTATAAATCCCTGATAGGTATCTGTTGTACGTTATTTATTCATTCTGCTCCAGAAGCACTGTGAATAGCATGACCAACCAGGTAATTCATATAACGGTACTTATATAATCTACTTTGTAAGCACAGCCAGAGACAATATTATTCCTGGAGCTAGAGTATTTCAGGAATTATGTTGGTGAGTTCTATTTATATTACCCAGCAAAACTATTTTCTCGAATATGGCAACAGACAGTGAGACACATCAATAGACACAAGCCTGTGAGATGACAAATCTGCTCATTAAGTCCCCAGCCTTTAAATTGGTGAAATGACTTTAGGGTGTCCTGCTCAAGTTGCATCTTTAACTTGGATTTCGGTATTATTAACATTTGGAAGCTATTACACAAACCATAATCCAAACAACTATGGAACTGAGTGGCTACTCGGAGTTCCCTGAATAAGGCTCATCTATGTAGCACCAATATTGAAGGAGCTGGGGTAAGGGAAAACTGTGCCAGGAAAGGAAGAAATTGCACGTATGAGGGCTTCAGGTGTATCACATCACACTGATTTTAACCTTAAGAAGAATCTTATAACAGGAAAATTCAAAACCCAATAATAAAACTGCAACAGCATCTCTGTTTAGCTAAATAACAACATTTTCACTTTCGGAAGTCTAGGATCATTCAAATGACTTCACATAGATGTATTTGATACGGCCTTACATTCATCATCTTTATGAAGAAGAACATGAACATGAAGCTGGAGACAAATGAGACAAATCAGAGTGTCACTTCCAGTCTGGGCTGCAACAAACTAAAAAAAAAAAAAAAAAACCACCAAAAAACCAAAACACCTTTTCAAAAGTGATGTTGTCATGAATGTGGCAAGTCATCAAACCTTTTTAGTCTTTTCAACTGCACCAGAGGTGTGGAAAACAATCTGTTGAAGACAATAACCCAAACAAAGACTTTACGGTGAGGCGGGGGTTAATTACAAACAACAGAGGTTCATTATACATTCCAGAATGTTGTTCTCTCACACAAAAGGCGCTCTCACTTGTTAAATGTCTAGCCTAGACTATCAGAAATTGCATTACACTTGCTGCCCCTCCCCTTATTCCCGGACTTTCTTACCCTGGCTTTTTTTTTTTTTCCTTCCCCCCATCTCTATTGAAAGATAGTAATTAAACACTAAAGCCTCTCAGTTTCTGCAGCACTGCGGGGGAACTCCTCCCTGTAATAAGCACCAATTACTGGCCGCGACTGCAGCTGATGAAGGATTATCCTCTCACTCAGCTACGGCAAGCTCTAGAGTATAATCTTCAATTAGTTCAATTCATGTAGCACACTGGCAGGCAGGCCACTACGTTTCCCACGACTTACACAAACAGCCTTTCTTTGACGCCCCCCAACTCCGCACAGATGGTCCCAGGACTGTCTGTTGCAAAGTTCAGTGCATCTGGCCCCTAAACCCACCTAATGCAGGCAGCAAAACAAAGACTGGGACTCAAGTGCTCTACAGTACCTATTTGTTTCAGTAACAGCGGGCCTTTTTTTTTTTTTTTAAATAAAAGAAAGAGAAATTATTCAAGGAGTCAGAAAACAGGTGGATAAACAAAAAACAACCAACAAATCTTCTGGACCAACACTACAAAACTATAAATCACTTCTAGTCATTTTTAACTGTGTTTAAATTTTTTAAAATCCAATAGGCTACGGTTGAAACAGGCAAAAGCTAAGGAAGGCAAAATTAAAACAAAACTATTTTTAGCTCTTTTCCACTTGTGCTTAGGTATTGCAGATATCCTCAAGAAATACTTGATTTTTTTTTATTTTTTTTTTTTTTCAGTATGTCTGTTCAGTACTTGTAACAAAGGCTGTTGTGAACCCAGATTTACTCTGGGCTCTGACTTCTTGCTTCTGCATCTTGGTATTTCATGTGGTCTATGTATCAACTTTCTTTAACTGCCAACTCTAAAAAATAATAGTGCTACTTATTTGAAGAAAATATTTAAAAGCAGGTGAAGTTTAATTAGTTGTAGGTCTGCCTTTGTGGTTTTGATACTGGAAATTTTTGCTGCATGACAGCTAAAAATAATAATTAAATAGACTAAAATAGATTAGTTCCACTGACATCATCATCTCATACACTGAATAATTCTGTTGCTGCTGCCATCACTTCAGAGAAGCTGCTGGGACCATAGGGAAGGCTGTACCTAAAGGCACGCTGCTTGTAGCACCTGCTTTTATGGCCTCCTACTTACATCGAGCAGATGCAACTTCCACTGCTGCCTCCATGTGGCTGCCTCAGCAGAAGAGAAAGGGATTTTTTTCCAAAATGGGGGCTTGTCTTCACCTGTAAAAAGGCTGCAGGATGAAGTAGAGCAGATAGTTAGCCATATTGTGAAAAAAACAACACCGCAATGGTAACTGCATTGGTACCACCTTCCCGTGTAGACTGGGTGCAGGGGCTTCTATTTCCAAGCCTAGAGGCCAAAAATTTAGCAATATAAAGACAGTCTTTAAAAAATCTACCCTACTGTAGTAACAAACATCAAGTGTACATTTTTAAAATGATTCCTTATCTCAAGGCCTTTATTTCCAGGATCTTAAGGAGCAGCATCTTATTCCATATCTCATTCCACTGAGCAGAGGAGCGGGATGTCCTTGCATGGGGACCTGGCTCAACGCATCTGAGTGCCACAGACCACAGCTGGATGCAACATAAATGGACTGCATGTAAGTACCAGAACTTCTAGGATAGCTGCAGTATGGTTACATGGAGTAGAACTGAGCTTATGAACTCTTGGGTATTTTATTTTTTTTTTGGACCTGAGCACAGTAACTTCTTTTCCAATGCAAAAGATTATATGTTTTTATGTACTTAAGGTATATGGGCTCTTTCTTATATGTCCTCAGACCTCAAAAAGCACTTGTATGTCTGAAAGCATATCTGTGGGGTATTTTCCAATTGGGATTTAATAAAAGAGATTATTTGAATTTGTAAAGCTTGCCTCAGTCACATGCTTATACTATTATTTATGTCATCCTGATGAGGATACGACCATATACACTTCAATCCTAAAAAAACCCATCCAAACCACACAGACAAAACTCCCACATTGGTTTTACCTGGGCTGTTTATTTCAGTGTGACAAGAAAGCCAAAAGTCAAGTGTAGGTCCCAGTCTGTAAAATGTCAAATACCTTATGCAACTTTCAAGTAAGTGCTCTCCAGCTATTCTTTGGTCTTCCACTGCTCTGACTCTTCAAATTATACAACGATGTCGGTGTTTTCATAGAGAATAAGCAAATAAAATTAAAAAAAGCCATTTCCCTAAGGAACACTGAGTTTATAATGGTGGTTTTTTAGAATAAAAGTTGTATTTGCAATTATTCAGCCTTTTAGGCTTAAGTACCGTAGGTTAGTACTATGTAAACACACACCAAACTGCCATACAGAGGCAGAATACTAATGAAGAGGATCCAAAAGAATACCTTTCCTTTTTCCTATAGATCCAGGAGTCAATGGATTCCAAGCTCTCGATTTCTAGTATTTATAGGGGTGGAGGTGATGGTTGAGGCATCCTGCAGCACATGTAAAAGAAAAATATTCCATAAAGTTAACTTCCCTTAACTGGGAACTCACAAAGAAATCCCTCAGCAAACAATGGACTACCCTTGCTCGTCATGTGGGCAGTTGTCAAGTGTGAAGCCTTACATGCATGTTTATACCCCACATCTGGATGCTGAAATGGGCAGTTTTATTAAAATCAGAAGACTGTTTTCAGTGCTGCTATAATCATACAACTATAGGATTTGATCATATTAAAGTGTCACATTTAAAACTGTATTTATCATGGGCTCCAATCTAAAAGCGTGGAAGGTTTCTTTATTTTGTAACTCAGTTGACTGACAGTGAACTGAGCCTGAGATCACACCAAGCTTACAAACCCAACCAGACAAATTCCTGCACCGACTACCTGAGCAGTTTAAATTTAAATGTAAAATTGTCTGATGAAGCAAAGACTCGTGTGGGAAAAGAGCACTTAGCAACTGAGCTTTCTGGACTTTGTCCTCTTTTGCCTTTTTTTCCATAATTTCTTTCACATTGACCAACTGGCTTGGCTCACTACCTAGCCAAGTAACACACAGCACAAAATGGGCTCACGCTTTTCTCGTCCACTGGGCATTTTAGTCCCAGAGAATCACACAGAGACAGTTACAAATAAAAGTGTCCCCCAAAAATACTGTGACCTCTAAACTTCGAGGAAATAGAAAACAGATTAAAGGAAATTAGTGGGAAGAGTAAAGCGAGCAGCTAACCACTGATCGTTGCCAGCTATAGCCAGGGGCAGGCAACAGGTCATGACCATCACGCGGTGCAGGTATTGCTTCTACTGCATAATGAAATGGATCACGGGTTGTTGTACCTCCATTCTCCACTCAGCTGGGAAGAAAAAGTAAATAAGGCAGGCAAAAATTATCAGGCCCATAAGGATATAAAAAATGTTAAAGCACTGAACAGATAAACAGACTCTATACAGTACACACAAAACACTGAGGGACATACTATAGGGTATCTCAAGTTGGAAGTGACCCATAAGGATCATCAAGTCCAACATCCAAAGAACACAACCTCAGGCCTGAAAAGGGTTTTCAGAGTGGGTGCATGGTATTTATAAAAGGCAGAAGACAGAGTATATTCATATGAAAAGAACACAACACCAGGTCTTGCTGGGAACTCTCTTTAATTGACAATTTTCTTTGCTTAACTACAATATAAGAAGAAAACAGTACAAATGTAAGCAATTGTGGTATTGTCTTAACTGAGGTATTGCATCTTGGATTAGTTTTACTAAGTGATCTACTTCCTGCCTTGGAACCCTGACATTAACTGGCTATTCCTGAATTACATTCAAATCTAGTTTAAATTTCTGGTTAGGCTTTAGACCCTATCAAATGCTATTTTCAACTAGCAGTAAGATAGCCAACACAGGAAGCTTCAACTCATAAGTCAACCTCATAAATCTTTTTATATGCATAAATAATACGTTTACATGTATATATACCTGTAACCATGCTAATAGCAAGCTCCTTGATAGTCTATGGCTACTGCCTATGTGCTAACACATGCAGCATTGGGAATGAACAGGAGGACTTGGAGGTGTGTGTGCTATTGCAGGGGCCACAGTCTCTTTGGGATCACAAAGATGTGGTGGGGTCACTCAAACAGGAGCACGGCAACGTCTGGATACAGGCACTTTAGGAAGGACAGGCTGGGAAGATGAGGAGAGGGAGTTGCTCAGTACATAAGAAAGCAGGTGGAACACATGGAGCCCTGCCTGGGACAGTGAGTCAGCTGAGAGCTTAGGGGTCAAGATTAGAGGGCAAACAAACATAGGAGATGTGGTGGTGGATGTTTGCTATGGTCTGCCTGGTCAAGAAGAAGCCTCACAACCCCATGCCCTGGTCCTTATGAAAGGCTTGAACCACGCCAGGATCTACTGAAAGGCAACAACACAGCAGGATAGAAGAAATTTGGGAGGTTTCTGGAGTGCATTGACAACAGCTCCCTGATACAGGGGACTGAGGACCCAGCCCTGAGAAGTGCTCTGCTGGACCTGATCCTTAAACAGCAAAGATCGAGTCAGGCAACGGAAGGTTTGGGGCAGTGAACAGTGGAGTGTGTGTTTGTTTAAAGCAAAAACCAGCAAAGAACAGCAAGTTTCAGGGAGCTGGTCATGTGCTTGAAGTCAGGTGCATGCTTAAAAGCTTTCCTGGATCAGGGCCATTATTGGCCACTAATATATACACTGGGAAAAAAAACATGCCAAATAGGTTATAATGCATCTAAAGAGCAAATTGTGTTTTGAACACTGCACATACATTATTGTCCTCTGACTTGATGAAGCATACATAATTATAGTGTTTGCTTTAAACAATGTGTTATGTTTCATGTAAATACCGTAAATAGGAGGCAAGCTGAACAAAGAGTTATGTCATACCTTTTAACTGAGATCAGGAGGATTTAATTTTTAAATCTCTTTGGATAGCACCAATCATGCCCCTTTATAAACTGCTCAATCATTAAAGGATAGCTTTCTCTCTAGCCCCCTTGTAAATATATATAAATACAGTATGACGTGTTATTACTGAAAATATTTGTAAGACATTAACAAAGTTTGTAACCAGCATTTTTAACTGCACAGTAACAGGGTCTTTATTCATTAGGATGCGCATGTAATTTATTCCATGTAAAAATCATTATCACAAATATCAAACATGCTGTGGATAATAAATGACAGGGCAGTAATAAGACAAGAGCAGCTTTGTTTCAGGATACAAAAGCAAGTTGACCCTTTTGATTTATTTGTTTTTCCAAAGGAAGGAAATGCTCATTTAGCAGATTAAAAATTAAATAGGGAAGTTGAATGACAAAAATCTTGATGAAGATGGTACTTGTTAGAACTGTATGGAAAGATAACAAGTGATTATAATAGAAAACATGAACAGTCCAATAAAATGCAAGTATGATCAAAGCTGTGAAAAAAGCACTTAAGCTGTTTTGACATTTAACTGATGTGTTGAATGTGTGTGTGGATTTGAGGCATTTAAACTATGTTCATGAACAGTTCTGTTCAGGGAGCACCTAGTAGCATAATTTTCTTTCATCTTGCCATATAAAGCAAAATGGAAAATAATTCAAGAAATACAGTGTCACTGGATTAATCAGATTTAGTTTGCTACACTTTCTTAAAATACATGCATTTTATACCCCTATAGGAATGACACCTTAAAGTTACTGAAGAGTTGGAAGATTTTATTTTAACACAGGGTGAAAAAGTAGCTCCAGAGCTCATGCAATTTCCTTCTGGAGAAACTTCTTTATGTAAATAACTGAGCTATTCAATATGCAAGCCTATCAAGATAACTAAAGCTTTCTTCTTTCCAGGCTGTGTGTGTGTGTGTGTGCGGAATTAAGTAGTTTGTTTGGTATTTCAGTCCAAGACAAGAATTAGATCTAGAAGGTTTTTTAAAGTCTGATATAATTCAATACAATAGCTTAATTCAGGTTAGCATCAGATTCAATTGTGTTAGACATTGCTTTGAGATGTAATGTTAAGAACTGTAAGGTGGTAAAGAGGACACAGTTGTTTCTAATTGTTACCACATTTCTGATGCAAGATCCTAACTGAAGAAGTCAAAAGGAGTTTTTGCATTGATTTCAATGAAATCAGTGTTTCATGCCTATCATCTGTAGTTTCAAATGCTTGTCTTTTTTCTTTTAAAGTTACTGTGTGAGGTGTTTGGCGGGATATATAAACAAATGGCAGCAAATGAGAGCAGGAGATGATTTTTTCCAGTGTTTCTTTGTAACATGCAAAGATAAGGCAGGGCTTCAACTGTAAACATTTCCAGGGGAACTTTGGACAAAACATCCTATTCTCCAACATTGCAAAGGCAGCTCTGCTCAGCTGAGACCCATTACAATGAATACAGAACAAAAATACCTCTGTCATCCTAACAGGCCAGTAGAGGTTGGTTAAAGAGGTACGGTTTGAACAGAAAGTTCCTAAATACACTATCCTGGTGAGCTAGTGTATTGAAACACAGGAACATGACAAAAAAGTGCCCCCAGAAATCTCCACCAAACCATCAGCCAATACAATCTGTAGGCCCCTATGCTTGTTTCCTTGTTGTTTCTGAAGGAGTGAAATAGCAATGGAAAAATAATGTTTCCTTTGTGGAAAGCAAATGGGAACAGGCTAGGAGAAGGCCAGTATGCTGCCTGTTCATCTACAGCAGTGCTGGCTGCTGCCTTCTCTCACTGCTTCTATGTGCTTCAGAGCGATGGGAAAAGGCAAACAGAGAGAGGTAAAATACCTCTTGGGCTGGTTTGTCCTGATGCCGTGCCAAAAAGAGGGTGCAAAATGGAGCAGTATGAAAGTGTGCAACCTTGTTTCAAGACACTCTACTTTTGTGTGAAGGCTTAACAACAATGAGCTACGGCATAGCAAGATGAGCATGTTTAGTACATCCAATTTAGTTAAACACATGCTGACAAATCTAAATCAAAAGGTTCACAATTCCAGTTAGAAGCCACATTGCTACAGCTGAAGTCTCGTATCTGGAGTGGTAACCAGAGCACACTAAAGGCAAAAGAGAGAGAAGTAGGAAAAAAAATAGCCATAAGGAACCATTGATGCAAAAGAACTTGTGTTCCATGCAGCCCCTTACAGGCACATAAAATACCCCATCATAAGCCTTGGAAGTGGAGAATTGTAGATACAAATGTGGACTTGACAGTTTGGAAAGAAACTGCTGAATTAGCCTTAGAGAAAGCTGTCAGGCTCTCCCAGCTCGTGAAGCCTGAAACGCTACGGGGCCTGTTGTGCTGTCACTTGTGCCACATGCAGCGTGGCTTTGGTCATCACGTACAGCATGAGTCACGGTATCACTCCCAGTTTATGCAGAAATGAGCAAACCTCACACCATTTCTTAGTGAGGCAAGGAGGAAGCTGCCTCCCAGAGGGGTCCTTTTTCCAAATGAACTAATTACAGCCATTCTTGCTTTGAA
This sequence comes from Microhierax caerulescens, assembly GCA_035590215.1. NCBI lineage: Eukaryota > Metazoa > Chordata > Aves > Falconiformes > Falconidae > Microhierax > Microhierax caerulescens. Next base: position 13,806,929 of record JAVJGJ010000057.1, read on the forward strand.
AAGCTTACATTCTCCCACCCTGTGCAAAACACGTACCACACTTAACTCAGTGTGCAACTGAGAGCGCTGCACAGAGAGGCTTCACAAGACAAACTCTAAGATGATTATTTCTGTGATACGTACCATTTCACACAGCTGGCTGCTGTAACTGGGGTGAGTATAACTCTCCTGCACTTCACCCTTGCAGGGTAGAGAGTTGGGTATTACCGTGTTTGCTGTCCCCCTTCCTGGCTAGCCTAGATAAGCAGCTGCCCAGTTTACTTATTTGTTATGCTGTCCTATCAATCATTCATCCCCTGACAGCTCCCCCTCACATTTTCCCATCTCTTCAATTTCCTACAGTTCATGTTTTCCTTTTGTGCCTTGTCATGTTTTTCAGCCTGCTTCTTCCTCGTCACAACCTCCAGCATGTATGTGCGTATACATCTGTCCCTTCCAGCATTTCCACGTTTCTTATAGCATCCTGGCTTGCTTCTCAAAACACTACTTCTGCTTACTGCTCCTGCCCATATCCTAATAACTCCATGTCCACACCACTCTGCCTGCCCACCCACCCCATCACAAGTAACACGCTACCTCATTTCTCAACAGCAGCTCACTTGCACCCTTTTAGAAACAACACAGTCTTGCCAATCCTAGACATTAAGCGATCCTCATAGTAGCTTGAACTACAGAGATGTTCCGAAAAATAAAAAGCCACTGTAGAACCATTTTAATTTGTGTGTGTGTGTGTTGAGCTTTTGTCTTGGATTTTTCAAACATTCTCTAAAACACATAAAGATTAGAATTATTTAAGTTTTAATTAAAAATGTAATATTTTTTTCAGACAGTGTCATAATTGGCATTGACAATAATAATATGAAAAATAACCAAAAAACGTTACAACTCCCTAGCCTTTCAGGAAGAAAAATTGCCTTTTTGTTCTGTTGGGATAGCACCTGAGTCCTGCCAACAGTGTTAGCACAAATACTAACAACCACAACACTGTCACTTGGCTTTGATTTCTTTCAGTGTGCTTTAAATTGTGGTTAAAATATCTCCAAATTTAGAGGAACAATCGTTGTGACTGTGACTTCAGCTATATTCATGATAACAAGGAGTAGTGAACATACTGGATTATGCTACTTCAAAAGACCAAAAGTAGCAAGAACTAATTAGTGGCAAGAACTGGAGACTAGCTTAGGTGGGGATGCATAGTATTTTTGGTCACCTTTGTTGCTAGACTACTAAAATAATTATTCTGGCACAAATCATATGCAACCAAAAGTTATCCTACTGGGATATAGACAAATAGCTCCTCCAAGGTGTGTTTACAGTGCTTCCACATCCATTGCAAAGCAAATACAAGACTTTAACAAATGTTTGAAACAAGCTAGTAAGAATTTAGCTGTGCCTCTATATATTGATTTCCTTGTAATTTTTTATTTCGGGTAATTTTGTTAGTTGGATGGTCATATTGGAAGATACAACGAGGATTGAATCTATTATGTTCCACTGCCAAGTACTGGCAACACCCTGAGAAATATGTAATTACATTTACTATGTGATAATCCCTTTAGATGCTGTATCTATGGTGATACCCTTTTTAATAAAGTTGTGACAAGGGAACAAACCTATTATATGAATGAGAAGCCTACAGGAAAATTATGAAATATACCACCCCATCTTTCACCCTCATGGTCTTATTATGCAGCTCCTTAAGGAATAATCACACACAGGGCTGGAGGGATTGCTGTGTGGCTACCAGCCATGGGCACCACTAACCTAGGTCCTGGTTCAGTTCTCTTTGACAATAAAAGTTCCCTTCATTGCACTGAGAGCAGATCCAGGCTCCTTAGGTGCACAGAAAACAAATGGAAATAAAGACAGGTTAAATAGCACTGTTTGCTACTGGTATGTGGTGGGCTTCAAAGAAGTGAGAAGGGACAACATCAAAAGTGAACCATTTGAGGTTCAGACTGGAAGAGATCTGTAAATGTTTTGGTGAAATAATGGGATGGATCTGCTACTGCCAGGAGCAAGCATAGGCAGAAACACTGAGCTGAAGAGAGGCAGAAATAGGTATTCTACCTGGACCTTAGTAAAGCCTTTGTCACCATCTCCCACAGCATTCTCCTGGAAAAACTGGCAGCTCAGGGCTTCACCAGGTTTACTCTGCAGTGGGTCAAAAGCTGGCTGGGCAGCCAAGCCCAAAGAGT
>JAVJGJ010000057.1:13809817-13821004 GCA_035590215.1 Microhierax caerulescens
CTTCTCCCAGATAACAAGCAACAGGACAAGAGGAAACAGCCTCAAGTTACCCCAGGGGAGGTTTAGATCAGATATTAAAAAACATTTCTTGACTGAAAGGGTGGTCAAGCATTGGGACAGGCTGCTCAGGGAGCTGATGGGATCACCATCCCTGGAGGCATTTAAAATATGGGTAGGTGTGGTACTTAGGGACAATGGTTTAGTGGTGGAATTATCTTGAAAGTCTTTTCCAACCTAAGTGATTCTATGATTTTTTTCTATTGCAAATGGAATATTTCTATGCCAACATTAACTTCAGAACAGTCCCATCTTACAGATTCTTGGTAAAATGGACAATTAAAAGCTTTTATTCATGCTATGGAATTAATAATTGCTGTACTTCACCATGTGTGCTGTAATTCTTTTAATAGCTTCATTCCATTATCAACTATTTATTAAAAAGATTTCACCACAGATACAGGCTTTATGGAGATTACTGCACACTATACTTAATTACCAGATGTTCAGTATGTTTACAGTATATCTCAGAGTCAAGTAAACTTCTGCACAAAAACCATCTAAAACAAGCAGTTAAAATACCACTGTAAAGCTTTGTATTATAATAACTTGAAATGGAAATTCCAGCTGGACAGTGTTATGAAACTAAAACTGTGAAGAATTTCAGCCTTACTCCAAAACAACATTATTAAACTCCACTAAAAATGTGTTTCACTGTCTGAATTTACCAGGTACATTCAGTCCATCAGATAAACCACCACCCATGTGTTTTTCATATTCTTTTATGAGTTTATTGTTCTCTTATCAAAACTATATAAACTTGACTGTATGCCCAAATTTGTAACCAAACTTCAGAGTTTTATGGTTAGGGAGTTTTTAAGATGCCAGTGGCAAGTGTATTCCATTCCCAGTTTCATTACATAGCTTCCTTAAAATTCTGTTTTGCATGCAATTTTTTACTCATTAACTCTGATCCCTTTAAATTTACCCCTTTTTAGGAATATATGACTAGAAAAGATCTTTAAGCCTAATTCAAATCTGTTGTAGGCTCACCTCACCACCTTGAAAGCAGAGATATTTTGCTCTTCATGTCTCAATTTGACCGATTCAGAATCTTGCTTCTAATTTTGAGCTGAGTTTTATTCCTATTTCAGATCATTTTGTACTGGGCTCACACAGTTTTTCATTTAATTGATCCTTCTCCTTCCCTATTATTGATCACAAGCAATGGTAGTCTTTTTAGACTGCCTGTTGAGTCTTACTTAATCCTAGGCTCAGCAGGTCAAGCTGTTTTCTAGCCTACTTTCTACACCTCTACTAACATGTTTTTCATATTCATATAACCAGAACAACACATAGATATTCTGCATGAAGTCTCATGGGTGCTCTTGCAGTAAATTTTTTTGTTTGTTTGTTTCAGGGAAACATTAATGAATTCCAATATATCTTTCCATAGCTGCATCATATCAACAGTTAATAGTCAACCGGTGGACAATTGAAATAACCAGATAACTGTTCTCATTTCTACCTTATAAGCCCCTCGTTTGATTCCAAAATACTTGCCCCTGTACTCCACAGATGATACAGCACTCTGCATTTCACTCCCTTTCTCTGATGCCACGAATCACAGCTCAGAGTGCACTTTGATTTCTCCCCTCCCAAATGTGCAGCTGCATGTCAAACTGTTGTTAATGTTAAATTTAATCCTTCTGCAATTATCTTTGTCACACTCACACCGCTATTTACCAAAGCCAGCTCTGACGTTTCAATGATTTCTTGGCAAATAGATCTGTTCTTCATGTGCTGGAATAACTGAGTATTGGTGAAATACCTGAAATAGTGGTGTTCTCTTCCTATTTTTATTGCTGCAAAAAGGGCTAGAATGACCTAATTCTTAATACAGTCTAATTCTGTAGTAACAATAGTATCATAGAATCATTCAGGCTGGAAAAGACCTTTGAGATCTTCAAGTTCAACCACTAACCCAGGACTGCCAAATCCACCACTAAACCGTGTCCCTAAGCACCACATCTACACATATTTTAAATACCTCCAGGAATGGTGGTCCCACCAGCTCCCTGGGAATCCTGTCCCAATTCTTGACCACCCTTTCAGTCAAGAAATGCTTCCTAATATCAGATCTAAGCCTGGATGATCCTCCAACATCACATTGTTCAAGTCCTGGAAGCAATACCAGACTGCAGTTCCTGGTGGTGGTGGTGGCAGGGTACCAAGCTATATGGCTCCTGCTTGTCTTGTCCACCTCTCCCTGGCCTCACAGGCAGTTTGCAGAGGGGCTAGTACAGTGCCCTGCAGAAGAAAAGGCAGTGATTTGTCTCCACTCTGCACTGGCCAGCACCGTAAAGAAGGTAGGAAGAACATGCTTGCTGCAGCTGTCAGCAGTGCACCTGACACGTGGCAAGTTGTCTGTCATGAGTACAGCACTGTTTCTGAGGAGCCCTAGAGTTTGTTTCAATTCCAGAACAATCAAGTGATTTTGAGTTCATGTTTTCAATGCTGACACCTCATAGAAAAAGGCTAGAATATAGGCCAAGGTTTTTACATCAAAAGCAAAGCATAGGCATATATTAAATGATGACAACTTTAGGTAAATTCAGCAGGTATTCACCAAATCTGATTTAAAACAACATAGGAACCCAAATTTACATATCCAAGTTGAAAAATATTGGTCTTAATTATCTTTTAACCTCCTTCAGTCCTTTCCTCCTTCCCCCCCTCCAAAAGAAAACCCTTCTTTCACATGAGGATCCATCCAGCTGCACTAACAAAGCAGAAGTTGCCACAAACCTTGAGCTGTTTCACAAGCAATTTATACAAGGGAGAAAGACAGAAAAGGAGGTATTTCACGAGACTTCAAATTTCACATTGATCCATCTGCAATTATGGAGCAATTACGCCTCTCCAGTCAGTTCAGTATATCTCCTTGCCTATGCTTGAACATGTGTGCCTGCCAAACCATCTTGGAAGCTCACAGAAGGCGGATCAGGTGTTAAGCTCTCAAAATGAAGGAGAATTTTAGTAGCTGCGTAAGAATAATGCAACATAAAGAGTTATTTCACATCAGCTCCAGAGCTGTAATGGACTTTTTGGCACAAAAGAAGTCATAGAGGTTCTGTTCAGGGTTGGTTTTACTACTTGAAACACTCCTTGTCCTTTAACTTTTAGTGGCTTTTCTCCAACAATAAGCAAAAAAAGAGGACAAAGCTTGAAGGAAAAGAAAAACTAAATAAATTTATGAGGATATAAATGTATTCAGGGAATAATCCCAAAATATTATGAATTGTTGATGCCAACTTCTATCTTTGACTTTTAAAGCTCAGTCATTAGTCTCCTGAACAGCAGAAATGTTCTTTTTTCCTTCTTATTTTAGAATATCCTGATAAGGAAGAGTTATCTTAACACCACATACTCTGGAGTTGAAAGGACTCTGACCCAGAAGGTTTAACAGAAAAATGGATACTCATTTTCTGAAAATCTGGAAAAAGAAATTCTAATATCTCTGCAACCATTGACACCAAATTAAGTTTCAAGTGTCATTTAGAGAAAAAAAAAAAAAGAAAGCACAATTTGGAGTGTTGCAAGAATTGCTGAGCATATCTGAAAAACACATGATTCTAAGTCCTTGAAAGTCTGAAATCTTGTCCATAAAAACCTCCCTGTCTCCTTGTGGACTGCTTACGTGTGCTGCACATGCAGTACTGGAAGCCTAGGAGGTGGCAGGGGAGAATTTTATTTTTTTAAAATCTGTTTTCTGTCAACACACTTTCCAGTGCCAGGATGACTAAGATCTATGAATTCCATGAAATGATGCTTCTACTGTCGTACTGGAGAGGTGGAGAAGGGATTTTACTTCGTTTTTCTGTTTGGGTCTTGGGTCCACAGTTTACATGGGAAAAGCCTTGCACAATGGCACAACACAGCATGAATTTTGATTTGTAAACTAGTTCATACTTTATTGATTGGAAACCTACCTCCTGGAAACAATGGAAAAAAGTAAGACTGGCGAGTCTCACATAGGATATCAAACAGATTACCATAGCTTCTAGTCAAATATTGAGAAATGAATTAACCAACATAGTTGATGAGAATCTCCACTAGCAAAGCTCAAAAGATCCTAGAGAAAAAAAAAAAAAAACCGTAGTCAAAATCCCCTGTGACTCTACCTTCTTTGAAGACAAAAGGCAGTTTTCCCTTTCTGCTCTTGCCAGCCAAATCCACCAGAAGAGACAGATACATAGATTTGTGCACACTCTGGGGAACGCTCAGATATCTGTACCCACTCCACTGTAAAGCTCAGTTGTGAGCCACCAAGGCTCAAGTATGGTGGAACTTGTGCTTCCTGAAACACAGTAAATAGCTCAAGAATAAGTTACAGTTTTGGCTTTCTATACAAGAAATTTGTGCTGGTATGTGAACACTGGTGACCAGGACAGGCCTGGCAAATGAGAATCCACAGGAATTTTCCAGGTGATAACTATGCAATAAAGGCATGGTCCATTATCTACTCACAGCCCTTGGACCAGGATCTGACAATAACACAATTCTGGCTTGGGGGTCCTTTTCTCAGATAAAAAACATGTCACAGCCTACCATGACATAATGCGTTTATCTGCTACACATGCTTTGCCAGTTCAAATTTGTTCCCAAAATATTGACACATCAACTTAGCATTAGTTGCCGGATCAGTTGCCTGTTCGCAGTACCCTGGGTAGCGCTACACCAGCTCAGGTATTTTCTGTCCTCCTGCAGCCAGCCCTAAGCTGGCTCAAAAGCAAAGAACAGCATAACCTCCGTGTTCTGTTCCCTGACTAATTTGACAGAAATGCGATGAAGTGCTCACATCCAACTTGGATTCACTTTGTCCTGTGGCTCACTGTCAGGCAAAGCTGATGGAACCAGAGTGACCAGACATACAGGCCATAAGGGACCATTGCAGTCAGATCACCCAGTAACTACCCAACCACTTGTGCCCTGAACTCAAAACCTTTCAGCTGAATTAGAGCACAACAGCAAGCCTTTATTCTGTGATGCTTTGCAGTTTGATGCTGTGCAACCAAATGAACTTTTGGATAAAATAACAAAGGCTGACCTTAGCTTTCCTTCCCATGCACAGTAAGGTTGCCACCTGGCATGCCCGGTTCAGCAGATCTAACATACTTTGGATATGGAGGTGGAACGTGTTAAGAAAGTAGTCTGCTTTCATCCAAACTAATTAAGTGTGTCTATGACTGATCAGTTTAGCTATGTTGGCCACCTAATACTGCTTAAACATTAAATCCTATGGATTTACACTAATGCTAAACCAGTCTAACTGCAGGTGCTGCCCACAGAAACTGGAGATGAGCCTTCCCAGCATTACTTCTTTACTTCAGAGGTAACATTCTCTAGAACCGCATTCTAGCTGCTGTACCATTCCTGAACTGAGAAAAATGATGTCTGTACACTGAACTACTAGTCTATATCAGGGGGGAGGGGCGGAATCTAAAAAGACACCAAAAAAACCACCCAACCCCCCAAAAAGTACCAATTATTTACAGTATTCTTTTACCACAACACTTCCATTATGGAAGGGTTTTTGAAGGCAAGTTCTTGCCTAGTTACTCATTAACACTTGTTGGGGAATGTAGATCTAGGTTTCCTTCTATGCTACTAGTTCTGTATTACATTGCATTGGCCTTCAAGTTGACATGGGCCTCCCAAGTCCTGAAAGAATTTGATTTCTCTATGGGTGCAGCCAAACAAAACCCACCACCTGAGAATTAAAACATACCTTGAAAGGACCTGAAGTAGTAGCTGCCTTCCTACAGCAACTGCATCTCCCTTCACATGTCAGAGATTGCAAACTGAAGGAGCTATAACCAGAGAGAACTTCAGCAGTTGTTATATGGGTAACCACATTGCAGGTGGCTTTTCAGGTGAAATACATTCTGCTGTAATAAGGTAATTCACAACTTCCTTACAAAGACAGCTGTCACACATTATACTTCAGTATGTCACTTTTCAACTATTAAATTAAAACTTTAACAAAGCTCCAATACGTATGTGGATACAGAATTGTCAATAGCTACCTACTAACCGTGAACTAAGGAGAATAAGGAAGGAAAAAAATCAGATGCTAAACATATAGCACTAAATGAAAGGCTACTTCAAATAACTTTCACAGAAAGAGGGGCATGGAGTTTTTATATAAGAAATTCAATGATGCTATCTCTGAATCAAAAATGTTTCCTGAAGGGATTTAAGACAGATTTTCTTTTACTGTGAACTAGAGTTGTTTAGATGACTTCTAATCACATTTTTAACAAATTCAGGCCCTAACCTGGGAGTGATTTTTCTTTTTAGAGATTTTAAGTATTTATTGTTTGCTGATTTTCCATAATCAGGAAGAGACTGCATGGAGAGGAACTGCACAGGTAAGCCTGCACTCTTACCTAAACAACACACTGCAGTGTGAAAAAAAGATTTTATCTAGAAATGTTTAGACACTAAATAAAGTTTCAGGAGAGAGGCAAAATACATGCACTCAGAAACCTGACCCCAATGGAAAGGATTTTCCTCAGTTCAAATTGAAATGCTACTGTAGTAGAAAGATCTACTGTTACACATTTTTTTTTTCCTACTGCAATTTAGCCATGCCTCTGCATAGAAATCTGTGTTTTCAGACTATGGGATTTGAACCAAACAAGTCACACATCTCAAAGTACGGTAAACACAACTATCTGGCCTTTACCCACCATCTTCTCCTGAGGGGCATGGGTATTTATAGTGAAATAAAATAGCAGCAAAATCCTAAACTAGGATCCTATTCTGCAGCGGCCTGTGCAAAAAAAAAAAAAAAAAAACAACAAAAAAAAAGAACAAAAGGCACTCTCTTTAAAAGGCTTTTTTAATGTCTACAGTTTAAGAAGATGATCTAAAAGTTTTAGTTTCAATGAAATAAATTTAATCCACGGCAAATCCAAGTGAACGGAGGTCAAGCATGTTGGTGCTAGAGATCCATCAGGAAGAGGTATCTAAGGTTACTGCGTGGGGCAAGTGAGAAAGAGTCCACCCCGACTGAGGTACAAGAGACCTTCATAAGAGGAAAAATTGTGCAGCCTTACCTCCCACAGGAAGGAGCTAAATAGGTTGTAACACAGCAATGGGATATTCCCCTCCTTTGTTAAGGGGGCAAAGTGCACATATGACATTGTTTACTTGGTCAGGCAAGTGAGGGAGGTCTCAGGCTTAGAAACGTGCCTCAAAAGCTTCTTTGTTTAATGCACATAAAAACATAGTTGCCTCAGGCAAGTTTGGCATCTCAGCTGATAGACAAACCACAACGACAGCTATGGATCTGTCCTTATTATAAAAAGTGCACTACTGAGGTCTTCCCTAGGCCAGAACAACAGTCTCTTGTCAATTAACTATGATGTTACCAAATTGACGGGGGAGTTAAGGAAACCAGCTACACTGTACTGTTACCAGATTCCAGGCTGGTTAATTTTTCATGGGTCACATTGAGCAAGTTGAGAAAATGTCTGAAAGAAAAAATCCTTTCCCTTCTGGGAACAATGTAAAGAACATAAACAAGAAATAATAATAGATGCAGTTTGTTCCCTTTCTAAATACATAGCTTGCTTTCAAAATGAACACTTCACCAAAAAATACACATAAGTGCATGACTTAGAAATGTCACATCATCCAAGTAAAGTCTTTAGGGGTTTTGGTCACATACCTCTTTAGTGCATACTCTTTCTTATATCTTGCAATTCAGAGCATATAAAATATTAGAAGAAATCTTTCTGTACTGGCTTTTTAGTGGTCCGTTTATGTCAAACCCAATAGGTCTCCCACCCCCCAGCGCAACAGTACCTTAAGTCTTCACATAAGGATTCCACCTTAGATACTAGCATGGTAGTACTAAAACACTTCAGTACCTGGGTATTAAGTATCCAATTTAAGTATTAAACATATACCTTCTGCCCCCCTCAGCCCCAAATCACAACATACAAGTCCGGCAGTGTACAGTGAGCAGTCCAAGTATATATAAAAAAATAGAACATCACACTCAACGCAGCCTGATAGTTACCATTTGCACTTAAGTAGGTATTGTTGACAAAACCAACAAAAATACCTGAATAAAGGAGGTATTCCAGTACCTCCCTTCATCTCAGAGTATGTATTTTCACACAATTATAGCCAACTAATTGTTACATGGTATTGACCAAAACACCTACTGGTTCAGGGTCCTGTTGCTCTAGGTAGAAGCATATATGGGAGAAGAGGTTTTGGGGTATTTTTGGTTTTGCTTTCTGTGGTTTGGGGTGGTTGGTTTTTTTTTTTTTCCTCCCCTCCCTTCACTCCAAGCCCAAAGTTACACCTCTTAGGAGACCCTCTCAAAAATAATGAGGTCCCCTGGAAAAATTCAGCACCAAAAAAAGGATGAACTATCAGTAAATGAAGCTCCAGTTATGTAAGTAATTGTAGTCTTGATTATTATTGCCAAATATCCCAAAAAAAAATCATTCTAATGGCACCTAACCTGTTTTCCTGATAGAGGTGGTGCAAAGTGTATTTCTGCCACAGGATGAGGACATAGTGTGGACTGAGGAAAGTGCAAAGACTGATACCCACATCCCAAATCCCAACAATACACCCCCTCCTTCACATTCCTTTGAAGACAAGACACAGTCTCATCCTCATTAACACCTAACGTAACACACCACCATCAACAACTCTACCCTTGGTGCTCTGCACAGAGGGAACCAAGATAACTTGTTCATCATTCTCAGTACAGTGGCCTCACCTAAGCTTCAATGAAAGATTATACACATTAGTACTGTTTCTGCATTGTGGCAACCCATTTAGAGAGTATCAAAAGCAACAGGATAAAAAAAGGTCTGTAATCACCACAATGAAGAACAGCAAAATATACTTGCTAATTTCTTTCTTCAGCAGTAGTGACAAAGTACAAAGCAACTTTTCTCCTGCAGCGAAACCTCTGGTTTATATCACCAAACTAACATTTCACAACTGATTTTATCTTGCTTCTCTGTCACCAAATTGATGAGCATAGTGAAACTTCAGCTATCACTGCCTTTGTAACATGCCTGTACAGGTGCAGAAATCCCCAATTGCATTAACTCCAGAGCCTGACACAGTAACTGCCCATTGCTAAGTATTAATTACTAATTTCTTGCAGTTTCCCTGGCCCAGAACATTATGGAACTTCCCACTTGGACTTCCTTTTTATCAAGAGCCTCAGGGACTTGCAGTTACAGCTGTTTTTCAAGTTAGGTTGTTTTTTGGTACTCTTTGTATCTGGTTTCATAATTCCATTTTTTCACCTGTGAAACAGCCTCTCCTTCATCACATCCCCTTGCACCTCTCTGAGCTCTTGCTGTTTGGACTTAATACCATCACATCAACAGAGACAACCTACAAGAACATCTTACCAAAGCATGCATCTCTGTGATCCTTTATAGATGCCTTCATACTGCCACAGCAGCCTGTCTGCAGCTCAGCTATCAAGGCAGACAGCCCTGACAGGACAAATGCACACTGCACTGGGGACTTCTGACAAGAGACTCATTCACCCCTTTCCCCCACCATAAGTTTACAACTGTATTTAAATTTAAGTGATGCCTGGTCATTCTCTATCCATTGCGTAGATCAAGGGAGTGATTGCTGATAGCTGTCCCACTTGAATTGTGGCTAAGTTAAAGATGATTAAACCCAGTCATTTTCACCTTTTCTTCAAGTGTGTATGGCAGCAAGCCACAGGACTGATGGATTTACAGCTCCAGTTTCACAATTTGGCCAGGGAAAGGCAAAATAGTTCCCATCACACACACACACCCCTTCACTTGGCTAGAGCTAACATGACACATAGCCCTTACAAGCTTTAGCCTACTATACCATCACATATATTGCACATGAACTGTTCAGGCATGTTGATAGCACTGTTATACTCAATTAATACCTTGCTCTGTACTCCTTGCTTGCAGGATCTCTGTCTCCCGGGTGGCCTTTCTGCTAATAATTCAAAGCGACTTTTGACAAGGCTGCATTTAAGTAGGACACACGGCTAAGCAATACAAGATGACAGGCGGTGCATTGTTGAGTGATTATCATATGCCTCAGGTGGCAGCAAGAGGCTAAAGTGCAAGTGACTTCAACCACCCAGCAAGTACGGTAATCCCCCTGCCACACACAGTTTGGAACTGCATCCTGATGGGAACATCAGGGAAATAAATCAGCCATCTGCATTTAATGGGAGTTATGGGAACAAATCCTATTGTTATAGAGTTCATTCAAAAACAATCCATAAATCAGAGAGGATGCTGAATGATGCCCCTTTTTTTTGTTGTGCCTTTCCACAAACTATGATTGTCTGTTGACACCATTAACAAGAAACACACTTCTCTTTTCCCTGCAAGAAACAAATGAGTTCCCCACTGCCCCAAACACAGAGCACCTCCAAAACAGGGCCTGCTCGCCTTCAGAACAGAACTCATGGAAACCTAGGTGTGTTCTAAGCATTCAGCCACAGCGAGACTCCCAGAGGAACTACCTAACTGCTGATGGTGCCTCAGTGAAGGCCACACAATGCCCTCACCTCTCAAGGGTGTGAGCAGGACTGGGACAGTGGCAATGTCCAGATCCACTAATGGTCCCAGACCAGGCAAGATGATGACCTGACCTGGGCTCCATCCAGAAAGCACAGTCAAGAACAGCATGAAATGAGCCTAGAAACAGGTCTACTCATAACAAATTTTCCAGTCAGGAAAAAGGACCAGGCAGAACTAGATGCAAAGCTACCTGCAGCACAGCTTTGGGATCCATCCAGGAAGACCAGTCAGGAAATTGCAGCAGCAGGGACCAAGAGTACCAGCACACATACTAAATAGCTCAGGGGAGGATTAAGGCCCCCAAGGTGAGCTTAAATAGGGCTCCTGGAGTGATAGGTGACATTTGCACAGGTGGAGGTCCCAGGTGTGGCTGTTCAGGGCAGTTAAGGCCCGTTAGTGCCCTTAGGGTCTGGACACAGCCAAGGCAGGTGCTCTGACATGGCACCAGGTGAGGTAGAAGCAATAAGCTCCTTGTGTGAGCTCCTTGCCTCAGGGCTGTTCTTTTTGTTTAGGAGACTTAGGTCCCAGCCCTCTGTTTGGCTCTTGGAGGTAGAAA